>CM050323.1:86412747-86431495 GCA_027475135.1 Bactrocera correcta
GTAGTGATTTGTTCAATAGAATTATTAATATTATTATCAGGTAGTACATTTCGTATGTTATCCTTTTGTATTAATTTATTTTTCGTTGTAAGTACCGTATTTTCTTTATTTTCTTTTACCATATGTTTAATATATCTTTTGTTATATATTTCTCTTCTACTACTTTTTCATAAATTATTTGTCCTGGTTTAAAATCTTTTTGGCTTCTTTTTTATTATGATATTCTAACATACTTACGTTCTTGACTTTTTTTATATTATTTTTCACTTTTTCATTAATTTTCTTTTGATTAAAAAATAAGTCCACTGGTCTTTCCTTTATCACCGAATGAATAGTCCTATTATATTCTTTGACTGATGAGAATATTTCTTCTTCCGTAGTTGTAGTTCTGTCGTTAGCTAAAATCCTCGCGATTTCTTATATCGTTGAATGTAACGTTTCCACTTGCGCGTTGGAAGTTTAATGGTCTTTTCATGTTTAATTTGCGGTCGTGCCTATGCCGACGAATATGCTTTTGTTATCGGTCATGAGTTCGGTACAGTTCGAAAAAATTTGTGATAACACTTCTTCTATTATTTCATGAAAATGTAGTATACTTCTTAATTTACGAAAATATGCGTATTTAGTAAATCTATATATACAGAGAGATAACTTTTGCCATTTATATAAAATATGTCCATTTGTACTGATCTACCTGGAGTATTTGGTACTGGGCTTTTTCCTAATAATTGTATAATTGGTTTAAAATGTGTTGCAAAGATATTAGCTGTAGTCTCTTTTATCGTATGCCACGTTTATAATGTTGAGTGAAATGCTGTCACTACTTTTGGTTTCATAACTTGTTTGTGTCTCTATTAGATATTCGTTAGTATTATATTTAATTTCGTAGCGTTCGTGTCGCGGAAAAATTGTTATCGCTAGTTTTCCATTTGTGTCTGACTGTACTAGTTCTATCTGTGTTCTAAAAAATTGGTTTATTTATCTTTTTTTCCGTAAAGCTAATGATTCAGCTGAATGCATAGACGTATCGGGTAACATATATATTTTACTTGAAAATGCGTCTGCGACGAAATTTTCATGTCCAGATTCGTACTTAAGTTTTGCGCCGTACTCTTCTATTAAGTTCTTCCATCTGTTTAGCTTTGTATTTGGATTCTTTTCCGAAATAGAAAATATTAATGACTGATAGTCTGTATAAATTGTCAAGTCTGCTATTCCATAAGGATAATTTCTTAATTTTTGTAATGCCCAAATGATTGCTAACATTTCCTTTTCATTCGTTGAGTAATTCTGTTCTGTTGTAGTTAGAGTTCGTGATATAATTGATATGGGGTTTTTTCCCTGACTTAAAACTGCTCCTATCGCGTAATAACTTGCGTCTTTTGTAAGATCGAATCCTTTCTCAAAATCTGGTTGATATAATTCAATTTTTTCTTTTAATTTATTTTTAATTTCTTCTATAGCTTTTAATGTTTCTTTATCTAGTTTAATTTTTATATTCGTACTTTTATTTTTTGATACGTTACCATTTTCTCCTTTTAGATAAATAGTTAAAGGTTTGCATATATGTGCAAAATTCTTAACAAACTTCCTATAATATGAGGCTAATCCCAAGAATGAAGGAAATTCTTTTAAATTTTCCGGGGTCTTGTATCTATCTATCGCTTCAATTTTCGATGGGTTCCATTATTAATTATATGTCCCAAAACTTCTGTCATTGTTTGAAAAAAATTAGACTTTTCTTCTGAGATTTTCATGTTTGCGGAGTGTAGTGTTTGAACTATATTTGTAACCTCTTTTATATGCTGCTCTGGGTCTGCAGAGTAGATCAAAACGTCGTCAATATAGACATATGCACACTTCCCTATATACTGTCTCAAAATACCATCAACGCATCGCTGAAATGTAGCTGGTGCATTCTTTAATCCAAACGGTAGTCTAAAGAATTCATATTTGGCTCCATTAACCTATCTTCAGGTTTGATCATTATCTGGTTAAATCCTAAATCCAAATCTAATGTCGTAAAATAGCGTGCTTTCCGTAAATTTTGTAGCGTCATTGTAATATCTAGTATGGGGTACCTATCTGCTACAGTTTGTTTATTTATTTCCATTTCTATAAATTCCTTTTTTCGATACTGTTCAGATCGGAGAGTTGTATGGACTTTTACTTTCTTTAAGAGTCTCCGACTGTCACTTGTGCTTAGTGGTTCTCTTTTTCTCACAGCGCTTTCTCTCATAGTGTTCGTATACACGTGTTTTCAGTTCGGTTCAAGTCGGTTCGTCTTGCTAGCCGAAAACTCCAAAGTTAAAAAGAAAAAAAAAAGAAAGCTTCAATTTGCAAAAATATAGATCTTTTCCCTGAACTCTCCACGGTGCAAAAAAGAAACCCTAAGTTTGTGGTACTAGAATCCCTTGATACGAATAAAACTCTATTTCAACATTCGTGTTTCGCGGTCCACCGGTCTATCAATATAATTAGTAGAGAAATTCATTCAATCTCCGAACTTCGCGATGGCAATCTACTCTTGCTGGTTAATAGTGTAGGTGTTGCAGAGAAATTTCTAGCCTTAAAAGAATTATACGGCATCTGCCCAGTCAAGGCAAAATAACACGAGCACTTGAATTACAACTTGAACTGTTTGAATTATTACGGGAACTGTTTACGCACCATTCCTAAACAACGTACCCGAAAATGAAATAGTAAATGAATTGGCAGCCCAAGGCGTGGAGGCCGTGTACAAATTTCAAAAGAAAATTAATGAACGAATGCAACCATCCGGTGTTGTACTTCTTACATTCGATCGTTTTCATATTCCTGAAAAATTAGACATTGCTTGGCGCAACGTACGAGTGAGACAATACGTTCCTTCCCCAATACGCTGCAAAAATTGTCAAATTTTCAGACATACCACCAAATACTGCAAGCGAGCCCCAGCATGTGAAAAATGCATTCTACCCCCTCACTCCCCTGAAATATGCAAGCGCACATTTTGCGCCAACTGCTCCTCCGACCACCCGTCTTCGTCTAACAAATGCGAAAAATACATTCAAGCCAAAGAAATATTAAAGATAAAAGTAACAGAAAAATGCACCATGAGAGAAGCCATCAACATTCACAAAAACTCTTCGTCTTTTTTTCGGAATCATCTCCTTCATTCTCTTCTGTCGTTATACAACCTGAATCAAACACGCAGCACATGCAAAATCATACAATAACTAACCCATCCAACCTCAAACAATATCCCAATAATAACCCCAAGCAACAAAAAACACAACTTTCTTCTCTCTCAACTCATCGCAATCACCTCAGTCCAACACAATTGTACCCAACAATAACGTCATTGCTTCACAATCTCACCCACACACCATCAATAGCACGACTAACAATGATCCACCACGCCTTATAACTCAAAACAAAGAATCACTCAATAGCTACTCGCAAAACCAATATTCACCACAGTCCAACGATCAGCCACAAAATATTCTCCCACAAGAACTCGATATATTGTCTCTTACTTCGGTATACAATTCTCTCGCTAACTCTTATCTTGACATAACAAACATTGATGACAATTTCCAAATTAACTTCGACAAATACAAAATGAACTACCTTAACTCTTCAGACGCCGCAATAGCATCTGGCGAAGACTCTTAAATTTACTTCAACAAAACAAACATTTATACTAACTCTTATATATCTTTATATAACTTTACAACAAAACTCTTACTTTTTCGTTCACAATGACTTCCATAATGCAATGGAATATAAAAGGATACTCTAATAATTATGAAGAACTTCAACTTATACTGAAGCAATATAATCCGTCTATTACATGCTTACAGGAAAACCCCACATACCCTCGAATGTAGCACCTCACCCACCTAAAGCATATACAGGCTATTTCCACAACTTAGCGCAAAACACGACATGCAAGCAAGGAATTTGCGTGCTCATTAAAAAAGACATACCCAATAAACAAATTAGTATAGTGTCAAATATCTCTAAAATTGTGCTGGAAATAAACATAGGGTTTAAATTTTCACTGATATCAATGTACATCCCTCCAGACCAGAACTTTAATTCGAAAGATCTGTCCTCAATAATTGATAATATTCCAGGGCCTATGTTAGTATTAGGAGATCTAAATTAATGGAGTCCACTCTGGGGTTCATCTGTAGCAAACCCAAGACGTAAAGCACTTAGATGTTATACTAGCTTCAAACCTGACGGCTCTTAACTACGACTCGCCTACACATTTTTCAACCCACCAAAGCTTTTCAGACATAGATATCACACTTTGTTCAGCGAGTCTTGTACCTATATGCAAATGCACAATTTTAAATAACTTACATGGAAGTGATCACTTTCCAATTTTTACGACGATAAATTCTAGCATATATGTATGTCAAGAAAACAACTAAATGACCAAGATTTATCACCGAACTAGCCGACTGGTCGATGTTCCAAGAAAGCTGCGTTTCAAAGCATCCAAAATACCAATATCAAATAACGTAAATAAAGAAGCAGCAAATATAAAAACTATTATTAGATCTTCCGCTCATCTGTGCATTCCACAAACGAAGACCCGCCGTTCCGTGGTGGAACCGAAATCTAGCTATACTTAGAGCCAAGAATCAAGAAATGTGGGCAATATATATGAAGAAAAGAACTGAAGCCATCATTATTAATTACAAGAAAGCCAACGCGGCTTTCAGATACCAACTAAAGGCAAACAAAAGAACTAGGGTAGAAGAATTTACATCTGCAACCAACCGTAATTCTTACCCTAAGCAAATTTGGCGTGACGTTAGGACGCTGACAGGCGATTTACGACAAAGCAAAATCTCTGTGATGTACACAGAAAACGGCATTATATCCCCTACGGAAGGTATAGCGAAATATTTTTTTTTTCTACTTAGTCTGAATATTCCAAAGACCAGAACTTAGCAGCAGATTTCATTGCAGAAAAATTAGATTTTGTATCGGAATATAACCCATCTAAAGTCTCAGCTTCCGCTAAAATGATTGAAAATGATATCACAATGACAGAGTTCAATGAAGTTGTTCAATCGGATAAGGGGAAAACCCACGGTTACGACAGAGTATCCTACCCAATGCTTAAAAAACTACCAATCAGCACAAAAAATAGGGTACTTAAACTTTTCAATACTATTTTTGAAACAGGCGTCTACCCACAGAGCTGGAAAAATGCAGACATCATTCCCATTTTAAAACCTAGCAAACCCTTTGACCAAATTAGCAGTTATCGACCAATTTCATTGTTGTCATGTCTCAGCAAAACGTTAGAAAAAATAGTAGCAAAGCGAATCATGTGGCTCGCTTTATTAGATAAACATATCAGTCACAACCACGTAGCATTTAAAAAAGGGCAAGGTACATCTGACGCACTTCTCCACTTTGAACATTACTTGTCAACCGCCCTCTCGAATCGAAATCTTGTATCAGTTTTAAGCTTAGATTTCGAGAAAGCGTAGTTCTTAGGCAACTCAAAATTGGCAAACGGGCAGAAAAATATACAACACAGTGAAAAGTCTGTTAAATCATCGCACATTTAGGGCCAAAATAAACAACAAGTACTCTGATATAGTACATTTATATAACAGCATACCTCAAGGTTCGCCTATCTCCGTAATTCTTTTTCTCATTGCCTTCAATGAAATTAGCAAAATAAAAATCAAACAGCGACTAGAACATTCTCTTTACGCAGATGATGTCTTGATTTTTTCCAACCAACTGCGTATCCCAAACTCTGAATCGAATGTGATGGGTGAAATCTAAAAGGTCAGGAGCTAGTCTATCTTACGAAAAATCAAATTTTCTACACATATGTAGAAAGAAAAATTGTCAAAACTTTAATTTTGTATACAGAAATTACAATATTACTAACGTTAAAACCTCAAAATTTTAGGCATTATTTTTGATAAGTCTCTTAACTTTAAGGAGCATTGTAAATATAAAAGAAAAAAGCTTAACGCTAGATTAAACATCATAAAGTACTTAACCTCTATGCACAGTAAAATACACCCGGATACTCTTATAAATATAACAAAAACTTTGCTATTGTCAGTGATTAACTACGGTCTACCTATTTATGGACAGTGCGCTAAAAGTACAATATCTATTTTATCTGCACCTTATCACAACGCGATTCGTAGGAGTCTTCGTGCCTTTCCCACAACACCAATAAAAAACCTGCTGGCAGAGTCTGGTCTCCCTTTCATTGGCGAACGTTATAAGCAAAGCCTTCTCGGCTTAATAAGTAAAATATACTTCACAAAAAACGCGATTCTGCTGTAAAAAGAAGACGTCGGATGAAAAAACCTTCAGCTATATATAATGCATTACAGAACGCGAAGGAATCCTACACTTACTAAATCAACAAAATTTCCTCAGTGGATGCTCCCTCCATCCGTTTTTATCTCGAAACTTTTAGACTACCCTAAGCAATTAACGAGCCCCACAATATATCAAAAAATTTTTTGGAATTGAAAAGCAACTCAAAGAGAAAAGGCTAGAAGCTCTTATTTACGGATGGCTCCAAAACAACTCAATCGACGTCTTTTGCAGTAGTATCTGAGAAAGGGAAGGTTATCAAGACGGGATTGCTTTTCTCGCACAGCTCGGTTTTCGGGGCTGAATTAATCGCCATATACCTTGTTATTATGCACTCTACAACAGCTAAGGGAAAATACATAATCTGCTCCGACAGCAAGTCGTCCGTCGCAGTGCAGCAAAACGCACACAATCAAGAGCCTCTTATTGAAAAAAATAAAAATCATGTGGGTACCCGGCCATTGTGGCATCATCGTAAACGAATATGCAGACATCGCAGCTAAAGAAGTCTACCAGACACCCTGTATATACTTCGAGCCTTTGGTAAAAACAGACATCATTCGACAAATAAACAACCACGTTAGGAAACTAACTGCCACTAACTGGCAAACGTAACAACATGGATGCAAAGTTTACAATCAATAATTTACAAAAGTTACCTTTTGCACCTTGTGTACTCATTTATTTACTTCGATACTTATTTTTAATATTATCTTATTCTAGAGCATTTTATAATAAAATATAAAATCTTTTAGTAATAAATCAGGCCGATGGTCTTAGTTACTAGGTGCTTAATGTGATTATTTATAATTATAGTTCATAAAAATAAATAAATAAATAAAAATACACTCTTTAATTATGTTATTTTCTAATAATTTTTGAATTTCCTTCTCTACGGATCCGCGATAGGAGTATTGTCTAACCCAAACAGGTTCTTTGGACTCAGTCCTAATCTCTGCCTGAATCATAGTTGTGAAAGGTAGTATTTCGTTATTATAATTATTTTTCATTAAATTATTTATTTCATTTTCATATGTTTTATATCCTATTGTATAATTAATTCTTTCTTCTTTTTTGTTTTCATTTATTTCTTCCTTTTCAAGTGTTGCCGAATAGGCGAACAGATCTATCCTAGTTTTCATTTTCCTCAAGGAGTCTTCTCCTAAAATTATATCAAATTCCTTTAAATCTTCTGTCTCAAAAAATTCTATATCAAACCCTACACGGTTAATCTTTCGTTTGTGTGTAACTGTTGAAGTCCCATGAAGAATATTCAATTTAATAGGTTTTTCTAACTTGATCTTATCTGCAAAAGGATAACTTTTACTAACATAAATGCTCGTTGCATCAAAGTCTATTAATATATAAACGTACCTTTCATTGGGTGCTACACGTCTTAATGTTGGAAGATCGTGGTGTCTTATAAAAAATGCTTCTGTTTATTAGTATAACTTACGCCAGAGTATACTTCGTTATAGAGTGATCCATTGTCTTATTGGTCGCCTATTTGGTTTATGTGTTGTGCCTCTCTATGGTACGCGTTTGATGCTTCATCTCTTGTCCTTTTGAATTGTTGGCCAAAACTCTCTATTGCTTGTCAAAATGGGTTATGTGGTTGGGGCTGCTGTTGTTGCTGCATCTGTTGATTTTACTGTGGTTGATGGAATGTTTGTCTACGGAAACGGCCAGATGAGTCGACATCCAATGGTTCAGGTGGCTCTTGATTCAGGAGATGTTGCTGTTGATACTGCCTCTGCATGGCTTGTGGGTACTGCATGTTTGCCATTCTTGGAACATAATCGTACTGATGATAGTGAGAGTCGTGCTGCATTGTGCGAGCTATCCCATATGCTTCCATTAGGTTGGTGCAAGATCTCGAGTAAAGTGCATATTTTATTGCCACACTTCTCAATCCTGCTATGAAAGTTCGTACTGCTTTTAATTGAACTTCCTATGAAAGTGCGTCGATAACGTTCTCGTTCTTGTGGGTCATCTCTATTTTTGAGGGTACCACGTTTAAAGCTTGATTCAGATGATCAAAGTATATATGTAACGGCTTCTCCGCTTGTCTAATCCTAATCATGTCCTTCTCTAGAACGTAGAGTGGTCGTTGATCAGCATTCGAGTCGTCAAGTCTATCTATGATTTCTGGAAAATTCAGCATCGTGTTGTTGTTTATCAAAATTTGCGCAGCTTTTTCTGTTACTTTGCCTCTCAGTAAGATCAATGCTTCTGTATATAATATGTTCTGTCCTCGGAACTGTCTTACATTGTTCATCAGTGTAGTGGCTATCTTTCTCCAATTGCGATACTCGTAGTAGTCCCCACTGAATGTTGTTAATGCAGTTTTGAATAGATTTAAAGATTTAAATCTTTGGATCTGTATGCAAATTTCGTCTCTAACCTCCTATTAATTTTAGATGATTAAAACTTGTTTTTGTTTTCTAATTTCGAAGCATAAAGGGTAACCTCCGTAGCCAGCGTCTAGCGCAAGTTCTTATCCATTTTTTATTTTAAGAACAAAGATGAACCTTTATTAGAAAACACGCTAAGAATTTTTTTAAAAATGATTCAAACAAGTTTAAAAATCTGTCTATTAGCTATATGTGTTAGGAGAATTACTGTTCGATTCAATATGTGGTATCGTCGATTCGATTTTCACAATATCTGGCTATAAATAGGCAGACGATTGCGCAACATTTAATCCCGATACATTCTTAAAAGTACATATTACCCCCAAGATTATTCAAGCAATAATAGCCAAATTCAGGGCAAACCATTTGAGTATCCCTACCCACTTTGTGAAAAGGGATGAATACGGTTTATATACCTATACACTCCTTATATACAAGTTTGGTTGAAAAGAGCAAAGGGCGAGATAAATATATAAATAAGAGTTTAAGAGACATGCAATTTTACATTCGAGAGACCATTTTCCGACTCGGCGACCAATTTCAACTTTAAGCGTGGCACTATTACGAGATTTTTGTTGAAAATATCGGTTAATCTGTGAGATTTACTATAGGAATTATGATATAGTTCCTTTCCAATCATAGCATGTCTGTATATCGAAAATATTTTGAATCGCATCAATGATTTTCTTGAAGCCTCCGTACACGTAATAGAAAGCTTCTCGAACTTCCGCTTGACCTGATACAACTTATATCGGCCAATATTGGAGTTATCATAATTAAATTTAGTGATTGTGCTTCTCTAGAATGGATCAACTCGCGTAACAAATTGTCCTAGATCCCATATAACTAACATACCTTATGCCACTGAAGGTGTTTTCCGCCTTTTATCCTAAAAAGTTGCAAGAGTATGGATTGACGGATTTCACCCGAACTTGGTTTTTCTTTATTTGTATAACTTTGTAATTAGCTTTAGCCAAATTACTTGCTACTCGCATACAAAAAACTGGAATAAAACAAACATAGCTTGTGGCTTGACGCTGCGTGGGGGTTGAGTATGAAGGGAATATATGGGATGGCGCCCCGTAATCGTAAATAATGTAAAAATTCAGTTACATTCAACAACTGCATATATACATACATATCAAAATGTATCACTCTTTCGCCTTTAAAGAAGCATTACAGAGGGATTATAAACATGGCAGAAAATGTAGGTGAAAATGCTAAGCAGTATAAGAAAGCGATGCAAATTTGTTTAGAATGTTTAAATATATACGTGAGAAAATGTACTAACACATTATTAACACCTTTTTCATACCTAAAGGTGTATCCAAGCAAACAGTTATGTGTTATCAAGTTGCCAGAACGTCTTAAAGTCGTTGAGCAACAGCGATGTGGCTTCAGTAAATTTTTATGCTTAGAATTTCATATTTTACAAAACTTGATTTTCCACCACCAAAGGCACAATGATATCCAATGAAAACAAAAAGATATTTTTCGAAGCTGAAGGAAAGTTACTAGAACATTTAGCAGAGGACATGCACCGCATATTGGTAAAACACACGCAAAAACGTGTCACTTTAAAAAGTTCACCATAGTTGAATTATAATATGTATATTTGTAAGTGCATACTAACGTAAATCTTTGGTTTGCTTAAGTTAAGGTTTCGTTTTAGATGAAACTTTGTTTGACAAATGCTAAATATATCTACAGGTTTCCACGTTACTTCTTTTATATATTTGGATTTCCCATTATTCAAAAACCTTATCACATTAACGTGTATAATATAACAATCTATCAAAAGCCTTTTAAAAGAAAGTTTGATTGAAAACATATTTACTTTTCCATCTTTTCAGCCTCATTTCACGACTTTCCATCATATTTTTAAGCTGTGAAAACTTTGCTTATACCGAATTATTTGTGCTATGCTTTCTTCTAGATGCATAAATACACGTGCAGAGGGAAAATCGTAAAGCAAAGCATGGAATGAAAAGATCACGACGTAAAATGCGCCAACTCGTTCCATACGTCAGTCCGAGTTGCTGCGAACGGCACCGAATTGACTCTTCTTATACAAGTTAACACCAAATTGGTTAACACCAAAATCTACATAGCTAACACAGCAATAATACAAGCGAATAAAAATACAAATAAACAAATATTGCTGACGACATGTCTGCATTAGTTCAACAACAGGAAACGCAAAATAACAAATTGCGGAAATCAACAACAACACCACAGCAGAGTTACAACGACAGCGCAGCCGAATTTTATACGGTCACATTGAAGTGCAATGTGACCAAATTATTATTGATAGGTATAAATTAAGAAATAATTGTTAGTATTAAGCAGTCGAAATGTGAAGTTCAATAAAGCAGAAACAAACTTCAAAAAATTTGTTTTTTTTCCACATCTAAGTGGAAGAATGAATAATTGGCGCCCGAGCTAAAAGAAAGTGTTTCCTTCGCGTGGATATAGTAACTTAGTGCAACAGGTAAAGCAGAAAGTGCTACCTAAATTGAACAATAACGCATATAGTGCAACAGGTAAAGCAGAAAGTGCTACCTGAATTGAACAATATCACATAAAGTTCAACAGTGCTACATACTACAGTTCAACAGTGCTACAAACTACAGTTCAACAGTGCTACGTACAACGGTGCTACGTACAACAGTGCTATAAACTACAGTTCTACAGTGCCACATACTACAGTGCTATAGTACCACGGGTAAAGCAGAAAGTGCTACCCAGAATACAACACTCCACCCGAGGAACACAACGAGGCAGCATCACGGGAAATAAAGGCCCCTCAGTAGGATAATAAACGAATCCAAACAGGACGTCATAGGACAGCCAGCCCGGAAAGCAGAAGCCTTAAATAATATGCGACTCAAAATATTATTAATGTAAGTAAATCGATAACCCAGACAAAATAAAATTATTCTTGAACACCTTTGTTTTAAATAAATAAATGCTCACGTTACATTTCAAATGTAAATATATAATTCTAAATTCAGTTTACAAGAGACAAATTTAAGAAATTTAACAAACTTGTCTAAATAAATACCATATTAATAAACTTTAAGCAAATAGATATTATATTAATAAATTTATCTAAAAATAAGCACTACTAGACCTTGTTATAAAATAAGAAGACAATATCTTTCATCTTTTGATTTCTCCGAATACATAGTTCGAATCAAATAAACTAGATTTAGGTACATATTTAAAATCTTATAATATAAAACACGGCTTGTACAGCCAATAATTTACAAAAACTAAAGCTGCGATTCACCACCTTCGGGGGGACCCTCCAGCTTATAACAAATAAAAGCTCTGCGATTCACCACAAAAGGGACCCTCCAGAGATTTATAAATTATAAATTAAATAATAAAAGGCTCGTACAGCCAGTAACTAAAAATAAATAAAAACCTATAACAACGCTTAACTCTGCGATTCCCCCGGACCCTCCAGAGTAGAAAAGCTACCTTTCCTAGAAGGGTTAACAACGAAAAAATAGAAAATATTAGTTTTAGCGAAAATAAAATAATAAATAGAATTTTTTTTAATATTTCGTAATCCTCAAGTTAAGTAAAAGAAAAAAAAAATGGCAAATCCAAATAATCTCATAAGGCCACCAGTACTACCCTCACCTAATCCAATTGCACCCAACGTAACAAATCCTGCACAACCCGATTTAGCAAATCAAGTAAGAGAACTACTAGGTCAATTACTACTCACAGATGGACGAAACATAATACAAAGTATAATTAAGAATGACATGATCCCAGCACCCATAGTGGACCAAACGATTGACGAACGTTATAGGAACAATCTTTCAGATATGGACAAAATCCCAGACGTTGTCAGGTCACTTAGAGAATTTAGCGGAAACCCCACCGAATTTAGCAGTTGGAGGAAAAGCGTTGAGCGCATCCTCAAAATCTATGAAAATTTGATAGGCACTCCAAAATATTTTGGAATCTTAAACGTAATTAGGAATAAAATAGTTGGTAAGGCCGACGCGGTACTCGAATCTTACAACACACCGCTGAATTGGACAGCGATCTCTAAATGCTTAACAACGCATTACGCGGATAAAAGAGATTTAAGTACATTGGAATATCAAATGACGTGCATTATCCAAGGACGTCGATCGGTACAAAGCTTCTATTCGCAAGTATACGCACATCTGTCACTAATTCTTAACAAAATCGCCTGTATGGAGATGAGCGAAGAATCAATACAAATTCTTTCTCGAACCTATAGGGAGAAAGCACTCGATACATTCGTACGAGGACTTTCAGGAGACCTCTCCAAATTGCTTGGTATGAAAGAACCTGCCGACCTGCCAGAAGCTCTGCACCTTTGCATGAAGCTAGAAAACCAAAATTTTAGAACCACACTCGCGAACAATTACAATACACCCTACAGAATGGATAGACCACAACTTCCCCCAAAGCCACAACACCAACATTTCCAAAGACAAGTCTATACACAACCCTCTCAACAATATTTTCACCCAGAGCTCGCATATATGCCACGCACACAACAAGCGTTTTCGCCAAACGCATACCGCCCACAACAATTCGCGCAACGCACCTATCAACCATTCAACAGCCCACAGTATAACACCTATAACAACCCACAATATAATCCTTACAACAATCCACCCCCAAGACCTCTAGCGCAAAAACCATTACCAAAACCGGAACCAATGGACATAGACCAAAGTATTAGAACAAACGCAATAAATTATGCCAATAGACCGAACTTCAAGTATGCCGGAAAACGACAGGAAGGACCAAGTTCGAATTTTACGAATCCACCCCGCAAAATTCAAAGAAATTCCCATATAAACTGCTCTCAGATACAGCCAGAAGGCCCCAATTCTGCAAACCCTCTTGAAGAACCAACATACCACCATATTCTTGACCAGGACTCTCTCAACTACAATCAGAACCAACCCGAAATCCTAGACCCAACAGATATACATTTTTTAGAATGAAAACTTCTTCGCTTCCTTACTTCGAATGTAGAACAAGGAGCGGAGAAATTCTTAAAATACTACTAGACACAGGTTCTAACAAGAACTACATACAGCCTCATTTAGCAAGGAAAATAATAGAAAATAATAGCCCATTTCATGCAAACTCGATAGGAGGCAAAATAAAGATCACCCATCACACATATATAAATCTTTTCAAGCTCAAAAATCAATTAAAGTTTTTCCTATTACCCACCCTAACCACATTTCACGGAATATTAGGTAATGACAGCATAAAAGAAATTAACGCAATAATCCATAGTAAGGATAATTTTATGATTATAGCAAACCACACGAAAATTCATCTAAAAGAATACAAAACACAGGACGTAAACGCAATCCATATTAGGGACACGCATATGAATACTCAAGATAGACAAGAAATGAGGAAACTCATCCATAAACATAGCCATCTTTTCTCCGAACCTAACGAAAGACTGACCTACACCACCAAAGTAGTGGCCGAAATAAGAACAAACTCCGAAACGCCAGTTTACTCGAAATCCTACCCTTACCCATTTTCCCTCAGGGACGAAATAGATAAACAGATAAATAAATTATTAGAAGACGGCATAATAAGACCATCCAGATCGCCCTACAACTCCCCGATATGGGTAGTTCCCAAGAAAGAGGACGCATCGGGAGAGAAAAAGTATAGAATGGTCATCGATTATAGAAAACTGAATAGTGTCACCGTGTCAGATAGGTATCCAATACCGGAAATAAACGAGGTACTTTCTCAACTAGGAGACAACAAAATATTTTCTGTAATCGATCTGAAGAGCGGCTTCCACCAGATTCCTCTTAAGGAATCCGATGTTGAGAAGACAGCTTTTTCCGTGAACAACGGAAAATATGAATTCACGCGACTACCCTTTGGGCTTAAAAATGCCCCTGGTATATTCCAACGAGCCCTTGATGACATCCTAAGAGACCATATAGGGAAAACATGCTACGTCTGCATAGATGACATAGTCATATTCAGCAAAGATAAAGAGTCCCACCAAAAACACATTGATACAATTTTTGACACCCTAAATAAAGCTAATATGAAAGTTCAGATTGATAAATGTGAATTTTTTAAAACCAAAGTGGAATTTTTAGGCTTTATTATTTCATCAGATGGCATCTCAACCAATCCCGCCAAGGTTCAATCAATAGTCAATTTCCAATACCCCAAAAACCTTAAAGATTTGAGGTCATTCCTCGGCCTTTCAGGATACTATAGACGCTTTATAAGAAGTTATGCTTCACTTGCAAAACCATTAACAACCCTACTCCGCGGCGAAGAAGGTCGCATCTCGAAAAATATGTCAAAAAAAAGTCCTCATTACACTTAATAGCGAAGCAAAAGAAGCATTTGAAAAAATTAAATCTGCACTCACTTCCGAAGATGTAATTCTTCAATATCCAGACTATAAAAAGGAATTCTCTCTAACCACCGATGCTTCCAAACATGCAATAGGAGCAGTCCTAGAGCAAAATGGAAGACCAATCACTTTCATTTCGCGAACTTTAAGCAAAACAGAGGAAAACTATGCAACTAACGAAAGGGAAATGCTTGCCATTATTTGGGCACTCAATTCCCTCAGAAATTATTTGTATGGCACTGCTAAAATAACCATTTATACGGACCACCAACCCCTTACGTACGCACTCAGTAATAAAAACAACAATTCCAAATTGAAAAGATGGAAGGCAATTTTAGAAGAATATCATTATGAAATAAAATACAAACCAGGTAAAGCAAACGTTGTTGCAGACGCACTCTCCAGACCATTTGAAATAAATTCGTTATCAGTTGCCACTAATTCAGACGAAAGCTCTTCGCATAATTTAATTCCGACCATTAATTGCCCAATAAATGTATTCAAAAATCAAATTTGGATCTTAACAGACCAAATCGATAGCTATCAATTCAAAATACCCTTCCCTACGTACCATAGGCACATTTTGACTAAACCTAATTATTCAATAGACGACTTGACAGCAATACTAAAGCGCTACCTCAACCCTTCAGTTATTAATGGAATATTCACAACCGAAAAAATAATGGGGCAGATTCAACAAATCTATCCCCTACACTTCAAGAACTACAAAGCTAGGTACACACAAACGCAAGTTAAGGATCTCATTACAAACGAGCAACAAGAGAATGAAATACTACGAACACATAAAAGAGCTCATCGAAACCCAGTAGAAAATAAACAGCAATTAATAGAAACATTTTATTTTCCTAAAATGCTCCAGAAAATTAAAGCAATAGTTAAACAATGCGGCGTATGCGCAGAAAACAAGTACGACAGACATCCCAATAACCCAAAAATTCAAGCAACTCCTATTCCCGAATACCCAGGACAGATAATCCATATAGATATCTATATTACCGGAAAAAAACTAATACTGACTGCCATAGATAAGTATTCAAAATACGCCCAAGCGAAAATATTAAAATCAAGAGCTACAGAAGACATTAGAGAACCACTTAGACAGATCATTTTCAATTTTGGAGTTCCACAAAACATAATAATAGACAACGAAAAATCATTAAATTCCAACTCAATAACTTTTATGTTAGAAGACCAACTCAGAATAAAAATACATAGGATACCTCCACATACTAGTACAGCTAACGGTCAGGTAGAACGATTCCATTCAACCCTATCAGAAATTTTAAGGTGTTTAAAATCAGAAAATACAGAAAGAACTTTTGAAGAACTGCTGGATAGGGCAGTATATGAGTACAATTATTCAATTCACACAACTACAGGACAAAAACCGATTGAATCATTTTTTGGACGAAGAATATTCACTAATCCCGACCAGTACGAAGAGGCAAGACAGAATAACATACAAAGACTAAAACAAAAACAAGAGAAAGACCTAATATTTCACAATAAAAACAGAAGCCCATTTAAAGAATATAAAATTGGACAGACAATCTATGTTAGAATCAATAAACGTTACGGAGATAAGTTAACTTCACGGTACAAAGAAGAAATAGTAAAAGAAAATAAGAATTCTACAGTTTTAACACAAACCGGCAAGGTAGTCCACAAAAGCCTTATAAAAAGTTAAAAAAAAAAAAAACAAAAAAAAAAAAAAAAAAAAAATATGAAATATGAAATATGAAATAGGAAAAAATAATTAGAAATTAATCAAAACAATGAACAAAAAATAAATAAAAAAGACAACGCTTATTATTAAAAAAAAATAATAATAAAAATAAAAAAAAAAACAAAAAATAAAAATAATATTTTTTTCTTTTATAAGGATAAAAAGAGCGCATAGCACGCTTATTATTACACTTTTGACAGAAATATATATATTTGTTTTTTAGACTTTTTGCCTGCATGGCATACGGAAACGTACAAATACTAGACTATTCATCATCCCAACTAGTCACAATCGACGCAGGTCCCCCAAAACTACAAACAGGCACATTCAAAATAATCCATACAATTGAATTACAAGACTACGACAACACAATAAACCGCGTAGAAATGACAATTAATGATAAATTAGCAAATCACCCATTGAAACCCATCCTGACATCCCTCATAAACCAATCGAAAAATTATCTTGATAGAATTAGAATAAACAGTAAAGTTAGGAGATCACTAGACTTTATAGGCTCCGCATGGAAATGGATTGCCGGAAATCCAGACCATGCCGATTACAATATCTTAATGGAAAAAATCAATAATGTGCTAGGAAGTAATAATAGACAGCTAATAATTAACAAACTGACAAATGCGAAAATAAACGAAATCATAGACAATACTAATAAGATATCTAAAGTGGTGAGAGAAGAAAAAGAAATTGCGAATGACTTAATATTACAAATAAAATTTAAATTAGAAATTATAAAGGAAGAACTAATTAATATAGCATACGCCATACACTGGACCAAATCTAACATAGTAAATTCATACATATTGTCTGATAAAGAAATGGAAATAACTAAACAATTTTTAATAGATGAAAACATACCATTCGTTAATGTAGATGAAGCATTAGAATTTGCTGAAATAAAAATAGCTTCAAATAAAGAAAGCTTAATTTATATAATAAATTTGCCTACCACAGAGCAAAACGATTGTAAAACTTTAGAAATAAGACCAATAAAAGGAAAAGAATTAATAAATAAAATCGAATTTAAATCAATTTTAATTTGCCAGAATAAAGTTTACGGAAAAAGTAAAGAATGTAAGTCATATAATAAATTATCGATATGCTCAAGAAATATAGTAGAAGATATTACAAATAGCACATGCATAGCACATCTGCTAAAAAGTAAAGTCGATAATTGTACGAAAATTAATAATCATCATGTAAAAGAGATTGAAGAAATAACAAATGATGTATTGTTTCTAAACCAATATACAGGTTTCGTAAAATTTGAAAACGAAACAATGAAATTAAATGGCACGTATTTAATAAAACACTACAATACTAATATCGAAATAGATGGTAAAAACTATTTTTCTAAGATAATAACTGGTAGCAATCCTTTACCAGCAATATTGCAACCAATGGCAAATAATAGTAAAGTAGAAGAAATGTTATCTCTCAAGTCCATAAAAAAACTACAATTAAATGAAGAAAAAGAAATTTCTTTGCTAAAGACAAAAAATTATATTTATTTTTCTGCAAATGTAACAATTATATCAATAATAATAATTGTATTCATATTTGTATTATTAAAAGCAAAATTAAAAAAATATAGAGTAAATAGAAGATTAAATAAAATAACAACCGGCTGTAATACCACGAAAGTATGCGTTGACGATCTACATAAATTTTGTGAAAATCCTTCGAACGAGGACGCTCGAATTTAAGGGCGGAGGAGTTAACACCAAATTGGTTAACACCAAAATCTACATAGCTAACACAGCAATAATACAAGCGAATAAAAATACAAATAAACAA
>CM050323.1:86432495-86958495 GCA_027475135.1 Bactrocera correcta
TGAAGGTACTTGAAAAGAATTGAAAAATAAATTCAAGTATATTTTGAAAAGAATTGAAAAATAGATTCAAGTATATTTTTCAATTCTTTTCAAGTACTTTCAATTCCTTTCAAATACTTTCAAGTATTTGTTAAAATTTCAAGTATTTTTCAATTATATTGTACTTGTACTTGACAATTTTGGGAATGCCAGTACCAGTACCAGTACAATTCCTTTAAAATGTACTTGTTACAAGTCGTACTGGTACTTGATATTACCCAGGTCTGATCCGAAGTCCATCAATTATTCGACGAAAAATGGCATACTCATTTTGACGTGTAAGAATTAAGAATTTTTATTTTCCTAAGTTACTTAAATGATTAAAAACCATAATAACAATTTCATGTGCTTCTTAAAGTTCAAGGAACTAGTTAAATTCCATTAGATTTTCAACTAAGTTAAGGTGGTATTTTACTCTAGAAGTTTGACTTTTCAAAATTTGTTGGCAACTGATAAAAAAGTGTAGACCTGTCGAGTACACTTAAGCGGTTTTAATTTCGAAAGTAACATATATTTTAAAAAATAAAAATAATTGAGGAGATGTACAAAAAAAAATTAATTAAGCTAAGCTTCCTATTTAAATTTAATTAACAAAATGAAGGTTTTTCGAGAACATGATAAACTCTATTTAGCAAAGTGCTCTTTAAAATATCGTCTGAATGCGAAAACGTTTTATCTCCTATAAAATCAAAAAAAAAGTCATTCAGTACAGTTTGAGAGCATTTAGCAATTAATATGTGATTTTATAACATAAAATATACATATAATGGCCAACCATGAACACAAAAAGTACAACGGATGTTTAATTAACTCTTCGTCAGCCATTTCTGACCGCAATCAGGCGTTTGAACAACAACCGACATACTCGTACACACATATACGTAGTATTTTCCAGCAGACAGTTATTGCTGTAAAAGCAAGTAAATAATCGGACAAACATTTAGTAAAGGTCTACGATGAAGGGAGAAAAATCACCAAAAAGTGACAAATAAATAAAATAAATGAGAAGCTATAAAATAATTGCATGGAGTGTAAACAGAAGGGAAGGAGAAAGCAACATGGAGACAATATATTGATGTGTGAGCGATGCAATTGTTTCAAATAAATTGCAAAAATCGTAAAATCATCAGGTCCAAACTACTGGACTTGCAACCAAGTGGTTTTTAGAACCAAAGTCAGAAAATATATTCGCATACGTAAACAACTAAATATACGATATATGCAAAAGAGATGGTAAATGCAAGAAATGAAAAAAACCGATAGTGGTTGAATAAAAAATATTTTTGAGAATCCCGTTACGTTCTCGTGTTCTAAGGTCGACCTATATTAGAAAAAATATAATTAATATTTTGAAAAAGATTTAAAATTTAATTAATATTTTGATAAAGATATTTTAAGTAGTTCCGTACAACATTGTTAACAATATTATATAATTGAACGTAAATTTAATAACAATTTTTTCTTGGTTTTTATACAATCAACTATATGTTTTCTGGAATTTTCAGCGTTCATTAAATTTGTGTCTATAGGGTTATCTCTTCGTGTCATATTCGCATTATTTTTTCAATTTTCTTTTATAAAATGGACACTGAACTGTCAACCAGTTTTAGAATGTATTATATTATGATTGTATGTAAATACAAGGAAGGTTCCAAAGTATATAGGACTTAAAAAAACAGAACAAATGATTTTTGCGGCAAACTCAATTTAATTAAACTGCTTTAGATCGTTAGCCTGTATGGCCGCCAATGTGCCGGTGCAAGCCTTTTGAATTACCTCTACGTCTGCATAACGCTTTCCTTTGATAGGCAAATGCATTTTTCCGAAAAGGAAGAAGTCGCATGGTACCATATCAGGTGAATACGGGGAGTGGTTAATGGTTAAAATGTGATTTTTGATTTCTGAGCTATTTTTGGTCGTCAGTCAATTTGTGCGGAACAAACCATTCGTAAGCCCAAATGTTTCAATGATGCTTTCGGCTGATTTTTGATGAGTTTACGCACAGTTTCGATGGAATTTCCGGTGATCACAGATTTTGATTGACCCACATGTTGATCGTGATTTATGTCTTCACGACCACTTTGAAAACATTGAAACCACTCGTGCGCTCTGCTACGGTATAGCCATAAACTTGTTTCGTCAATTGAAACGTTTCGGTCAAATTTTTACCAATTTTAGAACAAAATTTAATGTTGGCTCTATGTTCGATGCTCATTTTCGCACCGATAACACACACATACTGACACTTAAAACGCAATAACTTTACTTCCAATCCATGAAATGTCATGAAATGCTCACTGCACAATCGATAAAATTAGAAAATTTTAACGCAGTAGTCGACGTAGAGATGGCGCACCGTTTGAACATAGAATTACCTGGAAGATATTACGATTCTTCCATATTTGAATGCTCGGAATGCTATCACATGAATAATAAGCTTTTTGAAAGACATTTCAAATTCATGGAAGGCGTAAAAGTACCGATTTGCGGATTCAGCGTTTAAACTTTCGCCATACGTAATTAAATCATTTGTTGAAAACGCATTCGGTCATCTGAAAGCTCGATTTCGAAAAATTGGGATAGGTTTGAAAGTTAACATAAACAATTTTAACACAATTTTAAAAGCATTTTCTTTGAGTAATTTTACATATTTTTCTTCATTTTTCAATGATTTATCTAAATATTTCTGCTTTTTTTTCTGTTCATCTTTTATGAACTCGAATAAACGATTATATGGGCGTTTTCGTTTTCGTGAATTTCTGGAAGAATTAGCACTTGTAAATGATTCATCAACCTGTACTTTAGCGAACGATGATTTTGCTAATGGAGTGTTCACTTAACGATACCTCCATTGCATCAAATTCAGAATCCATTAAAGATTCTTCACAATTCAGCTCTAAAAAACAAATGCTAATAATAAATATGTATTTTTAAATAATGAATTACCTACCGTAAATTAAACTTTTGTCGATTACTTCAAATAAATTGTTTGATTTACAACTACCCACATCTTCGACTAATACTCCGCGTGAACGGACGTCATTGGTGATAAATTCGCTTGCTCAATCGTTCTCACGTTCTTGCTTAGTTAAATTTTCGTTCTTTATAAGTGTGTCATTCTCAAATAAACTAAAACAGAAATATTAAAAATCATGGCCCCGGGGCCACCCGACCGAGGAGTAAACATGTTTTCTCTGTTAAATGAAACCCAAAAAACAAGAAAAAAAGACAATATCGAAAAACTACCATTGAATTTCCAGATATTCCTGTCGTGCAAATACGAAACCCAAAATATATAACTCTTCTGCAAAAAATACAGTAAAACCCATAACAGAGTACTCAGGCTTTGTCGTCCATAGAGCAATTCAGCTCGTTAGTAAGGAAATAATCTCCATAGCTACACTACGCGATGGAGGTCTACTCATGCTTATCAAAAGCAAAGAGGTGGGCGCTAAATTCTTGAAAACTAAACAGTTACCTGGAATCTGCGATATCACGTGTAAACTAGAAGAATCCCTAAAGAACATCAAAGGCACAATTTACGCGTTTTTCCTCAATAACATACTAGAAGAAGAGATTGAACTTAAAGCACAACACGTTACCTCAGTTTACAAATTCAACAGAATCATAGATGGTACACCTAAACCTACCGGTGTTGTTCTTATTACATTTGATCTATACACACTTCCCACCAAACTTTCTATTTCTTGGAACACTGTAAAGGTACGAGAATACATCCCAAATCTAAAGCGTTGCAAAAATTGTCAATTGTTAGGGTATACGGTGAAACACTGTAAGAATTATACTATACGCCTAAATTGTAATTTTCCACCTCATTCTCCAAATAACTGTTCGCGATCACAGTGTGCAAACTGTGGGGAGGAACACTCGGCTTCGTCGCCCACGTGTAAAAAATACCAAGAGAAAAAAGAAATAGTAAAAATAAAAACAAGAAACAATGCACCATGCGTGAAGCTGGAATTTTGTAGAAGCAACAAACTCCCATTACTAATTCCTTCAGTTACTCTTCAGTAACCGCCTCCTCTTTTATCTTCGGCAACGAAACCAAAATGCAAACCAGTAAAGACATCACAAACAATAACAGCACAAAAAAAATTACAAATCAACCAAACAAAAAACCAACAAATGCTCCCACTCTATCCTTAATCCCCTCCTTCACTCCTTATAACCCAACAAATTAAAATAAAAATCAAAATGAAAACGAAAACGAAAACAACGAAATTAAAAAAACAACTAACATTCCAAACATTCTTTCGGTAAATTACCTGCCTTCCACCAGCGGTGGAATTTCTCACTAAATATACACAAAATAATTGAACAAATCAATGGGAGAACTTAACTCTTAGTCAAGTCTCTCCGATTTTCTATTCCCTATTACGTACAACATTTATTTCAATTTCTCTCCTTTCTATTTAATGACTTTTAAAATATTGTAATGATGCAATATGAAAGGATACATTAACAACTATCAAGAACTTATTTTACTAATTAAAAAAAAAACCCAGATGTTATCAGTATTCAGGAAACACACTTTCCATATAACACTAATATTATTATCATCCCAAAACCATATATTGGTTATTTTAAAAATCTAAATGTTAATTCAACAAATAAACAAGGAATTGGTTTCTTAGTAAAGCGCCAAATTCCACACAAACACATACCGCAAAACTCAAACATTTTATGTGACGCCCTTCAATTAGACTTACATACAAAAATAACAATAATAAACACATACATTCCTCCTTGTCAAAACTTTTCAGTAAATGACCTATTGAATTCCTTAATTCATTTTAAAACACCTTTAATCCTCAATGGCGACTTCCACGCATTCAGTACACTATGGGAATCTTCCTCAACCAACTCTAGGGATAAAAAAATAGAAAACCTTTTAAAGAAAGCCAATCTCACTCTTCTTAACGATGTTTCAGCAACCCACTTTTTAACACATATGTCATTTAAAAATGTTGATCTAACCGTGGTCTCACCGTTAATTTGCCATAGATTCCATTGGGCAATCGATAAATTTCTCCACGGCAGTGATCACTATCCAATCGTCGTTAACATTACTACCCAATATAAATACGAAAAAATCACACTTACACTGAAATATAGATGCTGCTAACTGGGTTAAATTTAAAAACGAACTATCTAATAATTTGATTAATTTCAATATTTCCACCAAGGCATTGCCATATTAATCAAAGCAATCCATAAAGCAGCAAATACATCAATACGCAAACAAAATGCATGCCCCATAAAAGAAACGTAGCTTGGTGGAGTAGCTCACTCAATAAACTACGGGAGGACAAACAAACTTTTTGGTTAAACTTCAAACGCAACAAACACTTAACAAACTTATCGCTTATAAAAAAGCAAACGCATTGTTTAAGAGAGAAGTAAAAGTAGCAAAACGAACAGCCCTCACAAAATTCACTTTCCCAGATATCTCCAATATCTTCTCCAAAAAAAGTCTGTGCTGACATAAAAAGCCTAACCGGCACACCCAAATCTGCATTTAAAATTTTTTAAAAAATTCCACCAAACACTCCTCACAGCATCTAAAGATATATCTGAAGCATTTGGCGAGAAATGGTCTAATTACTTAAACGATCAAAATTTCTGATCGGAATACATTTCAAACAAAACTAACATATTATCACTAAACTACCTTCCAGAGAATATTACACCTTCGGCCAAACATCTCGAATCGATATTACTTACTCAGAATTTGAAGCCGCACTAAGTCAGACAAAAGGTAAAACATCAGGTTTCGACGGAATCTCCTACCCAATGATAAAAAATATGAGGACTGATACCAAACACAAGCTCATTGAACTCTTTACTGATATACTGCAACACGGTAAAAACCCACATACGTGGACCACAGCAGTGATCATACCCATTCCTAAACCAAAAAAACCCCCACCCACGACATAAACAGCTTTCGACCTTTATCCCTTTTACCATGTATGAGCAAACTTTATGAAAAGATTCTTGCGTGACGGATTATGTGGTTCTTAACCAAAAACGAGCTTACCTCCCACAATCAATCTGCATTTAAAAGAGCGTCCATCGTTCCGTTTTTCCGCTTAAATGCAGATTGATTGTGGGAGGTTACCTCGTTTTTGGTCTATACTATACAAGTATTTACAGACATATAAATGGGTATTTTGAATTCCGAGGTGAACTTACTATAATGACTGGACTATCGGATGCTCTTTCGTCACGAAACCATGTCACTATTCTGGGGACTGATTTCGAAAAAGCTTTAGACCCGTTGGAGTACATGCAATTCTTCACCAACTAAAACTCTGGAATGTTGGACCTAGGGTCTTTAACTCGATAAAGGCTTTTATGGCCCACCGTTCATTCAGAGTACGAGTCACCAACACTCTGTCAAAACCATTCCCACTTTTTAACGGCATCCCACATGGTTCCCCTCTATCAGTGATCCTATTCATTATCGCATTCCACAAACTTAACTCAATTGTACTGAAAAAAAAAAAGCTTGCACATATTTTTTGCAGACGGTGCAATAATTTATACTAAAATAAAAGATACTAACAAAATAAATAATATCTTTTCTAACGTCCTTCAGGACATACAAACCTGGGGAAGCTCGTCGGGTACCTTGTTATCTATTAATAACTACAAGGTATTACATATCTGCCGTAAGCACCATTGTACGGTTAATAATACACTAACTAATAACATTAACATAGAACTCGTAGATAATTAAAGAGTTTTTGGAGTAATATTTGGCAATAAGTTTAACTTTAATTAACATTGTATTCCCTTAAGGACTAGCTTAGAATCTCGTTTACATATCATTAAATTTCTTAGTTCAAAATTCTCAGAAATACATGTAAATACTCTTATTAATACAACCAAAGCTCTGATTCTCTCCAAGTTGGAATGCGGTCCCCTCATTTACGGATGGAGTGCCAATACTAAAATAAAAAAAAATCAAGCTCCATATCACGCTGCTATCCGTCATAGCTTAAACGCTTTCCCCATCACCGACAAGATGTATTCTAGCAGAAGCGGGAATACCCTTTAATAGAGGATAGATTGTTTAAAACCCAAATGCAAAATAATTCCAAAATTCAACACCACACCGAACCTACAATTAAATAAATGTTTTGCAAATGCAATCAAATCAAAGCGCACTTATAAAGTGCTATCCACCATTCGTCGCTGTGCATCACTGCATAAACAACTTCACCTATAGCTACCTACATTAACAAGAAGAAAACCCGGTTTTCCGCCATGGCTACCATAAGGGCACGTCCATAAACTTAAAACTTCATCTGCATAAGAAAAGCCACACTCAAAATAAGGTACTGCGCAAACTATTTTTATTTTTTACAACTTGTTATTTACCGATGCAACAAAATCGAATATCGCAACAGCATTCGCCATGGTCGACATTAATAACACTATAATTTCAGGAAAGGGCCCCCTTCCTGTTTGTTATTCCATATTCACCACCGAGGCTTTAGCCATAATAAAGGCGTGCTCGTTTGCACGGAATAACACAAGGGAAAAAAGTAATATTTTCTGACAGTCCATCAACAATTTCCGCCGTAAAAAATCTAAACTGTCATAACAACTTAATTGTTCAAATTCGGAGTATAATTGTTGCAAAAAAATTGTTCTCTTCTAGTTGCCAAGTCATCAAGCAATTATGGCCCCCGTCTCCCTCTATCTAATTCACACCAACGTCTGAAAAAGACCTCCAACACTTTATATCTCAATATATACAACAAAAAAAGCAGCTAATTGGAAAAATTTCTATTACCGATATACCAAATTTAATGTTAATGGCCTAGGCGCCATATACTCCACAAAGACGTCAAAATCAAAATGGTCAATTTATATACGCCTACTATAACTATATACGAATTGGACACACGAAGCTTACACACGAACATTTGATCACCAACAAAACACCGAAAAGAAGCGAACGAAATCAACCCTGCAGATTGTTTAAATCATATTAACTCAAAAAATATTAATCAATTTCACTTATTCATAGAACAACTTATATTAATCAACTAATTGTAATAATATTAAACTAACTTGTAACATAAGCGTCAAAGACCGCCGCAGCTAGTAAGCCATACTATGTCAGATATCTTCTTCTTCTTCTTCTTTACTGGCGTAGACACCGCTTACGCGATTATAGCCGAGTCAACAACAGCGCGCCAGTCGTTTCTTCTCTTCGCTACGTGGCGCCAATTGGATATTCCAAGCGAGGCCAGGTCCTTCTCTACTTGGTCCTTCCAACGGAGTGGAGGTCTTCCTCTTCCTCTGCTTCCCGCGGCGGGTACTGCGTCGAATACTTTCAGAGCTGGAGTGTTTTCATCCATCCGGACAACATGACCTAGCCAGCGTAGCCGCTGTCTTTTAATTCGCTGAACTATGTCAATGTCGTCGTATATCTCGTACAGCTCATCGTTCCATCGAATGCGATATTCGCCGTGGCCAACGCGCAAAGGACCATAAATCTTTCGCAGAACCTTTCTCTCGAAAACTCGCAACGTCAACTCATCGGTTGTTGTCATCGTCCAAGCCTCTGCACCATATAGGAGGACGGGAATTATGAGAGACTTATAGAGTTTGGTTTTTGTTTGTCGAGAGAGGACTTTGCTTCTCAATTGCCTACTTAGTCCGAAGTAGCACCTGTTGGCAAGAGTTATCCTGCGTTGGATTTCTAGGCTGACATTGTTGGTGGTGTTTACGCTGGTTCCAAGATAGACGAAATTATCTACAACTTCAAAGTTATGACTGTCAACAGTGACGTGAGTGCCAAGTCGCGAGTGCGACGACTGTTTGTTTGATGACAGGAGATATTTCGTCTTGCCCTCGTTCACTGCCAGACCCATTTCTTTTGCTTCCTTGTCCAGTCTGGAGAAAGCAGAACTAACGGCGCGGGTGTTGAGGCCGATGATATCAATATCATCCGCATACGCCAGCAGTTGTACACTCTTATAAAAGATGGTACCTTCTCTGTTAAGTTCTGCAGCTCGAACTATTTTCTCCAGAAGCAGGTTGAAAAAGTCGCACGATAGGGAATCGCCTTGTCTGAAACCTCGTTTGGTATCGAACGGCTCGGAGAGGTCCTTCCCGATTCTGACGGAGCTTTTTGTGTTGCTCAACGTCAGTTTACACAGCCGTATTAGTTTTGCGGGGATACCAAATTCAGACATCGCGGCATAAAGGCAGCTCCTTTTCGTGCTGTCGAAAGCAGCTTTGAAATCGACGAAGAGATGGTGTGTGTCGATTCTCCTTTCACGGGTCTTTTCCAAGATTTGGCGCATCGTGAATATCTGGTCGGTTGTTGATTTACCAGGTCTAAAGCCACACTGATAAGGTCCAATCAGTTTGTTGACGGTGGGCTTTAATCTTTCACACAATACGCTCGACAGAACCTTATATGCGATATTGAGGAGGCTAATCCCACGGTAGTTGGCGCAGATTGTGGGGTCTCCTTTTTTGTGGATTGGGCATAGCACACTTAAATTCCAATCGTTGGGCATACTTTCGTCCGACCATATTTTGCAAAGAAGCTGATGCATGCACCTTATCAGCTCTTCGCCGCCGTGTTTGAATAGCTCGGCCGGCAATCCATCGGCCCCTGCCGCTTTGTTGTTTTTCAGGCGGGCAATTGCTATTCGAACTTCTTCATGGTCGGGCAATGGAACGTCTGCTCCATCGTCATCGATTGGGGTATCGGGTTCGCTTTCTCCTGGTGTTGTGCGTTCACTGCCATTCAGCAGGCTGGAGAAGTGTTCCCTCCATAATTTAAGTATGCTCTGGGCATCGGTAACTAGATCACCTTTGGGGGTTCTACAAGAGTATGCTCCGGTCTTGAAACCTTCTGTAAGCCGCCGCATTTTTTCGTAGAATTTTCGAGCATTACCCCTGTCGGCCAGCTTATCAAGCTCTTCGTACTCACGCATTTCGGCCTCTTTCTTTTTCTGTCTACAAATGCGTCTCGCTTCCCTCTTCAACTCTCGGTATCTATCCCATCCCGCACGTGTTGTGGTCGATCGTAACGTTGCGAGGTAGGCAGCCTGTTTTCTCTCCGCTGCGACACGGCACTCCTCGTCGTACCAGCTGTTCTTCTGCACTTTCCGAAAACCAATGGTTTCGGTTGCAGCTGTACGTAAGGAGTTTGAAATGCCGTCCCACAGTTCCCTTATACCGAGTTGTTGACGAGTGCTCTCAGAGAGCAGGAGTGCAAGCCGAGTAGAAAAACGTTCGGCTGTCTGTTGTGATTGCAGCTTCTCGACGTCGAACCATCCTTGTGTTTGTTGGCGTGCGTTTTTTGCTGCACAGAGGCGGGTGCGTATTTTGGCTGCAACAATATAGTGGTCCGAGTCGATGTTAGGACCTCGGAGCGCACGCACATCTAAAACACTGGAGACGTGTCTTCCGTCTATCACAACATGATCGATCTGGTTGGTGGTTTTTCGATCTGGAGACAGCCAGGTAGCTTGATGTATCTTCTTATGCTGGAACCTAGTGCTACAGATAACCATATTTCGGGCCCCGGCGAAGTCGATCAGCCTCAGCCCATTTGGGGATGTTTCCGCGTGGAGGCTGAATTTACCGACCGTAGTGCCAAAGATACCTTCTTTGCCCACCCTGGCATTGAAGTCGCCAAGCACGATTTTGACATCGTGGCGGGGGCATCTCTCATAAGTGCGCTCCAAGCACTCATAAAAGGCATCTTTGGTCACATCGTCCTTCTCTTCCGTCGGGGCGTGGGCGCAAATCAGCGATATGTTGAAGAACCTCGCTTTGATGCGGATTGTGGCTAGACGTTCATTCTCCGGAGTGAATGATAGTACTCGGCGACGGAGTCTCTCTCCCACCACGAATCCAACACCAAACTTGCGCTCCTTTATATGGCCACTGTAGTAAATGTCACAAGGACCTACTCGTCTCTGTCCTTGTCCCGTCCATCGCATTTCTTGGACGGCGGTGATGTCAGCCTTTATCTTTACGAGGACATCTACCAGCTGGGCAGCGGCACCTTCCCAATTAAGGGACCGGACATTCCAGGTGCATGCCCTCAAATCATAGTCCTTATTTCGTTTGCCATGGTCGTCATCAAAAGGGGGGGCTCTCATCCGAGGCTGTTTATTCTTTTTCATTGGGGGTGTTTTTTTACGTGGCGGGTCCCAAACCCAGCGCACAACCCTATGCAGGGGTGTTTCGCCTTCTCACTTTAGCTCGCCTTCAAACGGATGTTCTTAGGCTACCCAGAGGATACTTGGTCAAAGACCGGAAGTCGTGAGCTGCTTGAGTCATATGTAAAAGAATCGTTTCTGGCCACTCCCAAGTGAATGGCGATCAGAGAACTTTCCTCACTTGCGTGAACTTCTACACATGACCCCATCCTCTGATGTCAGATATAATATTTTATAATGTGTCTAATAAATAATAATAATAATAAAACTACCCAACGACTTATTTACCTCATTTTAGAACTCCTAAGCCCTATTTTCGTAGACCAGGTCACATATACTAAATTTGGGAAGACTTTACAGCCAAACTTAAATACATTTATCAATCTTTTTTGTGAAAATTTTAATTTAATCTTAGATTTTGGTGTTATTTGTAGATAAATTAAAGTGACATCTGCTACCAGAAAATTTCCTTAAACTTTAAATTATAACTTTCGGACCACCTAGCTCAAATTATAGCTTGCCATATTAAAGCATAAAAGAGTAAATCGCGCACAGTCCCAAGAGTGTCCAAATTTAGGATGTACCAACTCTATTCGGTCTGTAAAGTTACCAGATATATGTATGTTTATTATATTATCTTTATTCACGCAATAAAGTACGCTTTCTAATGAATTTAAAAAAAGCAGCATCCATAGTAATATATTAGTCATACATATTAGGATTATGTCGTTAGATACAATATTTTTTCATGGTCTATTTTCTGTTCCTAATCTGTGGTTATCTTATTCCTTCAAAACATGGACACAAGAACAGTAGGATGTGGCGTTACAAAATATTATTTATTTTGAAAAAAATTAAGTCTTACGAATTGACAATTGTATTTAGTACTTCATACCTAGTAGTCACAAGTCAGAAAAGTCGAAAGCTCTCATTTCACAAATTCTTTCAATTTCTTATTTACTGGCGAAGGCACCGCTTACGCGATTATAGACGAGTTAACAACAGCACGCCAGTCGTTTCTTCTTTTCGCTATGTGGCGCCAATTGGACATTCTAAGAAAAACCAGATCCTTTCTCCACCTGCTCTTCTTCATTACTTAGCCAACGTAGCCACTGTCTTTTAATTCGCTGAATTACGCCAATGTGGTCATATATCTCATACAGCTCATCTTTCCATCAAATGCGATGTTCGCCGTGGCCAACGGGCAAAGGACCATAAATTTTTCGCAGAACTTTTCTCTCGAAAAACTCGTAACATTGACTCATCAGTTGTTGACATCGTCCAAGCCTTTGCACCATATAGCAGGACGCGAATTATGAGTGACTTACAGAGTTTCGTTTTTGTTCGTCGAGAGAGGACTTTACTTCTCAATTGCCTACTCAGTCCAAAGTAACATTTGTCGGCAAGAGTTATCCTACGTTGGATTTTCAAGCTGACATTGTTGGTGGTTTTTATACTGGTTCCAAGATAGACGAAATTATCTACGACTTCATAGTCATGACTGTCAACGGTGACGTGAGAGCCCAGTCGCGAGTGGGACGGCTGTTTGTTTGATGACAGGAGATATTTCGTCTTGCTCTAGTTCACTGCCATACCCAGTCTGGAGAAAGCAGAGCTCACGGCGCGAGTGTTAAGGCTAATGGTATCAATATCTTTGGCATACGGTAGGAGCTGTACACTCTTGTAAAAGATTGTACCTGCTCGATTATGTTCTGCAACTCGAATTATTTTCTCCAGCAGCAGGTTGAAGAACTTGCACGATAGGGAGTCGCCTTGTCTGAAACCTCGTTTGGTATCGATTGGCTCGGAGAAGACCTTTTCGATCTTGATGGAGCTTTTGGTGTTGCTCAACGTCAGTTTACTCAGCCGTTTTAGTTTTTGTCTGAATTTGGTAGACATTGCGGCATAAAGGCAGCTTCTTTTCGTGCTGTCGAAAGCAGCTTTGAAATCGACGATGAGGTGGTTTGTGTGTCGATTCTCCTTTCACAGATCTTTCAACTCCCACTCATAAATATGCACTCACAAGAGATAGGGTAAAAATCAATATGGAGTTAAATATGTGTATGCGGTTTCCGATCATTGTATTTCGTTTACGAAAAAAATGTTGTGTGCCAACTCACTTCGCATTATTTCCTTTATTTTTCTAAAAAATTTTTTGCATACAGAAGCAAATTAAATAAAATATGCCGATTGTGGAAGTTAAAACTTAATCTTTTTGTACATTCTCTATGGTTACAAATTTAGTAAAAAACCGTTTGTTGCTTATTAAAAAACAATAAATTGCAATAGTTATATAAGCTCCGAAATTGATTAATTTTAATTACTATAAAACCAAAAGAAAAATTGGTAAAAAGTAAATAATGATAGTTCGTAATGCGGAAAGCTCCAAAGATCTTGCGAAGAATAGTTCTCTCGATTGCTTTACATTTTTTCACATCTCGGTTCTTTGTCGTTCCTGGGTTTTCGTCATATACTAGGACGGATATAATAGGATTCGTTTAGAATATAATTTTTGTTCATCGACTATCGTCGCGTATCATGTTTTCCAGGATTAAATTGAAACAGACGCACGAGACCTGGTCTGGTATCGAACGGCACGAAGAGGTCTTTTCGGATTTAGACAGAATTTATGAAGGTTCGGCGTCGAGAATCTGCAATCAAAACAGACAACTGCACTATTTTTTTTACTCTCTGACTGCGTTCATTAGCAACTCGTTATAAGGAAATTATGAGACGGTATCTCAAGCTTCGTTATAATCGACAACAAAACGTGTGGGATAGTAAAGATACCGAGAGCAGAAGAGTGAAGCGAAACGAATTTGAAGACAAAAAAAAGTGAGAGAAAGTGTGAGTTTTAAGAGCTTGACAAGTTAGCCGACAAAGGCAATCCTCGAAAATTCTGTGAAATGATGGGACGACCAACAGAAAGTGTCGAGACCGCAGCTTACTCCTGTAGAGCCCCAGAGGTGTTATAGTGTTTGATGCCCAAAATATATTAAAATTATGGAGGGAACACCAGGAGATGGTGAACCCTATTCCGCAATCGATGACATTGGAGCGGACCTCCCCCTTGTCCGACCACGAAGAAGTTCGAAAAGCAATTATCCGCCTGAGGAACAACAAAGCGGCGGGGACCGATGGATTGCCGGCCGAGCTATTCAAACACGGCGGCACGGATAAGGGGCATGTATGAGCTTTTTTGTAAAATATGATGGACGAAAGCATGACCGACGATTAGAATTTAAATGTGCTCTGTCCAATCCACAGCATAATGGAGACCCCACAATCTACGCCAACTACCGTGGGATAAGCCACATAAGCTTCCACATTGCATATAAGGTTCTATCGAGCGTATTGTGTGAAAGATCAAAGCCCACAGTCCACAAACTGATTGGAACTTATAAGCGGGGCCTTAGGATTGGAAAATGAACAAACACACCATCTCTTCGTCGATTTCAATGCTGCTTTTTAATTTCACGAAAAGAAGCTGCCTTTATGCCGCTGAATCCCCGAAAAACGAATACGGCTGTGTGAACTGATGTCGGGAAAGACTTCCCCGAGCTGACCGATAGCAAACGAAGTTTCGTGTGACTGCCTCACTTCACTGCTGAAGAAAACATATCAGCTTGCATATCTGAATAGAAAACAATCTTTTACAAGAATGTACAGCTGAGTCATTGGCCTCAACAACCGTTCCGTTAGTTCTGCTTTCTCAAGATTGGATAAGGATGTGAAGCAAATGAGTCTAGTAGTAAAGAAGGCAAGATCAAACAAACATCTATAACATCATAACATCTGCCGACGTTTTCGAGAGAAAGATTCTGCGGAAAATTGATTGTGCTTTTCGATTGACAACGTGAAATACCGCAGTCGATGGAACGATTAGCTGTGGTGGAAATACCAGGTGGAGAAGGACCTGGTTACAATCTCCAATATACGCCAGTAAAAAAAGTACAAAGTAAATTATACCCCAGAGCTCTCGCGACTGAGTGAATTTCTAGTCAAAGCAAATAATGTGTAAAAGAAGACATTTGAAAATTTCTAGATCGGAATAATCGATTTCTGGCAAATTTAAATGTATGGTCCTTAAGGAAGGGCCATATCTAGTCGGTGGTAAGTAATTGAAACGACCCGAAATTCAACAATGTCAATTTTTCTCCGTAATTATATGTAACGTAGGTTAAAATGTTTATGTTAAAAAATTATAAACTTAAAACTGTAAGCCTCTAATTAACAAGTTAATTTGAACTATGTTTGTAAGTTAAAACAAAGACTTTAGTATAGTTTCTCAAATAAGGGCCGTTATTCAACTTAAAGTACACAGAAATGATTTGGTATGTTGAAATGATGAGCAATAACACAGTACAACAGCTAATCGATGGTGGGGTATCTGTAGAAATTCCAAGTCAGGGTACTAGGTACTAGGTCAGTATAGTAAAACCCTCAAAGGGTTTGGCGTTCGTATGTGTCAGTTTGTTTTTATGACCTGTCAAATTTTTTCCATATCTTGAAGTTTTTTCGCTTAGTTGTAAAATTTTTTTTTTTTAGTTTCAAAAACAAGACTTCATCTCTTTTGGCGACAGTTTTGATACAAATCTTAACAATGCCAATATTATTCGTGAGCCTCTAGTGCCTAAGGAGAAGATATTGCTGAATCCACTGCATATTAAACTTGGAATTGTTAAGAATTTTATCAAAACTTTTTTTTCTATACTGACCTAGCACCATCACCCTAACTTGGAATTTCTCACCCCCAGACAATAATCCCAAAAATGTTCCACAGTGTAATTGCAAACTATATCAATTTAAGCAAATGGTTTCTTTTTTTTAAATTTACCCAAATTATATGTGGTTGGTGTGTTTGAAGAATAATTATCTAAGCATAGACAAAACAAGAAAAAACGTTAAATTCGGCTGCACCGAAGCTAATATACCCTTCACAGGTGCATTTTTTTTAGTACCTATGTGCCCAGTTTATATGGAAACTGTATGCTATAGTAATCCGATCTGAACAATTTTTTCGGAGATTATGTTATTATCTTAAGAAGTCATCAATGTTCGGTTTGTATGGCAGCTATATGCTTAAGTGAGCCGATCTGAATAATTTCTTTCGATATTACGTTTTTTCTAAGAACAATAACTCATACCAAATTTCGTGAAGATATATAGTCAAACGAGGAAGTTTCTCATGCAAGCATTTGATTCCGATAATTCAGTTTGTATGGTAGCTATATTCTATAGTGAACCGATCTGAACAATTTTTTCGGAGATTACATTGTTGCCTTAGAAAATAATCTATACCAAATTTCGGGAATACGAGTATATCTTGTGAAACGCAAAAGTATTCCTTACCAGTACTAGATTCCGATCGTTCAGTTTGTATAGCAGCTATATGCTATAGTAAGCCGATCTGAACAATTTATTCGTATATAACATTATTATCTTAGAAAATAACCTGTGCCAACTTTTGTAAAAATACATTGACAATGTGAAAGTTTTCCATACAAGAACAGTTTGTATGGCAGCTAAATGTTATAGTGGTCCGATATCGGCAGTTCCGACAAATGAGCAGCTTTTGGAAGAGAAAATGACGTTTGCAAAATTTCAAAACGATATCTTATAAACGGAGGGACTAGTTCTTATATATACAGACAGACAGACGGACGGATAGACAGACAAAGGGACATGGCTAACTCGACTCAGCCGAACATAATGATCATTTTGTATACATATGTACTTTATAAAGTCTCCGACGCTTCCTTCTGGGTTTTACAATCTTCGTGAAAAACTGAATATACCCTGTTCAGGGTATAAACGGTATAAGTAACAGACATATAAACTCATAACACTTAACAGCAACACATTTAACTAACGGAGCCAACAAGAAAATCCAAACCAAAAACAAATACAGCAAGCAATAAAAGTACAAGGTGCATTCCAAAGTGAACAGGACTTTTGTCCAGTGAGAATTTCATGAGAATTATAGATTGGAAGTGAAATTATTGTGTTTTAAGTGTCAGTATGCTTGTGTTATCGGTGCGAAAATGAGTTTCGAACAAAGAGCCAACATTAATTTTTGTTTTAAAATTGGTAAAATTCACCAAAACCTTTGAATTGATGAAACAAGTTTATAGCGGTGATTGCCCATACCGCAGCAGAGTGCACAAGTGGTTTCAACGTTTTCAAAATGGTCATGAGGACTTAAATGACGATCAACATGTGGGCCAATAAAAATCACCATTCCATCGAAATTGTGCGTGAATTCATCGAACATCAGCCGAAGTCATCATTAAAAATTATGGAAATGGAATTATACATCTCCAAAACATCGATTTATCGCATTTTGACCGAATATTTGGGCTTACGAAAAGTGTGTACACGGTTTGTTCCGCACAAATTGACTGACGACCAAAAATTGCTCAGAATCCAACATTCGAAGGTAGATTATTTGACCATAAAGCACATTTTAACCATTAACCATTCCTCGTATTCACCTGATATGGTAGCGTGCGACTTCTTCCTTTTCGGAAAAATTAATTTGCCCATGAAAGGAAAGCGTTATGCAGACGTAGAGACCATTCAAAAGGCTTGCACCGTTACACTGGCGGCCATACCGTCCAGCGAGCTAAAACACTCGTTTGACATGCTTTTGGACCATGCAAAAAGCTGTATTGAAGCAGAAGGAGACTATTTTGAATAAAATAAATTGATTTTGCCGAAAAAACCATTTGTTCTGTTTATTTTTTAAAGTCCTCTTTACTTTTTAACACACCATGTATTACTTCTAAAAGATGTAAGGACTAAAAGAAGATAGGTAGCGGTTAACAATAATAACGCCGAGAGTGGGTGAACGTTGAGTGTTTAGGAAGGAAATGGAACTGCGAAAGCGGTGCTACTAAAACCATTCTAGTAAAGCGTTTCAATATGTATAGACATATCATACCATAAATATGAATGTGTATTTGTGAATGAGGGGATATTTCTGAAGATCTGGAAATCATGCCCAAAACACTGCAACAACATAATACAAAAAATCACAGCATAATACTAAGTGTCAGTTTTCCAGTCAAGCGAGCAATATCTCGAGTTGAAACTGTAAGAATTTATTAACATAAATTATTATTAATATTTTCACTTGCAATTTGGTGAAGCCAGACCACAAGCTTACTTTTCTACCTTACTAGAATCTGTTTTAACCTGCCAGGACTAAATATGTTATTCTACATATATTTGTGCCACATTATCATATGTTCTGCCTGTAAAGTAAGTTGGAAGATTTTATGCGAAGAATTTTGAAGAAAAAGTTCGTGAGAATAATGATTGTATACAGTCGTATATTTTTGTTTACATATTACATATATAACTTGCTGCAATCTTAAAAGTTTAGTTTGGATTATGTCATCAAGCCCATGTATGGGGATAAAAACTTTGCCCGAAAAATGAAAATTTTATGGGTAAATCTGTGGAAACATTATATTAATTCGGCGATTATACTTTTGTTTTGAGTTGAATCGGATTAATAATTCCCTTAGCCGCCATATATCTAATGTAAAGATTTAAGAATTTACGGGTGACTTTATACCGCATATGTCGGCAAACACACAATTACCTAAAATGAATATAATCGGGTCATGAGTTTGAGATTATTTTTACCTTCAATAAGTAGTCTTCTCTGATTCCGCCATTGAAGCTTGATAATGATTTATGAATAAAAAGCTTGTCCAGAGATCCCACAAAAAAAAAGTAAAACTCTTAATTAAATATAAAAAGGAGATGTGTCTTATTGAAGACTGACTTTGACTATTGCCGACTGAGCAACTGACCTCATTCTGATATACAAGGTCTTCCTGGACCTACCAAAATTTAGGTAGTTGGCGCTGAAAGCGCGTAGCTCTAGTTTTATTCGTCGCATCGGGTCATGCTATACCTTTTTGGAAAGCTCACGCGCTAACACGTGTTTGATTGATCGTCGTTTCTTTTAAGTCGTTCGTGAGTTATAGCGTCGCAAACATGAAGCAAAATAAAGAGAAAATACGGCATATTTTACAGTACTACTAAGATAAAGGCAAAAATGCATCTCAAGCCGCCAATAAAATTTGTGCAGGTATACAACCATTGTGAGCTTTGGCGTTTGGTTTTGGTCGTAGAGCACTACGAGTATCACCGCACACTCTTACAATTTTAGCGTACGTTTCCGAAACTGTTTCGCCCAATCTGGCGCAAATTTGATAGTGACGCGTTGCTCTTGATTTCGTTTTTTCATTTTCGTGAAGAGCACTACAAACACACGTCTACTCAACTTGACGCAGCAGGCGAACTAAACAAGCTAGAGCGATAGTACATATATCATAGGAGAGGGGAGGGATGCCGGAAAAAGAGAAAGAAAATTTTAAGGTCATATTAGAGGTTCTGACACAGATATATTAATTATAATGCTTGGCAATATGGTTCACTTAAAAAATCGGTTGTCTCATATTTGGATGCTTACTGGGACTGGTAACCATGAAAGATTTATTGATATTACTAAAATTTACGAGCTGCACGGTGAATTATGGACATAGAGCTTCATTGGTTTTCAAGCTTTCGCGTGGTGTGACTTTAACCCTGCTTTTCTTAATAAAGTTAAAAAAGACCTTTCACCTTATTAAAAAAAAAAATGTTGAAAGGTTTTGGAAGTTTAGGGAACCCTGAGTTAAATCCGGATAAGCTAAGCTATCTCTTTAATGTTATCCAAGAATTTACGTGCCACATGTATAACACCAAGAAAACTAAAGACGTTGACAATAGTCGTATTCATTTATTTGTCAATAGCTGCAAAGCATCTGACCTAAATGAAAACTTTGATAAAAAAGTTGTAAACTTCGACTCTAGTTCAATACCACCATGTAAAGCTGAACTTCACCAACAATTTTGATGGCTCATTTCATTTCCAGCATCTGAAGAAATGTTTACATAAAAATTAGACGTATTTTTCGTATATTTTTATCTATTTCCATGCAGAAATTATCGAAATAGAAGTAATCACAGTAGATACGCATAATCACATTATCAATATATATTGTCGTCTGCCGGAGTATAATAACCGGAGAAAACGTCTGCCGTTTGAAAAATAAACTAATAATACTATTACAAATAACATAAAAAAAAAATCAGATTTGTTAAAATACTTTCGAAAAAAAATTTTTTTTTCAAATTTTCAAAAACGTCTGCCACGAGGTTACAACCGAAAAAATCGTCTGCCATTTATTTTTCTGGTTATATTTACCATATTATTTGCTGTGACCAACCGCCAGCTTTGTTAAAATACTTGCGAACTTGGTCTGAAATACGTACCTGTCTTACCTAGGTGACGTCTTAGCTACCTTTGCTGGGCTTAGCTGTTCCCCATTTCATGTAAGCATGTATGTATAAAAGGGTCACCGAACAAAATCCTTGGTAAAATACATTCACTCTGCAATTCACTAGCTCTTAGACTCTTACATAGCAGTTATACAAGCTGGCAAACCCAAATCACTACAAAGGCTTCATAAAGCTTCACTTGTATGTAAATACGTTATTACTCTTTTCACACCAGTTGTATGTATTTGACTGTTACTGTGATAAGGCGATCAAAAGTTCAACTAAAAGCATCAACTATCGATGTTGTCATTTGAATAAAACCCGTTGTTCGAGTTTTTTAGACTTAGTGAAACATATAGTTGGTTTAAGAAATGCACCTGTGATGTTCAAAGCTAATCGGAGCAAGTTGGCATTTTATCAGCTTACATACTTTTACTTTCTTCAATGGAAATCTATAATTCACACTGTAGCCACAGTCCTAACTGACATCCTCTGCTGGTAGTAGTAGTATAATTGTGTGGCTTTGTGTCAAAGCTGAAAATGTGGTGCTTTTGTTGAATGCAAATCTTATTTCAAAAATACAGTGTGGTTAGGATGTATGACGGTAAGTTTGGACCAAGTGAAAAGAATTTTTGTACAAGAAAATAAAAAAAAAACTCAAAAACTTGTTTTTTCTTTAGAACTGGTTGCTCTGCGGCAAATCTGGTTAACCCTTAAAACTTGAAGCACGTCCTTCCCCCTCCTCTTAACGACCCCGAATATAAATTTTTATACTCTCTCATCATGTTTCTAGAGTGATAGGCAATGGGTTATTTCTTTTCTAGCAAAAGCAAAAGTCTGGAAAAAAGAACTATTTCTCATGCATTTTTGGTTACCACCCCAAGAAAATTAAAAAAATAAGAAGTATCGCTATGCAATAATAAATAAGGAAAGTGGATACATTAAGCTATTGAGGGAACTGCAAGGGTAAGTTATGGATAGATAGCGTGAAAGAATGAATGCTAAGTGAAGCACAAAAAGTTTCACTCGTAACTATTCGAGGCCACAGATGCTGAATTCAACTCTACGGTTGCAATTTTGTCTATAAGGCTTGTTGGGAGCAGAATTACATGCGGGGAGTTTTGGAGCAGCCCAAGTAACCTTAATGAAAGAAATAATTGTGCTTAAATATTTATTTGTGTAAATTTATATTTCTTCTGTACATTGCATTAATGCACACCTTTGATGTTAGTGAAGTAAATTGAATAAAATGCTGCCTAGCTGACCTTTTCAGTGTTTAAATGAGTGAAATAAATAGATAGAAATTGCCTTTAGATAACAACATTTTATAATATTTTGTTGTTAGATAAAAAAAATAGTTGAATAGTTTTAATCAAACGTTTAAAAAAATACGAAATTTAATACTAACATTTTAGTATTTAGGGAAAAGAACATAACGTACAAAGTATTTGTACAATACAAAAGTTTCAGCTTCACATTACTCCTCACAACATTGAAAACAAACCAATTGCAAAATATGTATATCTAACTAGTATGTAGGGCATCAATAATATATAGAATGAAAATATTCTAACGAAGGAACCACAAAAAAATTTTTTTTGGAAAGAAATTAATACTACTTTGATATTCTTGCAACCAGTTGCTACAAAGTATCACAGTTTTGTTCAACTAACGGTCCTTTGTATCACCAAAAACTATTCGAGATATATGTATATATATAAATATATAAACTACTGTGCCCAAAAAATAAGGTGACATTTGAATTTAAACTGCGCGCGTCGAAGGATTTGGAGAATTATTTTTTTTTTGGTAGTACTGTCAGTCACGTTTATGTCAAATTTCATGTCAAAATATTCATTATTGTTTGAGATACGTGTCGTTTTGTGAGCTGCTAAAAGTGAGTTTTTCGTTTTTTGCGATGTCGAATATTGTTGAGAAAAGAATTTGCATTAAATTTTGTTTACGGAATTTTCTGCTGCGGATACGTTGAGGAGGATGGAGTCATGTGTAGAAGTTCACGCAAGTGAGGAAAGTTCTCTGAACGCCATTCACTTGGGAGTGGCCAGAAACGATTCTTTTACATATGACTCAAGCAGCTCACGACTTCCGGTCTTTGACCAAGTGTCCTCTGGGTAGCCTAAGAACATCCGTTTGAAGGCGAGCTAAAGTGGGAAGGCGAAATATTCCCTACTTAGGGTTGTGCGCTGGGTTTGGGATCCGACATGTAAAAGAAACACCCCCAATGAAAAGAAACAACAAGCCTCGGATGAGTGACCCCCCTTTTGATGACGACCATGGCAAACGAATTAAGGACTATGATTTGAGGGCATGCACCTGGAATGTCCGGTCTCTTAATTGGGAAGGTGCTGCTGCCCAGCTGGTTGATGTCATCGTGAAAATAAAGGCTGACATCACCGACGTCCAAGAAATGCGATAGACGGGACAAAGACAGAGACAAGTAGGTTCAAGTGGCATATACTACAGTGGCCATATAAAGGAGCGCGAGTTTGGTGTTGGATTTGTGGTGGGAGAGAGACTTCGTCGCCGAGTACTATCATTCACTCCTATGAATGAACGTCAAGCCACAATCCGCATCAAAGCGAGGTTCTTCAACTTATCGCTTATTTGCGCTCACGCCCCGACGGAAGAGAAGGACGATGTGACCAAAGGTGGCTTTTATGAGTGCTTGGAGCGCACTTATGAGAGATGCCCCCGCCACGATGTCAAAATCGTGCTTGGCGACTTTAACGCCAGGGTGGGCAAAGAAGGTATCTTTGGCACTACGGTCGGTAAATTCAGCCTCCACGAGGAAACATCCCCAAATGGGTTGAGGCTGATCGACTTCGCCGGGGCCCGAAATATGTTTATCTGTAGTACTAGATTCCAGCATAAGAAGATTCATCAAGCTACTTGGCTGTCTCCGGATCGAAAAACTACCAACCAGATCGATCATGTTATGATAGATGGAAGACACGTCTCCAGTGTTTTAGATGTGCGTGCGCTCCGTGGTCCTAACATCGACTCGGACCACTATATTGTTGCAGCCAAAATTCGAACTCGCCTCTGTGCAGCAAAAAACGCACGCCAACAAACACAAGGAAGGTTCGACGACAGACAGCCGAACGATTTTCTACTCGGCTTGCATTCTTTCTCTCTGAGAGCACTCGTCAACTACTCGGTATAAGGGAACTGTGGGACGGCATTTCAAACTCCTTACGTACAGCTGCAAACGAAACCATTGGTTTTCGGAAAGTGCAAAAGAACAGCTGGTACGACGAGGAGTGCCGTGTCGCAGCGGAGAGAAAACAGGCTGCCTACCTCGCAACCTTACGATCGACCACAACACGTGAGGGATGGGATAGATACCGAGAGTTGAAGAGGTAAGCGAGACGCATTTGTAGAAAGAAAAAGAAAGAGGCCGAAATGTGTGAGTACGAAGAGCTTGATAAGCTGGCCTACAGGGGTAATGCTCGAAAATTCTACGAAAAGATGCGGCGACTAACAGAAGGTTTCAAGACGGGAGCATACTCTTGCAGAACACCCAAAGGTGATCTAGATCATCGATGCCCAAAACATACATAAATTATGGAGGGAACACTTCTCCAGCCTGCTGAATGGCAGTGAACGTACAACGCCAGGAGAAGGCGAACCCGATTCCCCAATCGCTGAAGATGGAGCAGACGTTCCATTGCCCGACCATGAAGAAGTTCGAATAGCAATTACCCGCCTGAAGAACAACATAGCGGCGGGGGCCGACGCATTGCCGGCCGAGCTATTCAAACACGGCGGCGAAGAACTGATAAGGAGCATGCATCAGCTTCTTTGCAAAATATGGTCGGACGAAACATGCCCAACGATTGGAATTTAAGTGTGCTGTGCCCAATCCATAAAAAAGGAGACCCCACAATCTGCGCCAACTACCATTGGATTAGCCTCCTAAACATCGCGTACACGGTTCTATCGAGTGTATTGTGTGAAAGATTAAAGCCTACCCTCAACCTTATCAGTGAGGCTTTAGACCTGGAAAATCAACAACCGACCAGATATTCACCATGCGCCAAATTTTGGAAAAGACTCATGAAAGGAGAATCGACACACACCACCTATTCGTCGATTTCAAAGCTGCTTTTGACAGCACGAAAAGGAGATGCCTTTATACCACGATACCTCAATCTGTATCCCCGCAAACGTAATACGACTGTGTAGGCTGACGTTGAGCAACACCTAAAGCTCCGTGAGAATCGGGAAGGACCTCTCCGAGCCGTTCGATACCAAACGAGGTTTCAGACAAGGCGACTCCCTATCGTGCGACTTCTTTAATCTGCTGCTGGAGAAAATTATTCGAGCTGCAGAACTTAATCGATCAGGTACAAACTTTTATAAGAGTGTACAGCTGCTGGCGTATGCCGATGATATTGATATCATCGGCCTCAACACCCGCGCCGTTAATTCTGCTTTCTCCAGACTGAACAAGAAAGCAACGCAAATGGGTCTGTCAGTGAAGGAGGGCAAGACGAAATATCTCCTGTCATCAAACAAACAATCGTCGCACTCGCGACTTGGCTCTCACGTCACTGTTGATAGTCATAACTTTGAAGTAGTAGATAATATCGTCTATTTAGAAACTAGCGTAAACACCACCAACAATGTCAGCCTGGAAATCCAACGCAGGATTACTCTTGCCAAGAGGTGCTACTTCGGACTGAGTAGGCAATTGAAAAGTAAAGTCCTCTCTCGACGAACAAAAACCAAACTCTATAAGTCACTCATAATTCCCGTCCTGCTATATGGTGCAGAGGCTTGGACGATGACAACAACCGATGAGTAGACGATACGAGTTTTCGAGAGAAAGATTCTGCGAAAGATTTATGGTACTTTGCGCATTGGCCACGGCGAATATCGCATTCGATGGAACGATGACCTGTACGAAATATACCTCGACATATAGATATACATAGTTCAGCGAATTAAAAGACAGCGGCTACGCTGGCTAGGTCATGTTCTCCGGATGGATGAAAACACTCCAGCTCTGAAAGTATTGGACGCAGTACCCGCCGCGGGAAGCAGAGGAAGAGGAAGACCTCCACTCCGTTGGAAGGACTAAGTGGAGAAGGACCTGGCTACGCTTGGAATATCCAATTGGCGGAACGTAGCGAAGAGAAGAAACGACTGGCGCGCTGTTGTTGACTCGGCTATAATCGCGTAAGCGGTGCCAACGCCAGTACACAAGAACAAGTAGAACATTAAGTTAGATTATGAGCAATGGTCCCCAGCAATAAGTTTCCGCTGCATAAATGTTTCGGACACTTTTATAGTTAGGTAAGAGGGCACTACACCCTTTTATTTTCAAAGACAAAGCATATATTTAAGAGCCTCAAAAGCTCTCATAAGCAGTGCATTTTGTATAAATTGACCTTAGTGTTATGTGGTTACGTTTGCTATATTACTGCATACTTTTTGGAAGTTAATAGAAATTCAATTAATGCTCGCTATCTCACAGACCCAAAAAAGAGAAATGTTAATGTGTTGACGTAAAATGCAGATATTGCTTCAGAAAATCAATGATGGAAAGCAATGATGAAGTTGATAACTACATTATGTATACAATAATAGAATTACTTGCAGTGCTGACCTCAATATACCATAGAGATCGTCGTAATGGCGCCATTGTAGACGATGACTGGAAAGATAGAACGAAGTACTTGTGCCAACGTTTACTCCAATCCTAGAAAAAGTTGTTAAAGTCAATTTCTGGAATAGTCCTCAAAGCGGGTAGGGACTCACGTTTATAGTCTTCAATTCACTTCCCCGGAACGGTTCTTTGAGTTTGCTCAATAGCCAGAAGTCACACTTGGCTAAATCAGGCAAATACTGTAGTTGCTCGATAATCGAAGAAAACTGTCAACATAACCTCGATTTTTGACTTGCTTTGACTGGGTGTTCTGGGCTTAATGTCCTTAGGTTTAGTCTTAACTTAAAACTTGTATTTATTTTTTTCGAAATCGCAATCTACAGGACTCCTAAAGTTTATTAACTTCGTATACTTAAAAACTAGGATAAATTTGCTTTAACATCTCTCAAAAAAAACAAAGCAAAAATTTAAAAAGAGGCGGCCAGTGTAAAACCAGTTCCGAGCCAGCTATTTTAAGGCATAATGGCATGGACAAAGAAAACAAGAAAAATCGTTAACTTCGGCTGCACCGAAACTAATATACCCTTCCCAGCTGCATTTCTTTTAGTAACTATGTGTCCAGTTTGTATGGAAGCTATAGTAATCCGATCTGAAAAATTTTTCGGAGATTATATTATTACCTTAAACAGTAATCCATGTTCTTGAAGATAGCACGTTTCCGATCGTTCACTTTGGATGACAGCTATATGCTTTAGTGAGCCGATCTGAACAATTTATTTCGATATTACATTATTTCTATGAATAACTTATACCAAATTTCATGAAGATATATCGTTAAATGAGGAAGATTCCCATGCAGGCATTTGATTCCGATTATTCAGTTTGTATGGCAGCTATATTCTATAGTTAACCGATCTGAACAATTTTTTCGGAGACTACATTGTTGCCTTAGAAAATAATCTATACCAAATTTCGTGAATATATCTTGTCAAATGCAAAAGCTTTCCATACCAGCTCTAGATTCCGATCGTTCAGTTTGTATAGCAGCTATATGCTATAGTAAGCCGATTTGAACAATTTCTTCGCACATTACATTTTTTCCTTAGAAAATAACCTGTGCCAACTTTTGTGAAAATACATTGACAAATGTGAAAGTTTTCCATACAGTAACTTGATTCCGATCGTTCAGTGTGTATGGCAGCTATATGTTATAGTGATCCAACATCGACAGTTCCAACAAATGAGCAGTTTCTTGAAGAGAAAATGACGTTTGCGAAATTTCAAAAGGATATATTAAAAACTGAGGGACTAGTTCGTTTATATACAGACAGACGGACGGACCGACAGACAGACGAACATGGCTAAATCAACTCAGCCGAACATACTGATCATTAAATGTATATTTTATAGGGTCTCCGACGCTTCCTTCTGGGTGTTACACACTTAATACACCCTAGTGGGCACCTCATCAGCTTTTGTCACTTCATTTTTCGACCATCGAATTTAACGCGCTTTTGTACCTTTAGTAAAAATCAGAGATGTAATGGCTCCTAGGTAAAAGAGCAAAGGAAAAGTTTGTATAAAGTGCCGAAACTACTCGTAAACACTACAAGTAAATTAAGATACAGAACTGTAATTTGGTACAAAGGATCACCTGTGAGGTAAAAATTTTGAAAAAGTTAGTATGGTCCCGCTCCTAAAAGGTTCAATGTACACATCTCTCAAACAGTTCAAGCCAAAATAACCAAATTCGCTCAGGATAAATCCTATAAGAACTCTACCGAAATAAGGAAATGAATGAAATAGGATGATAGTCCCGCTCATTCCTTATACTTTCTCTTAAAAGCTACTAAAATCGCGATAACTAAATATTCGAGAAATTTTAAATTTTACCATTGAGATGGTTGTAGACCACTTTCCAAGAGCAGAGGTCAAACTAGGACAATGGAAGTGGCGCCGTCTTCTTTAACCACATTCGGTGCATGAAATTATTCTCACATTCTTATAGCACAGTATTGTCCTGGCACATACGCATACATATACCAGTCTTTCTCCGCTTCCTTGAAATCACGTATTTTCAATGTTCAAGTACACTTCTCAGCGCGTGTTATATTCATTCGATAATTTTTCGTTATTACGTGATTTTCTATCGTCAGTATTGTGTGTCGACGTGCAACCACGCATTCTAGTTAAAGGACGAACTAATCACACGAAGCAAAGGAACGCGAGGAGATTTGTGGGAAAGGCACAATGCCAGACGTGTCAATCCGTTCAACATAACTCAATCATTTTCATACAAGCCCACAGTATGTAGGCTGCAAGTCGCCCCATTTATATGTACGAAGTTCATTAGTTTGTTTATGTTTATTTGTATTAGAGCAATACCATTTTTATTGGTGCGCGCTGATAGAAGAGCGTGTTGTCGGTTTGTTCATTTATTCAAGAGATTTGCCGGTAGTTATGTTAAATTACCCACCTTGACCCACAAGATGTTGCACGCATATGAATGTCTGAAATTTCTTGCGTAGTTTGGGATCAGTAAGAAAGTAAAAAGAAAGATGGAATTAAGTTCATATGAAAGTCGTTTGTATATTTTTAGTTCAATCGTTGGACATTCTCTTAGCTAGTATTTTGTTGACTTTGCATATAATATAGTCTGTATGTAGCTGAATGGATAGAGTGATGTGTACACAGTGGCCATATAAAGGAGCGTAGCTTTGCTGTGCCTTCTATGAGCGCATCTATGAGAGCTGCCCCCACCACGATGTCAAAATCGTGCTTGGCGACTTTAACGCCAGGGTGGGCAAACAAGGTATATCTGGCACAACGGCAGCTAAATTCAGCCTCGACGACGAAACATTCCCAAATGGATCGAAGCTTCAACGGAAAGTGCAAAAGAACAGCTGGTACGACTAGGAGTGCCGTGTCGCAGCGGAGAGAAAACAGGCTGCCTACCTCGCAACCTTACGATCGACCACAACACGTGAGGGATGGGATAGATACCGAGAGTTGAAGAGGTAAGCGAGACGCATTTGTAGAAAGAAAAAGAAAGAGGCCGAAATGTGTGAGTACGAAGAGCTTGATAAGCTGGCCTACAGGGGTAATGCTCGAAAATTCTACGAAAAGATGCGGCGACTAACAGAAGGTTTCAAGACGGGAGCATACTCTTGCAGAACACCCAAAGGTGATCTGATCATCGATGCCCAAAACATACATAAATTATGGAGGGAACACTTCTCCAGCCTGCTGAATGGCAGTGAACGTACAACGCCAGGAGAAGGCGAACCCGATTCCCCAATCGCTGAAGATGGAGCAGACGTTCCATTGCCCGACCATGAAGAAGTTCGAATAGCAATTACCCGCCTGAAGAACAACATAGCGGGGGGGGGCCGACGCATTGCCGGCCGAGCTATTCAAACACGGCGGCGAAAAACTGATAAGGAGCATGCATCAGCTTCTTTGCAAAATATGGTCGGACGAAACATGCCCAACGATTGGAATTTAAGTGTGCTGTGCCCAATCCATAAAAAAGGAGACCCCACAATCTGCGCCAACTACCATTGGATTAGCCTCCTAAACATCGCGTACACGGTTCTATCGAGTGTATTGTGTGAAAGATTAAAGCCTACCCTAAACCTTATCAGTGAGGCTTTAGACCTGGAAAATCAACAACCGACCAGATATTCACCATGCGCCAAATTTTGGAAAAGACTCATGAAAGGAGAATCGACACACACCACCTATTCGTCGATTTCAAAGCTGCTTTTGACAGCACGAAAAGGAGATGCCTTTATACCACGATACCTCAATCTGTATCCCCGCAAACGTAATACGACTGTGTAGGCTGACGTTGAGCAACACCTAAATCTCCGTGAGAACCGGGAAGGACCTCTCCGAGCCGTTCGATACCAAACGAGGTTTCAGACAAGGCGACTCCCTATCGTGCGACTTCTTTAATCTGCTGCTGGAGAAAATTATTCGAGCTGCAGAACTTAACCGATCAGGTACAAACTTTTATAAGAGTGTAGAGCTGCTGGCGTATGCCGATGACATTGATATCATCGGCCTCAACACCCGCGCCGTTAATTCTGCTTTCTCCAGACTGAACAAGAAAGCAACGCAAATGGGTCTGTCAGTGAAGGAGGGCAAGACGAAATATCTCCTGTTATCAAAAACAATCGTCGCGCTCGCGACTTGGCTCTCACGTCACTGTTGATAGTCATAACTTTGAAGTAGTAGATAATATCGTCTATTTAGAAACTAGCGTAAACACCACCAACAATGTCAGCCTGGAAATCCAACGCAGGATTACTCTTGCCAAGAGGTGCTACTTCGGACTGAGTAGGCAATTGAAAAGTAAAGTCCTCTCTCGACGAACAAAAACCAAACTCTATAAGTCACTCATAATTCCCGTCCTGCTATATGGGGCAGAGGCTTGGACGATGACAACAACCGACGAGTAGACGATACGAGTTTTCGAGAGAAAGATTCTGCGAAAGATTTATGGTACTTTGCACATTGGCCACGGCGAATATCACATTCGATGGAACGATGACCTATACGAAATATACCTCGACATATAGATATACATAGTTCAGCGAATTAAAAGACAGCGGCTACGCTGGCTAGGTCATGTTCTCCGGATGGATGAAAACACTCCAGCTCTGAAAGTATTGGACGCAGTACCCGCCGCGGGAAGCAGAGGAAGAGGAAGACCTCCACTCCGTTGGAAGGACTAAGTGGAGAAGGACCTGGCTGCGCTTGGAATATCCAATTGGCGGAACGTAGCGAAGAGAAGAAACGACTGGCGCGCTGTTGTTGACTCGGCTATAATCGCGTAAGCGGTGCCAACGCCAGTACACAAGAACAAGTAGAACATTAAGTTAGATTATGAGCAATGGTCCCCAGCAATAAGTTTCCGCTGCATAAATGTTTCGGACACTTTTATAGTTAGGTAAGAGGGCACTACACCCTTTTATTTTCAAAGACAAAGCATATATTTAAGAGCCTCAAAAGCTCTCATAAGCAGTGCATTTTGTATAAATTGACCTTAGTGTTATGTGGTTACGTTTGCTATATTACTGCATACTTTTTGGAAGTTAATAGAAATTCAATTAATGCTCGCTATCTCACAGACCCAAAAAAGAGAAATGTTAATGTGTTGACGTAAAATGCAGATATTGCTTCAGAAAATCAATAATGGAAAGCAATGATGAAGTTGATAACTACATTATGTATACAATAATAGAATTACTTGCAGTGCTGACCTCAATATACCATAGAGATCGTCGTAATGGCGCCATTGTAGACGATGACTGGAAAGATAGAACGAAGTACTTGTGCCAACGTTTACTCCAATCCTAGAAAAAGTTGTTAAAGTCAATTTCTGGAATAGTCCTCAAAGCGGGTAGGGACTCACGTTTATAGTCTTCAATTCACTTCCCCGGAACGGTTCTTTGAGTTTGCTCAATAGCCAGAAGTCACACTTGGCTAAATCAGGCAAATACTGTAGTTGCTCGATAATCGAAGAAAACTGTCAACATAACCTTGATTTTTGACTTGCTTTGACTGGGTGTTCTGGGCTTAATGTCCTTAGGTTTAGTCTTAACTTAAAACTTGTATTTATTTTTTTCGAAATCGCAATCTACAGGACTCCTAAAGTTTATTAACTTCGTATACTTAAAAACTAGGATAAATTTGCTTTAACATCTCTCAAAAAAAACAAAGCAAAAATTTAAAAAGAGGCGGCCAGTGTAAAACCAGTTCCGAGCCAGCTATTTTAAGGCATAATGGCATGGACAAAGAAAACAAGAAAAGTCGTTAACTTCGGCTGCACCGAAACTAATATACCCTTCCCAGCTGCATTTCTTTTAGTAACTATGTGTCCAGTTTGTATGGAAGCTATAGTAATCCGATCTGAAAAATTTTTCGGAGATTGTATTATTACCTTAAACAGTAATCCATGTTCTTGAAGATAGCACGTTTCCGATCGTTCACTTTGGATGACAGCTATATGCTTTAGTGAGCCGATCTGAACAATTTATTTCGATATTACATTATTTCTATGAATAACTTATACCAAATTTCATGAAGATATATCGTTAAATGAGGAAGATTCCCATGCAGGCATTTGATTCCGATTATTCAGTTTGTATGGCAGCTATATTCTATAGTTAACCGATCTGAACAATTTTTTCGGAGACTACATTGTTGCCTTAGAAAATAATCTATACCAAATTTCGTGAATATATCTTGTCAAATGCAAAAGCTTTCCATACCAGCTCTAGATTCCGATCGTTCAGTTTGTATAGCAGCTATATGCTATAGTAAGCCGATTTGAACAATTTCTTCGCACATTACATTTTTTCCTTAGAAAATAACCTGTGCCAACTTTTGTGAAAATACATTGACAAATGTGAAAGTTTTCCATACAGTAACTTGATTCCGATCGTTCAGTGTGTATGGCAGCTATATGTTATAGTGATCCAACATCGACAGTTCCAACAAATGAGCAGTTTCTTGAAGAGAAAATGACGTTTGCGAAATTTCAAAAGGATATATTAAAAACTGAGGGACTAGTTCGTTTATATACAGACAGACGGACGGACCGACAGACAGACGAACATGGCTAAATCAACTCAGCCGAACATACTGATCATTAAATGTATATTTTATAGGGTCTCCGACGCTTCCTTCTGGGTGTTACACACTTAATACACCCTAGTGGGCACCTCATCAGCTTTTGTCACTTCATTTTTCGACCATCGAATTTAACGCGCTTTTGTACCTTTAGTAAAAATTAAGAGATGTAATGGCTCCTAGGTAAAAGAGCAAAGGAAAAGTTTGTATAAAGTGCCGAAACTACTCGTAAACACTACAAGTAAATTAAGATACAGAACTGTAATTTGGTACAAAGGATCACCTGTGAGGTAAAAATTTTGAAAAAGTTAGTATGGTCCCGCTCCTAAAAGGTTCAATGTACACATCTCTCAAACAGTTCAAGCCAAAATAACCAAATTCGCTCAGGATAAATCCTATAAGAACTCTACCGAAATAAGGAAATGAATGAAATAGGATGATAGTCCCGCTCATTCCTTATACTTTCTCTTAAAAGCTACTAAAATCGCGATAACTAAATATTCGAGAAATTTTAAATTTTACCATTGAGATGGTTGTAGACCACTTTCCAAGAGCAGACGTCAAACTAGGACAATGGAAGTGGCGCCGTCTTCTTTAACCACATTCGGTGCATGAAATTATTCTCACATTCTTATAGCACAGTATACAAATGAGCGAAGTCGGCCCACAACCACGCCTACTTCCGTCATAATACAGTTTCAAATTTAATTTGATTATTTCACCTTCTAGTATAAAAATTAAGAATCAATTGTTGTAATAGGATAAAATAAATAATGAATTCCACATATGTACGTTCTTATGATAACATATAGGCAGTATGACTCAAAAATGTTTGTTTTACTCACCCACAATGTCGGATCCGTATTGTCCTGGCACATACACATACATATACCAGTCTTTCTCCGCTTCCTTGAAATCACGTATTTTCAATGTTCAAGTACACTTCTCAGCGCGTGTTATATTCATTCGATAATTTTTCGTTATTACGTGATTTTCTATCGTCAGTATTGTGTGTCGACGTGCAACCACGCATTCTAGTTAAAGGACGAACTAATCACATGAAGCAAAGGAACGCGAGGAGATTTGTGGGAAAGGCACAATGAGAGACGTGTCAATCCGTTCAACATAACTCAATCATTTTCATATAAGCCCACAGTATGTAGGCTGCAAGTCGCCCCATTTATATGTACGAAGTTCATTAGTTTGTTTATGTTTATTTGTATTAGAGCAATACCATTTTTATTGGTGCGCGCTGATGGAAGAGCGTGTTGTCGGTTTGTTCATTTATTCAAGAGATTTGCCGGTAGTTATGCTAAATTACCCACCTTGACCCACAAGATGTTGCACGCATATGAATGTCTGAAATTTCTTGCGTAGTTTGGGATCAGTAAGAAAGTAAAAAGAAAGATGGAATTAAGTTCATATGAAAGTCGTTTGTATATTTTTAGTTCAATCGTTGGACATTCTCTTAGCTAGTATTTTGTTGACTTTGCATATAATATAGTCTGTATGTAGCTGAATGGATAGAGTGATGTGTACACAGTGGCCATATAAAGGAGCGTAGCTTTGCTGTGCCTTCTATGAGCGCACCTATGAGAGCTGCCCCCACCACGATGTCAAAATCGTGCTTGGCGACTTTAACGCCAGGGTGGGCAAACAAGGTATATCTGGCACAACGGCAGCTAAATTCAGCCTCGACGACGAAACATTCCCAAATGGATCGAAGCTTCAACGGGGCCCGAAATATGGTTGTCTGTATTACTAGATTCCAGTATAAGAAAATTAATCAAACCACCTGGCTGTCTTCGGATAGAAAAATCACCAACCAGATCGATCATATTGTGTTAGACGGAGGACACGTCCCCAGTGTTCTAGACGTACGTACGCTCCGAGGTCCTAACATCGACTCGGATCACTATCTTGTTGCAGCCAAGATTCGCACCCGCCTCTGTGCATCAAACGCACGTCAGAAAATACAAGGAAGGTTCGACGTCGAGAAGCTGCAAACACAACAGACAGCCGAACGATTTTCTACTCGGCTCGCATTCCCGCTCCCTGAGAGCACTCGTATCTGGTGCGAAGAGGATTGCCGTGTCGCTGCGGAGAGAAAACAGATTGCCTACCTCGCAACGTTACGGTCGACCACAACACGTGCGCGATGGGGTAGATACCATGAGTTGAAGAGGGGACGCATTTGCATACAGAAAAAGAAAGAGGCCAAAATGCATGATTATCAAGAGCTTGACAAGCTGGTCCACAGGGGTAATACTCAGAAATTCTATGAAAAATGCGGCGGCTAAGACCGAAGCATATTCTTGTATAACCCCCCAAAAGTGATCTAGCGATCGATGCCCAAATCATACTAAAATTATGGAGCCTGCTGAATGGCAGTGAAAGTACAACGCCAGGAGAAGGCGAACCCGAATCCCCGCTCAATAATGACGGAGCAGACGTTTCATTGCCCGATCATGAAAAAGTTCGAATAGCAATAACCCGTCTGAAGAACAACAAAGTGGTGGGGGCCGACGGACTGTGTTGCCGGTGAAGAACTGATACTCTGCAAAATATGGTCGGCTGAAAGCATGCCCAACGATTGGAATTTAAGTGTACTCTGCACAATCCACAAAAGAAAAGACCACAATCTCTGCCACATACCGTGTGCAAGTCTCCTCAACGTCGCGTATAAGGTTCTATCGAGCGTATTGTGTGAAGGATTAAGTCCCACCGTCAACAAACTGATTGGACCTTATCAGTGTGGCTTTAGACCTGGCAAATCAACAACCGACCAGATATTCACCATGCGCCAAATCTTGGAAAAGACCCGTTAAAGCAGAATCGACACACACCACCTCTTCGTCGATTTCGAAGCTGTTTTCGACAGCACGAAAAGGAGCTGCCTTTATACCGCGATGTCTCAATCTGTATCCCCGCAAACGTAATACGACTGTGTAGGCTGACGTTGAGCAACACCAAAAGCTTCATGAGAATCGGAAAGGACTTCTCGGAGGCGTTCGATGCCAAGCGAGGTTTCGGACAAAGCGACTCCCTATCGTGCGACTTCTTTAATTTGCTGCTGTAGAAAATAAATCGAGCTGCAGAAATTAGTCGAGCAGGTACAATCTTTTATAAGGTTGTACAGCTGCCGGTGTATGCCCATGATAATTATATCATTGGCCTCAACAACCATTCCGTTAATTCTGCTTTCTCAAAATTGGATAAGGATATGATGTCTGGTAGTGAACGCAACAAGTCGAAATATCTCCTGTCATCAAATAAACAGTCGTCGTATTCGCGACTTAGCTCTCACATCACTGTTGAGAGTCATAACTCTGAAAGTTTTTTTAAGGAATAAATTTCAGCTTGAAAATCCAACGCAGGATTACTCTTGCCAAGAGGTGCTACTTCGGACTAAGTAGGCAATTGAAAAGTAAAGTCCTCTCTCGACGAACAAAAACCAAACTCTTTTAAGTCACTCATAATTCCCATCTTGCTATATGGTGCAGAGGCTTGGTCGATGACAACAACTCATGAGTCGACGATTTTGAGTTTTCGAGAGAAAAATTCTGCGAAAGATTTATGGTCCTTTGTGCGTTGGCCTCAGTGAATATGGCATTCGATGGAACGATGAGCTGTACGAGATATACGGCGACATTGACATAGTGCAGCGAATTAAAAGACAGCGGCTAGGGGTAGGTCATGTTGCCCAAATGGACGAAAACACTCCAGCTCTGAAAGTATTCGACGCAGTACCCGCCGGGGGAAGCAGAGGAAGAGGAAGACCTTCACTCCGTTGGAAGGACCAAGTGGAGAGGGACCTGACGCGCTGTTGTTAAATCGGCTATAATCGCGTAATCGGTGTCTACGCCAGTAAAGAAGAAGATTATTTTGCTGAATATATTTATAAACCCTCATATTCGACTTGCGGCCGTTACGTACTTTAATCGTTTGGTTTTTATGAAAGCTGCATGCTGCTGTGGTGCGATCCGAAGAATTTGTTTGGAACTGATAGCGTTGAATAGTTTTATGAAAATATGTTGTAAAATATGAAAGTTTTCCATAGAAAAATTTGATTATTGGCCGTTATCAGAGGTTTCGACAGATTTAAAGTTTCTTGTAAAGAAGAGCGTGTGTGAAAACTTTCTGATCGTCTAAGCAGAGGGATCATATCGTGTACAAACCGTCGTAGAAAGTGAAGTTTTGACCCTCAGTCAAAGGAATTGAATGATTGGGCTTTAAACTAAACTGTAAACAGTTCGAAAAATTTAGTTTTGAGTTATAATTTGCGAAATACTTCAATAAAATATGAATATAATTAGATACAGTTAAACATAGTATTTTTAACTCATAAGACCGTAATATTTTGTTTTATATTCTAACGGTTGTATGTGTAACCGAAAACTAATCAAGATAAATATAGGGTGTTATATATGTGCTTATAGGGTTTGTTAGGAAAGTAATATGACTGAGTCGACTTAAAAATTTTATTAAACCAATTGTTACAATTCTTTAACAGCTTTCAAAATAGGCTCCTTCCGCATCGATGCGGTACTGCCAGCGCGATTTAGCAGCATTGAAGGCGTCATGGAAGGCATTCCAAAATTATTGCCTTTCATCGGCCTTCGCATCAAGGTAAAATAATGGCATCGTATAGAAGTATTGGACACCATAGCAAATTGTACATAATTAATAGGAATACTTTCTCTGACCATAACTAACATTATCTAAAAACACCTATTGTAAAGCAATGCTAAAAACAAAACAAGTAGAGAAGAGCTAAGTTCGGTTGCTTTTATTTAAGGCGCAAAGATACATTGTTATTAGTAAAATACGCTCTCTTATTTTCATTAGCATAACTCTCATATTGGCCGATATATGCGGAAGTTCGAAAATCTTTATATTAAGTATATGGGGGCTAAGGGATTCCGATTCAACCCATTTTTGACATACAGACATACAATTATAAGAGCAGGATTATCCCTTAATTTCACGTATGTATATCACACATTGACCGACATTTTCGGTCAAAAGTCAACTATAGATACTGGGGTCTAAATATTCGGTGTCTAGGGGCTTGAAATTTCTTTGTTGAATTGAAACAATTTTAATTTTTATCCCATTATATTATTTGCTTCTTGATTTGTGTACTGGAAACTTAACGAATCAAGTAGAATTTAAAATTGTGCTATATGGGTAGTAGGCGTGGTTGTTGTCCAATTTCGTTCATTTTCACACAACAATATAAGAATATAAGTAGAATGAAGAAACTATAATGCTCTGTAGCAACTGGTTGCAAGAAAATAAAAATATTATCAAAATAATGTCATGCACAATGCGCTCGAAATCAGAAGACGCAAATAAGTAGGCTTAGTTTTTAGTATAACATATGTGCAGACTGGTCGAATATTGAGAATCCACAGATGTAAAAATTGTTTATTAAAGCGAGGCGCCAGTACCAGAGAGGTGCCCGCACGGTAGAATAGAAGGGCCCTTGTGAAAGCTTCGGTAAAGCGAAAGCGCCGGGGCTGGATGGCATCCCAAATCATGCCCTGAAGATTGCGAAAAAGAAAACCCAAAATACTATGCATTTTTATATTCGAATTGCTTAGTCGTTGGTATTTTGCCAAAAATTTAGAAAAAGCAAGGTTTGGTCTTGTTGCAGTTGGGGATCTCAGTGCGTATCGATCGTTGTGCATGGTAGACAAAATTGGAAAAACTAATTAAAATAATTAATTGATTAAAGACAGATGTGTCTAATCGAGAGGGAAAACCTTTTGCTTTTGGAGGTAAACTGAAAGTTATGTATATATGAAAAGAGTGCTTTTAGCTTGCATTTGCTTGCTTGTAATAACGGGTGATCAAAGTACAAGTAATTTTTCTTTGGATGAAACGTTCCGTAAAAAATGTGTTCCGCCCACTTCACTTAATTTATGGTCAGGATAAAAGGTCTAATGAGCAAACTGTTCGCAACACCATCCTTCATTTTGATGCCCAGCACTCATTGTTGGATAATAATAGACCGAATAGACCACGTCCAGCATGCAGTAACCAAAATATAGCAGCTGTATCTGAGAATGTACACGAAAGCCGAGAGTCGATTCGGCGCCGTTCACAGCAACTCGGACTGACGTATTAAGATCTTAAACTAGAAAGCGAACAAAATAGCACTTGTGCAAAATATGAAGCCGCTCGACCTTCACAAGTGACATCGCTTGTTCTGTAAGCTCTTGAAAGGTTTCGAGCTAAATATTGTTCAGCGGCGAGGCCCATTTCTGGCTCAATGGGTAGGTAAACAAGCAAAATTTAGGACGAACACCAACCTGAGCTACCATTTCATAATTAAAAAAAAAAACAAAGGTTTGGTATGGTTTGTGTGTAAACGGTGCCTAAAATTGAAGCTCGTGATCTTGTTGAAACCACACTCCACCTCTTCACACACATCAAATGAATCAATATATTTATTGAGAGAACACTTCAGTAAGCAGATAATTTCACATATTTGTCCGATTGATTGGCCACCAAGGTCATGTGATACCACACCGTTTGACTTTTTTCTGTGGGGATATGTAAAGTCTAAAGTCTATGCAGACAATCGCAATTCGATTCAGGACTTGTAGCAAAACATCACGCATGTCATTCGCAAGTTACTAGTCGAAGTGCTTGACTGACTCATCGAAAATTGGATTCGACTGATGAATGTCGCAGCCGACATTTGAAAGAGATAATCTTCAAAAAATGAATGCCTAAGAATGTTCTTTAGAATGATAACTAGAAGAAATATGTTAACTTCGGCTGCACCGAGTTCTTTTAGTTACTATGTGTTCACTTTGTATGGAAGCTATATGCTATAGTAATTCGACCTGAACAATTTTTTCGGAGATTATAATGTTACCTTAAGCAGAATCCATGTCAAATTTCGTGAAGATACCACGTCAAATGCGAAACTTTTCCATACAAGCCCTTGATTCCGATAGTTCGGTTTGTATGGCAGCTATAAGCTATAGTGAACCGATCTGAACAATTTCTTCCAATATTACATAATTTCTATGAACAACAACTCATATCAAATTTCGTGAAGATATATCGTCAAATGAGGAAGTTTCTCATGCAAGCATTTGATTCCGATCATTCAGTTTGTATGGCAGCTATATGCTATAGTAAGCCGATTTGAACAATTTCTTTGGATAGTACATTGTTGTCTTTGAAAATAACCTGTGCCAACTTTTGTGAAAATACATTTTCAAATTTGAAAGTTTTCCATATAAAAACCTGATTCCGATCGTTCACTTTGTTTGGCAGCTATATGTTATAGTGGTCCGATATTGCCAGTTCCGAAAAATGAACAGCTTCTTGAAGAGAGAATTACGTTTGCATCATTTCAAAACGATATCTTAGAAACTGAGGGACTAGTTCGTATATAAGTTAAAACACGTTTATTTATTTTTTATATAAAAAATGTTTTTTGGGAGCTACGCTCCTTTTTTTGGGAGCAATGCTCCTTTATTTGAGAGCTACGCTCATTTATTGAATGAAATGCTATTATGAGGAAAATGGATGGTAAATAAAAAGAAATGTACTCATTTGTTTGAATGGTCGTAAGGGGCGTATGAGTTTTTCTTTAAGACATGAAAGAAAATTTTTAAACACATTAATGGAAAAATGATTATCAGGCGATCTGAATTCGGGAGTAGAAAGGTGAGGGGCGTGGCTGCTTTTCAAAAGCTATATCTATTTTTGGCAAAGCAATCAGTTTTAACCTATTATAAAGTTTTTCTAACTAAAATTTAACAAAATTATGCCATAATCGAGGATTAATTATTTCGCATATTCAATGTTATACGCATTATCATTGGCAAATAGTGTAAACAAAAACATTTCCATCAAACTAAATATTTGACACATAAAATGCGGATAAAGTCGTTAGACATAGAAGCAATATGTTATGTGCCACAGAGGAAATTATTACACATACTATTATAGTATCTTCAAAAAATGCTTAACTTGAATTCAGCTTGAATAAATAATGTATTCCTCAAAAACAGTTTTATGTGTTCTTTAGTAGACGAAAGCGAGCGAACCGTTGTTGCGATACACGAACTGATACAGCGTGGCCTCCGAAAACTTCACTTTCAATTTCATTTTTGGCATGCACGGCTCTCTTCCCTTTTTTATACAAAAATTTTGGACCACCGAAACATTTTTAAAATTTCCCCGGGGAATTTAAATTTTTTTTGGTTAAATGAATATTTTCGTGGTAACTTTATTAATTAATAATATGAGTGATTAGTTACTTTTAACACGCATAATGATGCAAATCTTAATTACATAAGTTGTACAACCTAACATAAGTATTTTGAAACTTCCGTGTGAATTTTTGAGAGAGTGTGTTTTCTTTATAGATGAAAACTCGCCCTAAACTCCATATAACTTACCAGCCTTATGTATCTGACGACACATAAGTACTTTTCTAGAGTTGGTACTGGCTAGTTGCAAGAGTATGAAATGTTCGGTTATACCCGAATTTAGCTCTTTCTTGGTTGTTTGAAATAAAGTTTTGTCACTATCTGAATGAATTTCGTGATCTTTGATTTTTGTAAGTTGTAAGCGTATAAAATGGTCGGTTGCACCTGAACTGGACCCTTCCTTACTTGTTTTTTGTTACTTTTTCTAGTTAACTTACATAACATATGTCCTCAAATTGGAAATTACATGCAATGATTTGTAGCCATACTAATATTTCAATAAAAAGTTGGCTTAACAATTTACAACAGCTTCAAAAGAAGTTTCCATTGAAAATTTTCTAAGCCAACTTTTTTATAACTTTTCCAATTTTAGAATTATTTGCGGTTTACCGCACATGTAGCCAGTGAACTGGCAACTTTTGATGCACCAAATCTACGTAAAGTTTTCTACTCACACTATAGCCCAGTGCAATATGCACCTTTTTATTCGAAAAAAAATACATGCATTTTTAGCATTCTGTATGTTTCTCTTTCTTCTTTTCGTTTATTTTTTCAATATATTGTGCATATTTTCTCACCCACTTTTCTACTTCTTTCAATCAAACTTCCTAAATAAACAAATAATTTTATTATGAATCAAATAAAATTAAGTTTTCTTCGTAACACAATCGGAATTGAGTTCTTATATTGAAAATATTTTTATCAGACAAACATTTTTTCATACAGTTTAGAAAAGATTACAATACTTAACAAATCTGAAGGAAACATTTGCTTACTTACTATGTGCAAGGAGGTATGAGGGGCACTCAAGGTGTCCTAAGAACAACACAGAAATCAAAAATTGTTCATCACGTACAGCTACTTTTGTCATTTTAGTGTATGGTGTTGGTTTGAACGCTTCACCCTTTGCGTTGCTGTACGAAAAGTATGCTACTTGTTGGGAAATTTTTAATATAATTTTCGGTTTAAGCAACCCAAAATCAACAATAAACAGCCGCTGACAACACCGTCGCAAAATGCCTGTTATTATCTTAAGAAAATTCCATATTAATTTATGAATGAAATATAGTGTCGCTGAACGTGAAAATAACACCACTGATTGCTTTCTTTGAGACAAATGTTGCACGCAAAGCCGCATATCGTAGAATGCGCCAACTTGACTACTTTTTTGCTAAATTACAAAACGTAAAAGCATTTTGTGAAAGGCTGAATATTTCTTGCAGATACATATATATGCAAATACAAGGGAGTATAAGTTATTCCCATAGTTTAGCAAACTAAGCATATGCACTTAATACTTGTATACAGGGATGGCGGACTAATTAGTACACCCTCCCATGTGCACAAAATTAACAGAAAATTAAAGAAAACTTAAAACTATCGAGAAGGAATTGAAATATAGGTATAGAGCAACATTTATTAAATAATGCTGAAGGAAAACAAATCAGTAATTATAAAAAGAAAACATAATAGAAGGCCAAATCAGCAATGGAATTGACTGATTTTGGAGCCATTGAATCAGAGACCTTGACTTATGGCAGGGCGCATTGTCCTGTTGGAAAACTGCGAAGGTGTATACCAATAACGGCAAGTTATCCAAAAAGGGTACGAGATTATTTCCAAGCCAGTTCTGGTATACTATAAAGCTTACCCGTTATCTGCACTATCGGATCAACAACATGCTTCGTAAAGTAACCCCACACCATAACACTTCCACCGCCGAATTTAACCGTCTTCCATTTCCATTTCTTCCATAGAATTTCAAAAATAAAGAGGACAATCCCTGAGAAATCCAATCATGCCTTTCGTTTATTGTGTGTAACTTTTGGCTTTTTTAAACTTTGGCATCCCCGAAAGTTGTTTTCCATAAGTCGCTGTCTAACAGTTCTACTAGCATTGTTTTCGCCATAGTTGTAAAAGAGTCTTTAAGGGCCTGCCGAACAATGAGGGAATCTTCTATTTTTGTGGTCTTTCTGCGTCTATATATTCCTTTATGTGCAAATGTTTTATTCTCATGGTAATATCTGTGAACGCTTCAAATTTTTTTTCCGGGAACTTTTAATGAAATGCGCAATTTCAAAAAAAAAAAAAAAACGTTTCCTGAAATACCGTTATTTTCAAATTTCAAGCAATACTATTGAAGTATGCAAGGATGTGCTAATTAGTGTGCCACCGGTGTATACTCCAATATACAAATTAATTCTCGCAACGAGGGAATTTAAAAAAAATATATGTTTTACACCCGCGAACGCGCAGATGAAATGAGAACACGTATGGTTCTTGTGGATTGCCAAATACAAATCAAATCTTTATTTCTCAAATACTAATATTTATACATTTTGGTATTATTATCTTAAAGCTAAAGCTGAAGTGTAAGCATCAGCTTAATTGAATCCAGAACAAAGAGTTAATTACAATTTTAGCTGTGACAGCAAATTCCAGCAGAACGTTAAGCGTTTTGTTTTCTTTACGATTGTTATTGTTATGCCTTCTTGTGAGGGCGAGCGATAGTTTTGATAATAATGGATTATTGGATTTAGAACGGAAAAAGCATACCGAATTTTTAAATAATCAAAAACGGTTATTATATTTCTAATTTATGAGACAGTGTAATTGCAAGTGCATAGATTCAATTTTATTTACAGTTATGGTAAGGTTTCTATGCGGAGGCTATCGTTAACTTACATACTATATTTGTATGTGTTCAAACATTTCATTAGAAGTGATTTTCGCTCCTAAATGTGAAATGTGAATTTGTAACGCCGTGCATAAATAGATATACGAAATTATACGATATACGAAATATACGATTTACGAAAATAAACTAAAAAAGATTTACATATGTAAAAAGGTTGTATTTGCTTGCTGCTACACCCTCAAATACTCCTATTAAAATGTTATGTAAACCGTTTCAACAACAAGCAATGCGCCAAGCATATGCTAAGCAAAAAAAAGCAAGAGCACATTTGACATTAGAATTTGTATGGCGAAGCGATAAATTTACACTGAAGTTGTAATCAAGTCTCAATTCTTTACGTATGTGTTAGTGAAAATAGAAAGGCTTCGGTTATTAGGGAACATTACTTATTTATTTCGATTGTATTGCATTTGAGGTATTACTTTTCATATTGCCATATAAATATGTCACAGATTAATATTTTGTAAAATGAAATGCTAATATTAAAAGAAATTTGTAGTTTGGCTACATTAGTTGCAGCGAATACGTTTTATACCAGATGATAATGTGAAAAAATGCGTTTATAAGAACTCATTGCAAGTATTATATTTCAATAATGAGACCCACACAAATTAAATTTAACTTAATTATGCCAGAATCACGGACATATTATTAACGCAATCCAAATTTTATTTGGTATTATTAATCGAAAATAAAAATAGCGAAAACGGAGAGCAAAACGCGGGACATTTCGAAAAAACTACATATTTTTTGATTTGGGTTGAATTCCATTTTATAAAAAGTTGTAAAACTCAAAAAATCGAGCCACTTTGTGTTTATTACGGCTTTCACAAGAAGTCCCTAAAAGTACCTGTAGATAACCATAGCGATATCATAAAATTATATTAGGATGGCTGCAGTGGAATTTTTCATAAATTCGGTGGTATTACAATGAAATAAGTATACTTTTAAATGTACTACTGTGTCCAAAAAAATTTGGATTTAAACTGCGCGCGTCGAAGGATTTGGAGAATTATTTTTTTTTAAGTTGGTAGTACTGTCAGTCACATTTATGTCAAATTTCATGTCAAAATATTAATTAGTATTTGAGATACGTGTCGTTTTGTAATCTGCTAAAAGTGAGTTTATCGTTTTTTGCGATGTTGCAAAGAATTTGCATTAAATTTTGTTTACGGAATCAATTTTCTGCTGCGGATACGTTGAGGATGGTACATAAAGCCTTTGGTGATGAGGCTATGTCAAAAAAAAATGTTTACGTGGTATAGTGAGTTCCAAGCCGGCCGTGAACGTGTCGAAGACGAAGAGCGTCCAGGGCGACCATCAACCTCAACCGACGAAGCTCATGTTCAACAAATCAAAGATTTGGTGTTGAAAACCGTCGATTAACAATTAGACTCTGCTGATGAAGTTGGCATATCGAAAGGCTCAGCCAATACCATTTTGAAGGATGTTTTGGGCCTCAAGCGCGTCAAATCTCGACTGGTACCGAAAACGTTGAATTTTTTGGAAGAAAGGCGTCGCAATGATGTGTGTGAAACGATGCTTTCCGACTACCAAGGTGTCGTGAAATGCATTATAACTGGCGATGAGACTTGGATCTATTCTTACGATCCCGAAACAACCGATCAATCGAGCGAATGCCGTGCCAAAAGAGAGCCGAGACCAAAAAAATCGCGCCAAAGTCCCTCAAAAATCAAGGTCGTGTTGATTATTTTCTTTGATTATCGTGGTGTTCTGCATTATGAATTCCTTCCAACCGGTCAAACAGTCAACAAGGAATATTATTTGAACGTTATACGTCATTTGCGTAATGCTATCCGTCCGAAAAGGCCAGAATTGTGGAAAGACAACTTTTGGTTTTTATACCACGATAATGCACCATCCCATACTGCCCTCGCAATTCCTGATCATTTCACTAAAAACACAACCCATATCGTTCCGCAATCACCGTATTCACCTGATCTGGCGCCCTGTGACTTCTGGCTGTTCACCAAGCTCAAAAGACCGCTCCGGGGACACCGGTTATATACGATTGAGGAGATTCAAGCCGCAGCGAAGACGGAACTGAAGGCCATCCCGGAAAGTGACTACAACCAGTGTTTCGAAGATTGGAAAATCCGTTGGCATAAGTGCATTGCATCGGAAGGGGATTACTTTGAAAGGGATGAAATTGATTTGCAAGAATAAATGAAAAATTTTCATAATAAATACAATGTCACCTTATTTTTTGCACAGTAGTACCTCATACTTTTAGTTTTGACGATATTTAATTTCGCAAATTCTTGTAACCAACTAATGGTATAAAGGTGGTAAAAAACTCGCAATCAACAAGGGGCGCGGATGCCTTAAAAAAATATGCAAACGCACACATAAATAAACTAGCATAAAACAAAAAAATCATTATAGGGCGGGCACATTAACAAAAGAAATGACTGCAATTGCTCACTACATACTTAACACCAACCTGCCAGAAATGCCGCCAGTCAAATAATCATTTGAGCTCTTTCAATTCAAGCCGATGGGCTTTTCGCCTTTTTGTAGTACTTTTTATTTAGTTCTTTCTACTATTGTGAGGTTAAGTTTTTCTTTGTGACATTTGCCCATTGTCCTGAATTGCACAAATTCCTATGACAGCGTTTAGAGAAGGTGCATGTAGGATGAATTTGGCATTCCTTTTATTTATGACGAATATTCGTACTACGTACTTATATAAGGCTTTTTCTTGTTTTGATTGTTCTCTTGTTCGCCTATAAGAAGTGAATGCCAATGCATTTGCATATTTTTAACCCATATGTTAATAACCGGGTACCCGGGTACCCACCGCGGTGTATTTGTGTAAATAGCTTAAACAAAATGCAATATTTCATTTTAAGCTCTCAAATCGTCGTTTTTTAACCTAAAAGAAAGCTATTTGTGAGTTAATTTAATTTATTTATTTTTTATTTTAAATAAGCTTAAACTCTAGCCATCGCCCTATTAGCAACCAGGTACCCGGGTACCCACAGTGGAAATCATAGGAAATAAACTGTATATAATTTGTATTAATGCATGCAACTAAATTTTATAAAAAAAAAATAAATAAATTTTACACTTTTTTAATAATTAATGACATTGAACACATTGTACAAGATTAGTCAGTGTATGGCCTTATACACTTTCAACGGCAATCTTTGTGAAGAAGTGGCGTATTACTTGTGTTTCGCCGTGCGATGTTCAGTCATCGGCAATGCTAGTTCTTCACTTAGTTTACGCATGAATTGACGACGTTCTATCGTTTTTTTGACAATCATTTTATTATTTTCATAATAAGTTATATATGCCGCACGTGAAGAAATATCTAGCATATTGAAGAACATTGCCATTGGCCATCTCGAAGATCGTCGTTGACTGGTGTATCTCCGCACCATTTGGTCCATTGTGTCAACTCCAGCTTTATGCTTATTATAAAAATTTATTATTTCTGGTTTTTGTTTAGCGTCATCACCAACTACAGGGTAGGCCATTTAAAGTTGACCCATCTGGCAACGCTGTAACTTTTAACAGCGCTGACAAATCGGCTAATGTCATACCGCGTTAGAAGCGTCATTCGAAGACAATTTATACCATGGAACAGCACACTCCAAAAGAACGCGCTGAAATTGTTCAGCTTTATATTCAAAATAACTTTTCAAATGTGTTAACTCAACGTGCGTTTCGCAAAAAAAATAAAGTGAAAAGTGCTCCAGTTAAGAACACAATTAAGTCTTTATACGCAAAATTTGTGAACACCGGTAATCTCAGTAATGCCAGTCATGCATCCAGACAACGCACAAGACGTTCTGATGAAAATATCGAAGCTGTACGAGCCAGTATTGAGGAGACTCCATCGACATCGAGTTATCGCCGCTCTCAGGAATTAGACATCTCTCGCACCACTCTCCGACGCATAATTCATAAAGATTTGAAGATGTTTCCATATAAAATTCAAATGGCACAAAAACTAAACCCAGCTGATTATCCGCGATGCCTTAATTTTGGCAAATGGGCCATCGAAATGGCTGAAAACGAACTTGACTTTTGGCGAAAACTCATCATGTCAGACGAGGCACATTTCTCGTTGAATGGAGGCGTAAACAAGCAAAATTGCCGATTTTATGCCACCGAAAATCCTCAATTAATTGAAGAACAGCCTCTTTACGACCAAAAAGTAACAGTTTGGTGCGGTGTTTGCGCGAATATGATCATCGGACCGTATTTTTTCGAAGACGATGATGGAGCCACGACAACAGTCAATGGTGAGCGTTATCGAGCCATGATAACGGATTTTGTGATACCCATTATTCGCGAAAATGACATGGATAACTTCTGGTTTCAACAGGACGGGGCTACATGCCATACAGCTCGACCAACAATCAATTTATTGCGACCATTTTTCCCCGGGCGATTGATATCGAAAAATGGTGATGTTGACTGGCACCGAGATCACCAGATTTGACGCCACCAGATGTGGGGTTATTTGAAATCCAAGGTATACGCTAATAAGCCAAAGACCTTAGCTCAACTGAAAGCCAACATTCGACGTGAAACAGCCGCCATATCATCCGAAACATTGGCCAAAGTCATGGAAAATGTCGAAAAGAGTGCATTTAGCTGTCAAAGCTAAAGGTGCCCATTTACGCGATCTAATTTTTAAATATTAGCTGAAACAAATCCCCTTGGACCAAAATAAATTATTTTTGAAATGAACAAAAAACATTGTTTTTTTTGTTCTTTTTTTTTAGAAACAAATGGGTCAACTTTAAATGGCCTACCCTGTAATATATAAGAATGCATTGTCGATATCAGAATGAGAGCTTTATTTTTTTAGGAGCGTAGGAACACATGGTAACCTTTTCGCGAAATCCAAAAACTGTCGAATACTGCTCCTGTGTCTTATTCGCCTCCATAACACTAGGGATGTAAGGTTTATTCTTTTTAAGACAATGGTAATATTCCACGACAACAAATGTTTAGTAACTGGTACAGAAGTAAATAAGTTATCCATGCAGATGTTTCTACCACTACCTCGGTACGGAGCCGCCAATTCTTTCACTACTCTTTCACCCTGATTAACGATTCTACGTTGTTATTTTTTCCTTTCACTACTCTTTCACTGTGATTCACGATTCTACGTTGTTATTTTTTTCTTTCTTTAAATTGTCACTGAATTAATGTTTGAAGAACAAAATTTTTTAGAAAAAATTAAGTAAAACAAACAAAATTTTTAATACTCAGATCGTGGGTGCCCCGGTACCCGGTTGCTAAAAGACGTCGGTAAAGTTTGTTAGTAAGGGTTAAAAGAAATATAAACCTGTTATGCGAGTAAGTAGCTTCTTCAACTTTTTGTTAGTTAACTTTATTTATGTCTCTCAAATTAGTACCTATCTAGAATGTTTTCAAAAGATGTACGATTATATAATATTCGAATGACAAATATTTATCTAGAAAGTAAACCAATAAATAAAGATTTAAATTTTTAGTTTAATCTTTAGATTTACTACATTCAAAAACAATCAAATTACCATGTTCTTTAATTTTTGTTTACAAATGTCAACCTTAGTAAATTACTGAAAATAATCGTTTAATGATTGTAATTATTTCTAATAAAGTATATGCACATTTCGCACAATTATATTATTTAAATAAATATAATATTATATATTGAGTTATAATGTAATTAATGCAATTCAGCGTTGAATCCATTTTGTATAATATAATATATATTGTCTATACTTTTCGGCCGCACATACATGTAACTAGTATGTGTTATAATTTTTAATTAAATAAAGTTATGCATCGGAATTTATTTATTTACGAAATGTGATAAAAAGTAACAAAATTCAAATGCCAGCACTATGCAATAAAAGACTAACCAAACAAATTTTAATGAAACAATTATTTCCGCCGCTTAGGCGGGCTAACTGACTGGGCGGTTAAATATTTAGTTACTGTAATAACTGTTACGGTCATTACTCTATTAGAATAAGTAAGGAAGCGCTAAGTTCGGGTGTAACCGAAATAAGACTGGGGAAATCAAGTTCCATATAACTCAAACACTGACAAAAATAATTACTATACATATGTAGCATATATGATTTAGGGGTAGTATACCACCTACTTTAAACATGCCTCACTAAGGTACATACCTCACATACCATCACTAATCATATGGAGTAAAGTCATAAGTGTTATATGTTAGTTATATGGGGCCCGTCGTCTATTTTTTAAACCTACACTTTTAAAGAACTCTCCTACCATTTCGGGTACTATTTAGCTATTGATTTATCGCACTTTTAATAGTTATTAACAGTATCGCTATATGGATAGGAGGCTGGGTTATCATCCCATTTCATCCATTTTCACACAGAAGTTTTTAAATTATTTTATATAAAAAAATTTAGTTGTAGTAGCTTTAGTGGCTTAAGATACATATATGATCCTTAAACCTGTTTGATAGCGCGACCACGATAAAAAGTTTAAGCCCGCAAATGAAACACCAGGTCCGGACAATCTTTAAGGACATCTATACCCATAACGCGAGGTGTTTATTAACGCCACCCACAAACAAATGTGAGCTTCAATTTTTCCACGAGTTGGACTCTAATAGCGCAAGTCAAGACTCTTCTGCAAAAGCTTCTACAAGCTCAAATTGTGACACGCGATGGACTTATTCAGATATTTTTCGATACTCTGTCCCAAAGCGGTAATAGCGTCTTTGGTGTGGACTGTACGGTATCTCAGTAAAAGATCATTATCCACTAGAGATCGATGTGCGAAACCAATGCATGATTGCTCAAAGCCGCCCCGGCTGTGCGATTATATCAACCAAATATTGGACATGCAGCCAACACTGTGACATTTAATTTATATTAACAATTTTAACAAGACTTCCAGTGGGCTGGGTACCGCCATACGCACTTATAAAACCATTGTTTAAATCGTGCTCATGCAGATGCACGCATACATTTTTACGGTGAATAAGCGCAAATATTCAGCGAAATTTTTAAACCGCTTCGTGGCAGTTGAATTGCTTGTTAAAATTTGACATATTGGCGCGTGAAGAGTAATTATGATGTTGACGGTGCCGCCGATTTTGAATATAAATCAATACTATCGGTAAAATGAGCGATGGTACCGCTGTCAAATATATGACCTTCCAGTTTTGCAATTATATATACTTATGTGGTTTAATTGGTTACTGGTGCACACTTTTTGCCGTTCCAACACGCTTGATAAACCATGGCATACACCGCTTACTTTAAGTAGCTGAATAATAGTTAAGTATATGCCGAAACAAGTGCGAAGATAAATAAACATGACTTTGGTTTGCAATAAATTAAATTACGGAAATTTTCATGAACAAAACCAAATTAAACAATTGTACAAGGTGCATTCCAAAGTAAACAGGACTTTTTGAATCCAGCGCCCTTGCTCGCGCCCTTTATATATCGACTGGTGCATTCGAATGCGCTATCTTTATCGATTGTCCAGTGAGAATTTCATGACATTTCATTGATTGGAAGTGAAGTTATTGCGTTTTAAGTGTCAGTATGTTTGTGTTATCGGTGCGAAAATGAGCTTCGAACAAAGAGCCAACATTAAATTTTGTTTTGAAATTGGTAAAACTTTTACCGAAACGTTTCAGTTGATCAAGCAAGTTTATAGCGATAATTGCTTATGCCGTAGCAGAGTGCAAGAGTAGTTTCAACGTTTTCAAAGTGGTCGTGGGGACTAAATGACGATCAATTTGTGGGCCAATAAAAGTCCGTGATCACCGGAAACTTCATCGAAACTGTCCGTGAATTCATCAAAGATCAGCCGAAATCAAAATTGAAATTCATGGAAATGGAATTGAACATCTTCAAAACATCGATTTATCGCACGTTGATTCCGCACAAATTGACTGACGGCCAAAAATTACTCAGAATCCAACATTCGAAGGACGATTATTTGACCAAAAATCACATTATAACAATCAACCACTCCCCGTTTTCACCTAATATGGTGTGACTTCTTCCTTTTCGGGAAAATGCGTTTGCCTATGAGAAGAAAGCGTTATGCAGACGAAGAGGCCACTCAAAAGGCTGGCACCGGCATACTGGCGGCCATACCGGCCAACGAGCTAAACTACTCGTCCGTCATGCTTTTGAGCTTAGCAAAAAGCTGTATTGTAGCAAAAGGAGACTATTTTGAATAAAATAAATTGATTTTGCCAAAAAACCCATTTTTTCTGTTTACTTTGGAACGCATCTTGTATACAACTTTTTTACGTATGCGCGTTAAAATATATTTACGTGTTGGAAATATTATCGTAAGCCTACAAAAGTGTGCAAGCTTTTGCCCAGCGTAAACGTCTAAATAATTATTTCGAAAATGATGTTTTCTGCTTTTCTTACACGCTGTATCATCACCGATCTAATCAGTTGGAATAATCTTTCGAAATGATATCCTTGTGACTGCTGAAACTAAAATATCTTGGTACACATGTTCCTAAGTCAAAATGTGAAAACAAGTTCGTAGATCTGCTTAGTCGGACCACTGCAACAACCATTAAGGGAAAACTTATAAAGTGCCATAACTAAACGCTAAAATAAGATATAGAACTGTCATATGACACAGAGAATTGCAGTACAGAGGGGGGTCTTTGGGTTAAAAATGTTGAAAAAGTGGACAAGACCCCGCCCACTAATAGGTTTAATGTACATATTATATAATATTTACATTATCCTTCCCTCGGCAGTTAAAAATGCTAAACCCTGCGTTCATCAATCAAATGATCCCAATATTGAAGATAGTCCATAACCAAATACTGGTGTAAGACTTATAAAAGGTTTTCTAAAAGAGTATTGATTTTGTAATATTGACATGAGAAAAACGAATAAGTCATCGATATATTTTAATTAACTATTACTATTTTATTTATAAAACGCCCACGAGGTAAAACTTCTGAAAAATAAATTTATACAATATTGATTTGCTTATTTTATACTGTGTTCAAAAAATGAGGTTCGTCCTTTGCGCAAATTTTGCATTTACGTTTTGCAAATTAACACCTTTTAAATTACGCTCACTGGCAGATTGACAATGCTACAGTGATGCTACAGATTGATTGCTACAGTGTGTAATAGTTTTGTTTACCTAACACTAATCGAGTTAGATAAAACTAATATAAATTATATAATATATAATGTATATATAAGTGAATTATTATCTGGGTGACAAGACGAGTTGAAATCCGGGCGATTGTATGTACGAGTATGTTCGTTCGTCCGACCGTGCATGCAGTAATTTGAGTAAAAACTGAGATATATTAATTAAAAGTGAAGTGGTGCCATTCAGCAGGCTGGAGAAGTGTTTATGGATGGTTTTTATGGATTGGGCATAGCACACTTAAATTTCAATCGTTGGGCATACTTTCGTCCGACCATATTTTACAAAGAAGCTGATGCATGCACCTTATCAGCTCTTCGCCGCCGTGTTTGAATAGCTCGGCCGGCAATCCGTCGGCCCCGCCGCTTTGTTGTTTTTCAGGCAGGCAATTGCTATTCGAACTTCATCATGGTCGGGCAATGGAACATCTGCTCCATCGTCATCGATTGGGGTATCGGGTTCGTTTTCTCCTGGTGTTGTGTGTTCACTGCCATTCAGCAGGCTGGAGAAGTGTTCCCTCCATAATTTAAGTATGCTCTGGGCATCGGTAACTAGATCACCTTTGGTGGTTCTACAAGAGTATGCTCCGGTCTTGAAACCTTCTGTAAGCCGCCGCATCTTTTCGTAGAATTTTCGAGCATTACCCCTGTCGGCCAGCTTATCAAGCTCTTCGTACTCACGCATTTCGGCCTCTTTCTTTTTCGTCTACAAATGCGTCTCGCTTCCCTCTTCAACTCTCGGTATCTATCCCATCCCGCACGTGTTGTGGTCGATCGTAGCGTTGCGAGGTAGGCAGCCTGTTTTCTCTCCGCTGCGGCACGGCACTCCTCGTCGTACCAGCTGTTCCTTTGCACTTTCCGAAAACCAATGGTTTCGGTTGCAGCTGTACGTAAGGAGTTTGAAATGCCGTCCCACAGCTCCCTTATACCGAGTTGTTGACGAGTGCTCTCAGAGAGCAGGAGTGCAAGCCGAGTAGAAAATCGTTCGGCTGTCTGTTGTGATTGCAGCTTCTCGACGTCGAACCTTCCGTGTGTTTGTTGGCGTGCGTTTTTTGCTGCACAGAGGCGGGTGCGAATTTTGGCTGCAACAATATAGTGGTCCGAGTCGATGTTAGGACCTCGGAGCACACGCACATCTAAAACACTGGAGACGTGTCTTCCGTCTATCACAACATGATCGATCTGGTTGGTGGTTTTTCGATCCGGAGACAGCCAGGTAGCTTTATGTATCTTCTTATGCTGGAATCTAGTACTACAGATAACCATATTTCGGGCCCCGGCGAAGTCGATCAGCCTCAACCCATTTGGGGATGTTTCCTCGTGGAGGCTGAATTTACCGACCGTAGTGCCAAAGATACCTTCTTTGCCCACCCTGGCGTTGAAGTCGCCAAGCACGATTTTGACATCGTGGCGGGGGCATCTCTCATAAGTGCGCTCCAAGCACTCATAAAAGGCATCTTTGGTCACATCGTCCTTCTCTTCCGTCGGGGCGTGGGCGCAAATCAGCGATATGTTGAAGAACCTCGCTTTGATGCGGATTGTGGCTAGACATTCATTCTCCGGAGTGAATGATAGTACTCGGCGACGGAGTCTCTCTCCCACCACGAATCCAACACAAAACTTGCGCTCCTTTATATGGCCACTGTAGTAAATGTCACAAGGACCTACTCGTCTCTGTCCTTGTCCCGTCCATCGCATTTCTTGGACGGCGGTGATGTCAGCTTTTATCTTTACGAGGACATCTACCAGCTGGGCAGCGGCACCTTCCCAATTAAGGGACCGGACATTCCAGGTGCATGCCCTCAAATCATAGTCCTTATTTCGTTTGCCGTGGTCGTCATCAAAAGGGGGGTCTCTCATCCGAGGCTGTTTTTTCCTTTTCATTGGGGGTGTTTTTTTACATGGCGGGTCCCAAACCCAGCGCACAACCCTATGCAGGGGATGTTTCGCCTTCTCACTTTAGCTCGCCTTCAAACGGATGTTCTTAGGCTACCCAGAGGATACTTGATCAAAGACCGGAAGTCGTGAGCTGCTTGAGTCATATGTAAAAGAATCGTTTCTGGCCACTCCCAAGTGAATGGCGATCAGAGAACTTTCCTCACTTGCGTGAACTTCTATATGGACTACTGACAGAGTGAAAATTGATGAAATCTGATTAAAGCTCCGCATATAACCGTACTTTTAAAAACTACTAAAAGGGCGTTAAATGTTCACCCCCGAAATTATAGGAGACGGCTTTATACGAGACATTGTAAACACTGGACAATTAGAGTGACACAGTATACTTAATAATAAGATAACGAGAGAAAACTATACACGAATAATGTCTTTAAAGTAAACCACCTTCTGTTTAATAATTTTCCAAATCCAACAAAAGCTTTTCAAGCCCCTAAGTTCGGAATATTTAGACATCGCCACCTATAGTTGACTTTTTACCGAAAATATTAGTGAATGTGTCAGAGAGAACCCTTTCTTCCTCTACTTCCTCTCTTCCTCTACTATTTTATTTTTAATATGATCCCGAAACGAAACGCCAGAGTGCTGAATGGGAGGCACCTTACGAGCCCAAATCCGAAAAATCGCGCATGGAGAAGTCAAACGTGAAGACTATGCTGATTTGTTTTTATTATTCCAAGGGTATTGTCCACAAAGAATTTGTTTCACCTGGTCAAAACGTTAATACAGTATTCTACCTTGGAGTTTTGAAACGTTTGGTGCACCGTATTCGACGTGTTCGGCCGGATCGACGCTTGTGTCTGATTATTTGACCAAAAATTACATTTTAACCATTAACCACTCCCTGTATTCACCTGATAATGCACCGTGCGACTTCTTCCTTTTCGGAAAATTGCATTTGCTCTTAAAAGAAAAGCGTTATGCAACAATTTCGATCTTTTTTATACTCTTGTCACTTGTTGATATGCATTATAATAGTTTTCTTCACATAACCTAAAGCTAATCGATATTTATATAGAGTTATATATATATGTATAAATGATCAGTGTTTAGTGCAGCAGTGTTCACTTCACCTTGCTCTTTTGCTTACCACTTTTAATTTTTTCTTTAAATAAAAACCACTCGGTTAACTTATTAAAATAACTCCACTACGGTTTTAATGAAAAATTAAATTATTTACAATATTTGGTAGATGAGTTCAAAGGTTCTTTGCACAATATTGCCGGAACTACGGTAATTTTAATTATTCTTTAATATTAAAAATAAGATGTGCGGATATCGAAAGGCGCGAGGTCACAGCGGCGATGTGTAAGCGTTATCTATGGCGTAAGCTACGTTTGCAGGTCGTAATGAGACTGAACTTGAACTTTTTTGTTGACCCCCTTTTCACCAGTGTGGTATGTGTTTGCGTGTGTGGATGTCCTCTCGCGTGTGGGTAGTGTTGATGTGTGGGTCCTGTGGAATGTAGGTTCTGTGTGTGTGGTGTATTGATGGTGGTGGTGTATTCGTGTAGTGGCATTAGGAGGGGGCGGCTTATCTCATTTAGCCATCCCGGCCCCCCTAGGCGAATATTCAGCCTAGCAATCTTTGGAGTTGTTGAGTCCAGTAGCTGGGCGATGCTGTGGCGCTTTTAGACGACGCCTGGTTGGTGCAACGTGGTGCGAACGCCATTGATGGCGGGGCAGGCCGGGCTGCAGTAGTTCGGCGTCGCACCGTCCGGTTTCCTTGCGTTGATCTACCCGTGCTTGGGGCAGCTGGCCGACCTACATCGCGTCGTGGGGTCCTGTGCAGCAGCGTATGATGTGGTCTGCCACACGTGTGGCATAAATCGGCTAAGACACACTCCTGCGTCCCATGCGTGTGCGACAGGCAGTTGGGGGGCCCGTGCCCCCCATTGTTTGGGGTTTGGGGTTAGCTCCTTAAAGAGCCCACAGTGTTGGAGTCGATGTTTCCGGCGACATAGCGGGCATCGAATGCGACCCCCGGCTCCGGGCTTTTGAAAAAAAGCAGCAGTCGATACTGTCGCATTGGTTGAGCGGGGTGGAGGAGTAGGCCCAATACGTGGTCCGTTGGTGGCTGACCGAACAGTTGGTGTTGTAGGCATGTCCACGTCCATCTTGAACTCTGTAAGAAATTGTATTTGAATATACATGGTAGTATATAAATAGTATATATGCTTGTGCCACGTTAGGTGGCATGACTGGGTCGTCGTGTTGACCGACCATTTTTTTTTTTTGTAATTTTTATTGTTATTGTTAACAGTTGGTTGCGGGTTGCGATTTTATTGATTTATTGGCATTTGCGTTACGGCATTATGTTCGGATTGTTTAGTATCGGTTTTTCGTTATTATCCGCGGTTTGGTAGAAAGCATAATTTAACCAGCGGTCTGGTGAGTATTCCGCTTTGAGTATGGAGATCAACGACGCGGATGTGACCGTCTGAGCCATAATGGAGCTTTTCTATACGGCCAAGTCCCCACTCGGTAGGTGGGAGACAATCGTCGTTAATAAGTACACAATCTCCAAGCTTTGGCGCATTTTCTGATGTTTTCCATCGATACCTCTTGTGGAGGTCCTTTAAATAGTCTTCTTTCCATCTGCGACTGAAATTATGATGGAAAATTTTTAAATTTCTTTCCCATCGATTTAATAAGGATAGCGACTCCACGCCTGGCTCAGGTGTGGCCAGAATGGGTGCTCCTTTGAAAAAGTGCCCTGGTGTTAGGGCTGTGAGATCTGAGGGATCTTGCGAGAGTGTTGTTAGTGGCCGTGAATTGAGAACGGCTTCAATGCGGATTAATAGTGTTGTAAATTCTTCGTAATTAAATTTGTAGTTTCCAGCTCCCTTTTTTTTAAGTGGGATTTGAAGTTTTTTTCCAGCTGATTCCCATAAACCACCCATATGAGGAGCTCTTGGGGGGATGAATTGCCAATTAATCCCCTTGGGGGGCGTACTTTTGTACAATCTCAGTGGAGACTTGTTTAATAAAGTCCACAAACTGTTTTTATGTGGCTCTTTGAACTCCGATAAAGGTTTTTCCATTGTCGCTCAAAGTTTGGACGGAAAACCGCGTCGTCCGACAAAGCAAGCAAATGCCGCGAGAAAAGCCTATTTTGTCAGATTAGTACATAGCTCGGGGTGCACTGCTTTTGTCGTGAAACAGACAAAGACAGCCACGTAGCCTTTCATTAGGGTAGGAGACCTTAGCATGGATGCCTTTATCTGAAAAGGCCCAGCAAAATCAACACCTGTGATAGTAAAAAGGCAGAGCGAAGTTGCAGCGTTCCGGTGGAAGTGCGGCCATAATCTGCGTCCTCATCTTCTGTTTATGCATAGTGCAGATCTTGCACATGAAAATGCACTTTTTTATTTGAGGCTTAAGTCGGGGAATATAAAACTCTTGGCGGATTATATATTGCATTAGGCGATGTTCCGCGTGCAACATTAGTATATGTATATACTTGAGTAACAATGTTGCAAGTCGAGACTTCTCTGGTATTATTAGAGGATGGCGTTCGTTATATGTCAGGCTTGAGTTAGCAAGCCGACCATTAGCACGAAGCAGACCTTTCGTATCCAGAAATGGATTTAGTACTAAGACTGGGGCTCTTTTTGTCAATCGGCTTCGATTCTCTTAGTAGTGACATCTCGCAGCTGAAGTGGCGCGACTGAGTATAAGTGATAAGAGCGACCTTTGCCTTTTCTAGGTCTAGGTGCGTCAATGTATCGCCTTGGGGATATACTGTGCGTATTCCCTTAATTCTATGTTTGAGTCGCTCTATGAAGTTGAGCATATAAGCGATTACCCTGAGGGCTCGAGGGTATGATGAAAATCGCTCAAGGATGTCAGTATCATCCAATGCCGTGTGAAATAAGTCGATTTTCCGACTTTCGGGGGCAATTATATTGCGTATGGGTGATCGTGGCCAAGAGTCTGGGGATTCTATTAACCATCGAGGGCCATTTCCCCAAAAGAGTGGTGGTTGCAAGGTGCAGAGGCTTGCACCCCCTTGTACCTAGGTCAGCAGGATTGTCAGCACTGGCCACGTGTCGCCAAGTGGCTGATCCCACTAGGTCAAGGATTTGAGACGTTCGATTGGAAATATACGTCTTCCATGCATGTGGAGGTTTTTCTAACCAGGCTAATACAATTTCGGAATCAGACCAGAGATACAATTTATATTTGGTCATATTTAGATGCGTTTGCACCATGGATACTAGTTTGGCTAGTAGTAGCGCACCACATAGTTCCAGTCGTGGCAGACTTATTGTTTTTAGCGGAGCCACCTTTGCTTTGGCTACCAGTAGGTGACTGGTGGTCGCTGTGTCCGATTGTGTGCGCACATAGATGGTGGCACAATATGCCTTTTCAGAGGCATCACAGAAGCCATGTAGTTCGCCCTTTGTGCTCTGTGGCATAATTTATCCATCGTGGGATTTGTATCTGTGAGATATCATTCAGATTACCCGCGAACGGGGGACCACTTTTCTAAACGAAGTGGTTTCACTTGTTCATCCCAGTCAGTTCCGTCTAGGCACAATTCTTGTATTAGAATTTTTGCTTGTATCATAATTGGCGAAAGCCATCCTGCGGGGTCGAAAAGTTTTGCCACCGAGGATAATATTTGCCTCTTTGTTACAGCTGATAGTGCGGATATTGACTCATTAGTGTATGAAAACTGGTCAGATATCGCATTCCATTGTATCCCCAAAGTTTTTGTTCTGCTTTCCTTTTCAAATTTTTAAGGAAATTAGTGTCTAAAAGATTTTCTTTAGGTATGTCTTTTAAAATATTAGGGTGGTTCGCCGTTATTTTTTTTCAACGGAAACCCTGCTGTATTGAGCGCTTGGGGTCACTTGTGCTAGTGACTCGTATGCTTGTGGAAGATTGTGGTTTCCGGACAGAATGTCGTCTACATACGTTTGTGTTTTCAACACTTGTGTTGCCAGAGGAAATTCTGACTTTGTGTCTTCTGCCAGCTCGTGGAGTGTACGAATGGAGAGGTATGGGGCACAGTTTACGCCAAAGGTAACTGTTTTTAATTTAAAGTCGCGTAGTGGACTATTGGGAGATTTTCGGAAAATAATTCGCTGAAAATCTTGATCATCATCATGTACGACTATTTGTCGATACTTTTTCCCTCAACATCCCCATTGAAAACGTATTTGTATATACGCCAATTTAGTATGAGGAGCATTAAATCTGGCTGAAGCGTGGGTCCCGTAAATAAAATGTCATTTAGGGAATTCCCCGAACTTGATGATTTTGATGCATTAAAGACAACTCTTACCTTTGTGGTTTTTTTGTATGGCTTTATTACTGCATGATGTGGCAGGTAAAAAGAATTGTATTTACTTTTTATAATTTTTTCGCCAGGGCTGACTTCCTCCATGTGGTTTAAATGGAGGTATTCTTCTAAAACCCTATCGTATTCTGGTTTTAGCTCGCCTTTTTTAAATAGGTTTTTTTCCATACTTAAAAACTGTTGGATAGCAGAGGTACGAGAATGACCTAAGGCGAGTGTGTGGGTAAATTCGGGCCCTTTAGTGGTAGTCGTACGACGTACCGGCCATTATCTAATCGAGTAGTTGTGGATTTGTAAAAATCCTTACAATATCGATCTTCTGGGGTTGTGATTGATATGGGGAAAAGGGTTCTTCTAACTCCCAAAACTTCCTGAGTTGTGTCTTGAGGTATTCGTTTGAGATTTCCTCAACTTGAGTTGTCATTGTTGTGACTGGTTCCGCAACTAGTCCGCTTAGGACCCATCCGAAAATGGTATTTTGCGCCAGAAGTGTTTTTGTAATTTTCTCAACACCTTCGAGAATAATTTGAGGTATGAGATCGCTACCTAATAGAATATCTATTTGAGCGGGAGTGTTGCAGATGGGGTCTGCTAACTTAAGGTGTGAAACCTTTTGCCAATGCTTGCTATTTATATGATAGCTTGGAAGCATGTTTGTTAGTTGCGGTAAGACAATAGCTTCTGCTTGAATGCGCTTATCCGCTTGGGGGGAAATAAGGGTAATGGGGCAGATTTTGTTTGAGTTTTGTACTACTCTTCCGCCCATTCCCGTAATTTCAAAATTAGCTAGTTTTGTTGGCAGTTGTAGCCTACTTTGTGCCCTTGACGCTATAAAAGATCGTTGAGATCCTTGGTCTATTAAGGCCCTAATTTTAAAACAGTTCTCCTCGGTGCTCGATGGAGACCACTGCTGTGGGTAATAATACAATGCTTTGGTTTTCGCTGTGTAGCGTTTGAGTTTTTAAAGCCTTTGAGCAGCATGGTGCTTCTTGGAAATTTTTCTGAATTTTGTAAGTCCGGATTTGCTGTTGCAACTAATCCCGTAGCTCTTTTAACATTAGCGTTTTTTTGAGCTAAGCTGGAAAAATTTGTAATGTGAAGCATTGAGTTATGTCGTTTATGGCAATAAACGCAATTAAATTTGCTTTTACAATCTTTTAGCGCATGCGCATGAGACAAACAATTAGTACAAAGTTTTTTTGTTCTTACGAAATTGTTTCTTTCGTTAATGGGTTTTGTTTTTTAAATTTCTCGCAAGATTTCAGCCTGTGGCCTCCTTTACACAGTTCGCATGACGTATGTTTATTTTGTTCGGAGGTGAACGCTTGTGTTTTGAAAAAACTGCGATTTAAGTTGTTGTTGTTACTCGCTTGGGGCCTACTGAAGCTTCGATTTAGGTCATGTTGAACGTTTTTAGTTCTGACCATTTTTTTATCTACCCTTTCCCGCAATTTCGTATTGGGTAGTTAAGAAAACGTTCATTTGTTGCCACGTTTTGGGGACTTTCTTCGTGATGAGAGCGATTGCTCCCACAAAAGTAACGATTTTTCTGGTAATGCGGTTTTGCATATATTTACCAGAATGGGGTCCCAATTGTCTGTGGGAATATTCTGTGTCGCTAGAACCGACAAGCAATTAGAAACAGTGGATTGAAGTTTTATAAATTCTTCACTTGTTTCTTTTTGAATTTTTGGTAAATTCATCAATGTTGTGACTTCTTTGTCTACTAATAATTTTTTCGTTCTCCTAACGAGCTTTTAGGGCTTCCAAAACATAATTGAAATTTTTGTCATTAAGAGCGAACTGTTTGACTAATACCCACAGGCGGGCACCTTTAGGTGGATGCCTGAACTCGCCTCTTGGCTTTGCACTTGTGGCAGCTCTACTCTCGGTTGTGGAGTAAGTGCAATTGCTTTAATTAATCTCAATTGATCGGAGATCATAGCTCTCGTTTCCTCGTACTGGTCTAAGCAGTGTTCATATTTGGAGTATGCTGAAGATTTGAAATTTTCAGGTAGATCTGATTCGTCAGATTCTACAATTTTCGTCATACGCAGCTTGGAGTCGTGTCCAGAAATTGCTTAGATTTTCTTTTTTGATTTCTAATACCGATTCAGAGTTTTTTTTGAATCGATGAAGATGAAAATCGAGTGCAGTATCGAATTAGACTGTCACTCTCAGCGATAAACTTAGTATAGGAAATATCTTTCATCTTTTTTTTCTTTGTAGCACCTTGCCCTTTGAGCGTGTAGCATCAGCAGGTGTAGATGGGCTCTTTTCTTCTGAAGTCATTTTTTTTACTTTTTTAAAAACCGTGTTGACTTAGATTCCTTAGAATCTCCGTCCATTTAGATAATATGATAAAATCGGAATATATATATGAGAAAAGAAAAATTCTCTCAGTGTACTTATGATAATAATAAGTACGCGTGAAATCTTTGAGATAAAATTTTTTTTTTGTTGTATACGCAATGTATCAAATAACGAACGCGTATTTCGTTTTTCTTGTTCCCGGTGCTTATGGATTAAGCTACTAGTTTGTTAATGTTTTTTTTCTTTTTTTTTATTTTAAAGTTTCGTACTCGTTAGAAAATACTTGAGTATACGAGCGATAATGTAAAAAGGAGAAAAAGGTTGATGACCTTTGTATATAAGTTTGCACAATATGTGCGTGTTTTTGTGCATACGTAAGATGCAAAAAATTTATTTTTTGTTTTGTTTTTTTTGCAATCCTGCTTGCTTGTGCTTTAACAAGAACAAGGGGTATTGCTGGATAGGTGCCGATTTGGTCTTTGAATATAAGTATGTGTGTGTGTGAACACTTGAAAATGGCAATACTTATGTATTTGCCTTTCCTTTCTACCAACTCTTAAATTCTTTGGTGTTATTTTGACCGTTGTTTTTTTTTTTTTTTTTTTTTTAATTAGTAAAATTTTAAAATTTTTTAATAAATTAAAATTTCGTATTTAGTTTTTTATTTTTTCCAAATTTTGTAAAATTTTGTGAATTTTGAATTTTTAATTTAATTCTGTACCCTATGTGCGTTGTATATTCCGGCATAGGCAAATTGTATGCCGTATGTATGTGCGTATATTATTTGCCGTACGGATAACGCGGGGAAAAGAAAATCGGTGAAGTGCAGGTATACACTTTTGTTAATATGTAAAATTTAATTTTCGTTATGCTTATTCTACATACATGTGGGTGTATGTTGCATTAATTTTGTTTCTCCTCACTCTGTTTCGATATGCAAGGTATGTACATATAAAAGTGGTAACTATTGGCATATATGTATGTTTGGTTTTGTTATTTTTTCTTTCTCTTTTTAAATTTCGCAATTGCCCTAGCTTACTTTTTGCGCAATCCTGCTTATACTGGTTTGAGTATAAGGGGTATTGCCGGAAAATTTGTCAAGTGAATACTTGAAATTTTGTTTTTTTTTTTATGATTGCCGTTGCTTGTTTTAAGAATCCTGCTTATACCCTTTATTAAGTATAAGGGGTATTGCTGGAAAATTGTGCAAGTAGATACTTTAATTATTATTTTTTTTTTTTGAATAGTTTCTGTGGGTTTTACCACAACGGTAAGCATTTACCGGCAATCAATAATCCGCTATATACAGTACCAAACTGCTTTGTTTGCGGTTTCTAGGTTTTTACCGGAAAATAAGCCGGATACCGAAAACAGTTTGGTAACGGTTTTCTGTCCCTTCTTTTTCTTTTGTGAACGGAATTTTGGTCAGACCGAAAATTTAATTTTTTGAAATTAAATCATACATATATGCGTAAAATATACAAAATGTAAGGAAACGATACAACTCACTTTGCTTTCCTCCAGGGGCTTTTGGGGAGAATGTGAGCTTCGTATGTATCTGTTTGTGTGGGCCTTGTGCGTGTGCCTGTGCTTGTGGTTGTGCTTGTGCCTGTGCTTCTGCGTGTGCCTGTGCTTGTGCGTTGCCTTCTTTTTCGTGTTTCTCCCGTCCTTTTGATGCCGGCGCTTTTGTTGTGCTTGTATTTTTGTTTTTTTTTTTTTTTATGACCTTTTTTTTCCTTTTTTTTTTCTTTGGGGTTTTTCACTGCACTATCACTTTATGTATGAAAGTATGTTGCAGGTGTGCTTATGTATATATATATATATTTTTTATACATATATATATACATATATTTTTTTTTTCTTCCTGCACTTTTGTCACCACACTTTGCTTTAGTTTCTTAACAGCACTAATGTATATTTATATATATGTATGTATATGTTTTTTTTTTTTCCAATTTGTTGGCACCAACGGGTCTTGTTTAAACCGTGTAGGTCACCACCGTTGTTATCCCACAATATATGTACATAGTATGTATATATTATATTTTTTTTTTTTTTTTTTTTAACTGTCACTCCACCACCGTTGTGTTTCCGCAATTTTTTAGCACAATTTTTTATTTTTTATGCATGTGTTAACCAACTTTTTTTTTTTTTTTTTTGTTTTAACTGTCACTCAACCACCGTTGTGTTTCCGCAATTTTTTTGCACAATTTTTTATTTTTTATGCATGTGTTCACCAACTTTTTTTTTTTTGTTTTATTTAACGCGTTAACGCGACACCGTCACCGATTTTTGTTATAATTGTTACTTTTGTTTTATGTATTTTAAAATTATCTTTTTTTTTTTTTTTTTTTCCACTACTGCCGTCCGGTACGGCTTCGAAGGACCATAGAAAGTAGGTTGATAAAACTCGCGGCACTTACCCGTTGGCTTGGCGATGTCTCTGTGGTAGCGAATTAACAAACGGAGAAAAAACTGGCGACTGGGATGACACGCACGTGTAGGCGCACGGATCGACGAGAAAACATTAAATCCGGAAGAGTGTCTGTTTGTCCGTCCTCCTGCCCTTGCAAGCTTTAACTTGAGTAAAAATTGAGATATCTGGATGAAACTTGCTATGCGGGATTTTCAGTACAAAGAATATTACGAGTTCGTAGATGGGCGTAAGCGGACCTTGTGTACGCCCACAAATCGCTATTAACCGAGAACATATAAAGTGCCATAACTAAGCACAAAATAAAGATATGAAACTATAATTTGAAAATCAGAAAGTCGAAATCGGACTACAACCACGCCTACTTCCCATATACCCCAATTTTAAAGTCCATTTGATTCGTTCAGTTTCCAGTACACAACTCAAGAAACAATTAATATAACGGGATACAACTTTGCAGGAATAATGCCGTTGGTGTGTGTCACCTTATGACCAAAAATTGTTCAAGCCGCTATGTGCCGAATATTTAAACCCCGGTACCTATAGTTGGGCTTTTGATCAAAAATGTCGGTCAATAACTGAAACTAAAGAATAATCCATCTCTTATAATGTCTGTATGTCAAAAATGGGTTGAATCGGCCAATATGTGAGTTATCCCAATGAAAATAAGGGGTCGAGTTTTGCTCAACAGTGTATCTTTGTGAATAAAATAAATAAATTTGAGTAAAAACTTTGCCTAGTACCTACATATATAAAATATCAAGATTTTCGAACATCCGGCTGATATGATTAGTTTTACACCTTAATGTATTTATTTGGCTTTGATTCGTGCAAATTGCAAAAGTATAAAATGTTCATTTCTACCGAAACTTAGCTCTTCCTTACTTGTTTCTTGAATTTTCTGTAATTGTAACTCTCACAGTTGTAAAATGCTTTATTGAGAATAATCAGCAGTATTTTTTACAAAACCTAAATTGCAGTAATTTAAAACAATTAGTTTTATAAATTGTAAAAATTGATGAATTCATGAAAATTTTAATATTTCAAACCGCAACAATTTCTCTTTGCACTCACGCATAATATGCACGTATGTAAATATGAATGTAATGTATGTATTTGTATGTTTGTAATTCTTCAAAACTACGCAACACTACGGAAAAATATTAGAAATAAAGAGTAACTAGTAGCATTTCCTAAAAACAAACTATTAAGGAAAATGAAATGAATTTGACTTAAATCGAAAAAATAATTTTTAAGTGGTTGTGTGAAATATTTAAAATTTTCATCAAAATGCAAAGCGCTTAATTAGCTTTAAGAGCCTGCAGCGTGGGAACAGCCTCAGCATGTTAAAATTATCAAAACATCTACGCATACTTGCTTCCAACACATTTAACTACCATATACATGTATATATACATTTTAAGCAATTTCGCCATTGCGGACTATTTCATTGCATCAGAAATCACACTTTATCTACTTGTGGGAACATACTTTATGTATTGCTAAATGTAATCTTATATACCATGTGCTTAAACAGATAAAGGTGTATCAAGGTTTTGTCTACATTTCAAACGAGTGAAATAATTAAATATACCGAGTAAAAATTAATCGAGCCTCTCATTCAGCATAGATTAAGAACTGAAAGGAGATCAGAAAAATATTGTACCCACTATAATGAAGATATGACTAACAAAGAAGTGATTTCTAACAGCTTTTGTCTTTAAGTACAAGAAGCTACTTGCTGCAATCGCTTTTCAATATAGTAGGCTTAACATGCTAGAAACCTTTTTCAAACAAGTGATTAAAGTCTTAATTTAAAGTAAACAAAAATATTCTGGCAAGTTTTGAATATCTAAAAAAGTGTCCAGCGCAACATGCAAGTAATTATTAGATAACATCTGAACCTAGTAGAGTCACTTTTCAATAGCCGTTTTTGACAGATCACGCGTGAGTCGTATCATGCTGTTACATTATTATTATAAAAGCCTTACGCCTGAACAACGTCTATAAATCATTGAATAGGTTACGCTAGTTGCATATCCGAAGTGCAGACGTGGGTATCCTTGTTTCCGTTGTCCACCCTTAGATCTCGAATCTGCATTATAATCTTTCATGCGAACTATCGTTCGTAGTGTAATCAGCTCAATCGTTGCAATTTTGTGGGCCGTAAAAATCATACAATGCGAGGTGCCATCTCTGCAATATTTTGCAAGGAATATAATTTAAAGTCTATAATAATAGTTCAAGCTGAGTATTAGAGATCTATTTTTGACAAGACTATGCTGATATTTCGAGACAAGCTCAATAACAGATTATTATTATTATTGTATTTTAGTCGCCTCTTAAGACAGGCATGTCTTACGGCAAATTCTACCCTCTATCCGCTGGGAGAAGGATAGAGTATCGTCTTATTTCTATGATTGAAAATGTCTTCATCCAACCAAATCTTGTTCTGCGGCTGCACCATATGCCTGTCCAGCTCCTTACGGCAGACTCTAAACAGCTCAGAGTAATCAACTTTGGTCTTTGTTGCTCTTAAGCCGTCTTAAAGCTCTTTGGTTTAGTGGCGGGATGATAATGTTATCACGGTTGCTTTTTGGTTCCTCTTCCTTCCTCTTCTCGCGATAAAGTACTTTCACAGCCCTCACTTCAATTGGCTGAAAGGTATGAAATATTATTATACTTATGGGAGTTTTTAGGTAGTCACTGAATAAAAATGAATTTATGGGGTGGTACAAAAAATAAGATATAAAGATAGATATTTAGACCCGAAAGTAAAGTTTATAAGTTATTTTTTATAGAAAAAATTCAATATAGGTATATTTTGGAAGAAAAATGCTACATTTCTTAATATGTTCAACGGTAACTGTAGGGATCCATAGCGTAATTTTATATACCAGGTAAAGTCTTAAATCTCACAGAGATTTTGTAAAGGCTTTTGTATGTTATTTTTTTACAGAAAAACCGTCATAAAAACAAATAGATATAATATACACCGCTACATTTAAAACTTCCTCGGGCATTTGTATATATGACCCTCTTACAATAAATTCATGACGATTGATTTCAACGCAAATGTTAAATTTTTTTTGGTGCCTTGGCACACCCATTGAGATGAAGGCTTAGTTGAACGATCGTCGCTATTTAACAACTACAAATTTTACGTTGACTCTTTAACCTGCAATTTGTGCTGAGAGCCGCCTTATCAATTCTCGTAGTTACAACTTATTCGCCAGTCGGTGCCAAAAGCACCTACGCAAGCAATTTACTAAAACACACAAATGCTTTCATCGTTTCAACAAGTAAGTTTGTGCAACTATATTTTACCATTTTTCGGTGTAGCAACTTCTGTGGCATTCAACATTCAGCACCTTTTACCAAACCACAGCAGACATGAAGTACGCTCCGTGCATTTCTGTATAGAAACAACTGTAGTGTGCGTATATATAAATATATATGTATACATATACGAATCATTGGTATATGCTTGCACTACTGTTTCATGCGTCATCTAATTTTATTGTACATATAAACATATCTACGAATATATCCGTCTACATCGATTCCTCTGCAAGTTTCATCTCAAAATATACACACACTGAATGCTTGTAACCCCCTTCAAACCTTTTTTCTGATGGCAATATTTAAAGATCAAAACCAACCGCCCAACTTTGTAGTAGTTACCACAGCAGTAACACCTATTGCACTCAAACTTGCTTTCACTTGACTACGTTCGAGTATAGCTACACATTAGGGTGGCCGTTGTTTCCTAGTTTATTGTTTTTTTTTTTTCTTTGCAAATATCCGATGAAGTTATAGTTTTTATCCTAAATAAAAGGAACCAGTGTAAAGAAACTCTTAGTTTTCAATTTAAATTTCACCAAATCTTCTTCTCTTCTTATATATTTTTTAATTGTACCTTTATAAATTAAAGGTACAATTTTAAGAAGGTGATTTCCAGTTACAATCTTTACTCAAAACGGAAGGTCTGAATAAATTTCCCGTTAAAAGTATGTATCAAACGAGCTGTATTGACATAGTGTATATGACGTTTAAAGGAAGGTTCTTATGAAAAACGTTACCCTTCACAGGTGCAGTTTTTGTGACATAAAGGTGCACAAAAAGATCTTTATCTTGAGTTTGAACGGTCAGTTTAAATGGCACATATATGCTATAATATATCCAATTCAGGGTATAAAAATCTTTAAAACTTTTTGGTGGAGCAAAAAATTTTATATTACAATATCACTTGGAGTTGTTGTTTTAAAAGGTAGAATATTTTAGACACGTCTTAAATAAAAAATAAAGAGTATGCTCATGTTGTATTCTTAATTTGAGAGCAAAAATTGAACTTGGAAAATAACAGACACCCTACTGCACCTATCTCTGTATATTTGTAAATTTCAATGTCTGCTGACATTGCCTCAGGTCAAATATTTAAAATTTTAACTACTTGTAACTTGAGATGTTTGTCGTGCGTTTCATGTAGTTTACCAAAGCAGCTACCGTTCCTGATAATTTAAGCTTAGCGGCAGCTGCAGGTACTGCTAGGTATATAACCTTACTACTTATTCATACTATTCAGATATTTCAATGCTTTCATTAACCCTGGTCGAGACCAACGGTCTAATACACTTAGTCGAGGCCAATGGTGCTTGGCTAGTATCCCCTATGTGTTTACATACATTTGTATGGAAATACGTCTTGTATTTACGCTCATATATGTACAATATAGATACATTTTTGAAATTTCTTATCTCTCGATTTGGTTTGGGCATACTCTGAACTACCTGAAAAAGAAAAATGAAACTCGAATGCGGCTTTTAAAATGAAATACAACGCATTCCTTTTCGTTCATTTTTTAATTTATTTAGGAGCATATGAATCATTTTTGAGCGATTTTTCAATTGCTTTTATGATGATGGGTCCTGAGGAATACAAAAAAAAACATATGTAATCAATTTTCGAATGCTGTTGACAAACTGGATTTGACCATTTAGAACAGAAAAATCGAGTTTTACGACGCAATTTATCGCTTTCTTGCAAACAAAGTCTGCAATCTCTTCTTCCTTTGAGTGTGTCAGCACCTTTTGATGTTGAAGGTACTAATCGTGATGGGATGTTGAGTGAACGACCGAAAAAGGATTCCAAAGCCAAACGCAAGGTAGATGTTTGATGACATTAGGATTGTTCATACGATTTTCGATATTGGGCGTTGGCAACGTTCTCGAGAAATTGTAAAGAAAAGTGCGTCGTGCATCTTTTTTATCTAGATGGTCGACTTCTTTGCAAACTACGAAAGCAGCCAATCCCATCACATCCAACAAGTTGCAAAAAATGGCAAATGTCCATCGTTTCGTTGGCCGTTTTGTAGTGTAATGGGTAACCATCTGTTCCATGCAGTCAACGCCGGCCTTTGTTGAATTATAAAATAAAATTTCAACTATCTGTCATCAACTGACTTGCATATACAAAAGAATACAGAAAACGAATTCATTAGAGAGAGTGAAGAAGAATACTGTAGCAAAAATAAACACACAAAATCGTTTTGTTTGTAAACACATTCCTCTTTTGACTGTTTCCCTATGCGGGAAAACGAAAACGTACTCGACGACCAGATCTTGTTTGGTACTCTTTGTATTGAATTGTTTCATTCGACGAGGTTTGGTAATCCTCAGCGACGAAAGCTGATTTTAACCGGTCGATGGATATGTTTACGTCCTTTCCTCGCATATTCACTTTGAAGAATTTGTCGCCACGTTCAACTACGTGAAATGGTCCCTCGTATGGTGGTTGAAGAGGTGGACGAATTGAGTCGTTGCACACGAAGACTGATGGTGTTGAATGTAAGTTCTTTTCTACGAATGGTACGTGTGCGGAGTTGTTTGTAGTTGGTGACAGCTTTAGTGAGTGCACGCGTATGAGTAAATTTTTGACGAATTCACCTTCGTTGGCATTGTGCGTAAGATGCCTGCGTTCAGCAAGAGTTGTATCTCGGCTTTTGCAGCTTTTAACTTCTCGGAAGATAAGCGTCTTGGTTTAGAGAAGACTGGCGGTTCTTTGGTGACGATGTGATGTGTGGCGAAGTGTTGTGGTTTTTTGACTGAAAAGTTTTCCATCGTGATGCCTTCAAATTCTCTCAAAAAATCCTGGAACCTCTGATAATCTTTAGTGTAAGATAAATTGGAAACTATCTTTTTATTTTTTGATATTAAACACAGTCTGCTGGTGTTTTAGACGTCGTCAATGAGTTTGCGTTGTCTTAGGTTGACTGATAAGTTGAAATGCGACAAAAAATCCGTTCCAATGACGGCTTGTGACATGTCAGCAATGATGAAATTCCAAGAATATTGGCGGCGTAGACCCAGATTGAGGAACATAGTTTTTTCGCCGTAAGTTTTTATGGTGGACCTGTTTACTGCGTAGAGGTAGTTGTTTTTGTCCGGGCATCTACGTTGTTGTTGCGTCGGTGGAATTACGGTGACTTCAGCTCCCGTGTCGATGAGAAAGGTTATTAGCTTTTTACACGTTTTTGTTCCGAGTCTGCGTATTGCGTTATTATATTACTTAGCGTGATATATAAATCACTGTTCGGCTGGATTGAGAACTATGTCGCTTATTTGGGCTGGCACGTTGCTTTCGACTGCGGCCACGACGGTTTGTTTTTTTGCTCGTTATGCCTCTCCAATAATTGAACTCGACAGTGTGATAAATTGGCCTCATGCATTGGAACCGATGGAAATTTGGTTACCTTTTGTCGGGTACCAATATGTGGGATGTCCACAATAAAGTTAGATTTTATTTGAATATGAAAAACTGATATAAAATTGATACAATGGTTAGGTAATTGAAATGGAAAGGCGTGCTTGCAGCCGTGATGATGCGAAAAAAGAAAGAAAGATGGCGGGTCATCAAACTGACAGCTTATCCAGTTTTTTGGGTGCCATATCTATAATTCTTGCAGAGTTGCATTTGGGGTTGCCACACACTTGTTAGACATGCTTTTGGACCATGCAAAAAGCTGTATTGAAGCAGGAGGACACGATTTTGAATAAAATAAATTGATTTTGTCGAAAAAACATTTGATTTGTGTTTTTTTTTTTAATCCTGTTTACTTTGGAACACTTCTTGATAATATCATGACACAATACATATATAAATTGCTATTGACAATTTTATCTAAGACTTGGTAGTATGTCAGCTAGCACTTAAAATAAGTGTTACATATTTATTGGATATTTTGCGTACTTATTCAAAGAAGTCTTAAGATGACATCACAAGATCATTATCAGACTGAAAGACCAACGGACGACTCTTGGACTTGATCTCTTCACTGAACACTCCGCGGTAAAATCGGAGTGAGGAATAAGGCAGCCTTTTCAGCTGCCCGATCATTGTGTATCAGCAATCAACTCCAGATTTGGCATTTACGTGGAAAGACAAGCAGCAATCAAGGATTTAATCTCGTTCGTATCTTCCAAAGGTGTCTTGGTAAGCAGGGCAGCGGTAAAGAATATCGGCAGAAACAAGAGTCTTTACTTCTACTGAATGCCAGGCCACAAATTCAGCAAGGGCAATAAGATGGTATACGAGCTTGCCAAAAGTGGAGTACGGCTATCATCCGAAAACGTCTATGTCGATCGGGACAGAAGCACGGTAAGGAAAATCGAAACTCGAGGGAATGATCTATCTACCTGTGTGCAAAACAGTTGAAGTCATTTATAAACCAATAGATTGTATAGTTCATTCTGGCAATCGATCGAAGGAACTCGCAATTCGACGGAATATTTCTCATCTTGCATCATCTTCGTTGTTATATCGATTGTTCGGATAAGAGAGTGTTCCAAGTATCAATATTCTACTTTAGTTATCAATTTCTAAAATAAAATTAGTTCCAATCAACACAGAACTTCCGAATATATTTAATATTTAATACTCAAATGATACATATAATATACATAAATCTATATATAAAATGATATAGTCTATAATATAAAGCAAGTAAGTAAGGCTTAAGTTGGGTGCAACTATATATATGGGAGTAAGGCGTTACCGTCGTAATGGGAGTAAGGCGTCGACCCGCTTTTATTTATTTTTGCCAATGTTGCGTACTAATATCATGCGACACTCTAAAAAAGTACGAACGCTAAGTTCGTGTGCAACCGCATATTTTATAATCTTGCTACTTGCAAGAATTAAGGCCCGGGAAATACCTTAAGGTCCAAGAGGATCGGAAACCAAAAAATTTCATATACACATATACTACGTATAACTCATATGACCGATATATTATTCATAAGGGTTGTTGGAAAAATGAAAATCATTATACACATGTAGTATATGGGAGTTGGAGGTAGTAACGTGTAAATTCAACCGGATGTTAGAAAGTCCCGAAGTTAATTATATGGGGCTAGGGCAAATTTTTACACTAGTTTAGTTGTTTTGGGCACATAAGTGTACCATTATTTGTAAAATACACCCACTTAATTTTGTTACTATAGCTCACGTTACTGTAGCTGTTGGCTAGAACAGTTATGGTCCGATTTTCACAATTTTTAGACTTGATACCATATAGGCATTATTTGTGTGAAGTTTTGTTTCAATATACCTCTGTGGTGCTTGATTTGCAAAATACTGGAAGGTGTAAGAATTCTACGGAATTTAAATTTGTGTTATATGGAAGCTAGGCGTGACTGTAGTCCGATTTCGCCATTTTTCGCACTGGAAAATAAAAATATTGACATGGAATGGTCAGAATAGTCCTACCTTTTTATTTAGTTGAAAAAGTTCGAGTAGTTTCGGAGCAATGTGATTTCACCTGGAAATGAAGAATTTCTTTCGGTTGTCCCGACATGCCTTTATGTCGATTCCTGTGGAATATGCGGAAAGTTTAGTTGCCAATTTTCAATCAAAGATGTCAAGCTATAATAGAAACCGTGCGAGAATGAAGAAATTATTAAACAAACTACAATTATAATACCATAATGTATTTTTTAAAATATTTTTTACAATATTTTTTCAAAATGAACAGTAGTTAACCAATACTTTTGAAAACGAAAGCGTTATTATTTGAACGCACGCATATATAGTATACTTTCCTTGTCACATTACCACCATAATTTTAAATTTTCTAAATAATCAAAGAGAGAAAACTATGTATTTCGCAGCGTCTTACGTGTCTTTAGGCAAAAGTTTAAAGTTCAAAACGAAAAGTGTAGATCATAACATTTGCCGTAAGTATTGTACGTATTATTATGCCGAGCACCGTATTTTCAGGTGAAATAATGCAGCTGTAGTAAATTTAAACAAAAATTCGACCACTAATTTTTTTGTTCTATAAAATGTATGGATATAAGTCGGCGTACAATTACTTTATGCATATGTACATATATCTTTATTATTGCTAGTTTACATGGTTTTGGTGACTAGGAGGTATGATAAATATAGATTTACGAAACTTAAGTATCCCTAAGAGAGCCCTTTTTATATTTCGTTGACATTTGACTGGTGACCACTAAAAAGTTTAAGTGTCCGCGTCACTCTTTGGTACATTGACGCCGCGAAATCAAGCAGAACACATTTACAGTAACCAAAGTTTGCAGAGATAATCCACCAACCAAGAACAAATGCTGTAACTTGATATATATTAAATATCAACCAGTCAGCAAACCACGCGACCAGTGCAATTAATGCCGCTGTGTGCCGATGTATTTACTGTGATATTGCAATAGCATTTTATGTCTCGAAAGTAAATGGATTATAAGAAATGTACGTTCCTTTATCTAAAAGGCTACCAAGAATAGTAGCTTTGCTCAAAAAGTTCGTTGCTCGACTTGGCGCACTGACATTAGAATTAGAAATTATACTACTTTTGTGGTCCTGATTTATATGAATGTGTACCATTGCGTATGAGTAATATTTCTATCATTCTGATGTCATTTGTTGAAGAGAATAGCCAGATTATTCAAGTTATTTAAAACTGTTCTTTAAATATTTAAATATTATTCCTACAGCATTAATACCATTAATACCCGAGACAGACATGTAGTAACAAAACCATAGTAAAGGTATCATCGGTATTCTGTTTACTACGTTGGTGACACACATGGCAATGTAGTAAACTCAAGTACAAGCTTTGTTTCGTAGGCATTAAATATTTCAAAAAAATTGTAAACAATAAATATGTATGCAGATTGAAGAAGTCACATGATATAGAGTCGCCTTGTCTGAAACCTCGTTTGGTATCGAACGGCTCGGAAAGGTCCTTCTCAATCCTGACGAAGCTTTTGGTGTTGCTCAACGTTAGTTTACACAGCCATATTAGTTTTGCGAAGATACCAATTTCAGACATCGTGGCATAAAGGCAGCTCCTTTTCGTACTGTCGAAAGCAGCTTTGAATTCGACGAAGGAGTGGTATTTATCGATTCTCCTTTCACGGGTTTTTCCCAAGATTTGGTGCATGGTGAATATCTGATCGGTTGTTAATTTGCAGGTATAAAGCCACAATGATAATGTCCAATCAATTTGTGGACAGTGGATCGGGCAGAGCACACTTTAATTCCAATTGTTAGGCATGCTTTCGTCCGACCATACTTTACAAAAAATCTGATGCATGCTCCTTATCAGTTCTTTGCCGCCTTGTTTGCATAGTTCGGCCGGCAATCCATCGGTCTCAGCCAATTTGATGTTCTTCAGGCGGGCAATTTTTATTCGATTTTCTTCATGGTCGGGTAATGGAACGTCTGCTCCATCGTCATCAACTGGCTAATCGGGTTCGCCTTCTTTTGGAGTTGTACTTTCACTGCCATTCAGCAGGTTGGAGAAATGTTCGCTCCATAATTTTAGTATGCTCTGGGAATCGGTCACTAAATCACCTTTGGGGGTTCTAGAAGAGTATGCTCCGGTCATGAAACCTTCTGTAAGCCGCCGCATTTTTTCGTAGAATTTTCAATCATTAGCCCTGTCGGCCAAGCTTCAGACTTACGCATTTCGGTCTCTTTCGTTTTCTGTCTGCAAATGCTTCTCTCTTCCCCCTTCAACTCTCAGTATCTATACCATCCACACGTATTATGGTCGATCGTAACTTTGCGAGACGGGCAGTCTGTTTTCTCTCCTATGCTGGAATCTAGTACAACAGATAACTATAATCCAACCCATTTGCGGATGATTCCTCGTGCAGGCTGAATTTACCGACCGTAGTGCCAAAGATACCTTCTTTGCCTAACTGGCGTTAAAGCTGCAAAGCACGATTTTAATATCGTGGCGGAAGCGGCTTTTATAGAAGGCGCTCCAAGCGCTCATAGATGACATCTTTGGTCACGGCCCGTCGGGGCGTGGGCGCAGATCACCGATATGTTGAAGAATCTCGCTTTGATGTGGATTGTGGCTTGAAGTTCATCCACCGGCGCGAATGACAGTACTCGGCCCCACCACGAATTCCACGCCAAATTTTCGCTTTTTTATATGGACACTGTAGTAAACACCTCAAGGACCTACTCGTCTCCGTTCTTATCACGTCCATCGCATTTCTTGGACGGCGGTGACGTCAGCCTTCACTCTAACGAGGACATCAACCAAGTGCATGCCCTCAAAACGTAGTCCTTAAATCGTTTGCCATGGTCGTCTTCAAAAGGGGGTCTCTCATCCGAGGCTTGTATTTCTTTTTCATTGGGTGCATTTTTTACGTGAGGGGTTATAAGCCCTGCGGAAGGAATGTTTCGCCTTCTGATTTTAGCTCGCCATTCAACGGATGTTCTTAATCTACCCAAAAGATACTTGGTCAAAGACTGGAAGTCGTGAACTGCTTGAGCCGTATGTAAAAGAATCGTTTTTGGCCAGTCCCAAAAGAATGACGATCAATGAACTTTCTTCACTTCCATGAACTTCTACACATGGCGCTATCCTCCACTCTTTTGAATCAGTCTTCCAATAACCGAAAACTTATATTATGCCATAACTAAGCACTAACTTAAAATACAAAACTTTATTTTGCCCAAGGGGATCGAGGAAATTTTAATTTATGTTTTTTTTTGAAAAATTTGCTCTTATCTTGCCCTCACTTATATTTTTAAACACTTACTTAATTCTTTATTCTATTTTTAGGCCAGGGCAGAAGCCCTTGAAAAAAAGTAAAAAGTTAAACAAGTTCATAGTAGAGTAAGAAAGATAAAATATCAAAAATCAAAAGAAAAATAATTTAAGATATAAATCAAGAATAAAGGCGTGGTTGAGAGTTTAAGAATTATAAACGTCTGTAGAGAAAAATTATGTGACAGAGTAATAAAATAATCCTAATTTTTTTGTAGATATCAACACAATTTTTACAAAATCTTAAAACTTACAAGAATATTTCAAATATATAATATATTGTGTTTTTTTGTATCTTTTACAAATAAATTTTTCGATATAATTTTCTCAGAAAAAAGGGAGAAAACATCTGTAAAAAAACAAACTTTTTATTTGCTTCTTTCAATTTCGTCCACTGATGTAATGTTTCGTACTACTACAATTTATATAGAAATAAAAAATGAAAAAACTGCGAGTTTGTATATATGTAGATTCGAGTGCTATTCTTAAGACTCTCTCCCAGCAGAATTTACTTAGTTTAATGCAACTTTCTCATTATTATTATTCCAATTATAAGTTTATTGCATCAGGAACTAATTTGCCATGATCTTTGTAAATGTAAGATTGCACATAATATGCAACACTGAAGAGTGCATAAGTACATGAGTACATACCAAGTTTCTTCGAGATATCTCAATTTTTACTCAAGTTAGAGCTTGCACAGATGGACGTACTGACAAACAAGCAGACAGTAAACCCGGGGGTGTCAACTTTTTTCGTCATCATGATCATTTCTATATATGTACATATGTATAGACCCCTGGATTTATCATGATTTCTTTAAGGTGATACGTACAACCGTTAGGTGAACAAAACTATAAAACAGTTGCAAGAGAATAAAAATTAAATGCCTAAGAATGCTCTTTCGAATGATAATAAATATTACCCATTAAATTTGAGGTCTCTGTATTTTTTCTTTAAAAGAGCGGAAACCTCAAAGTGGATCACTCTTTAGATAGTGTTCACTACTTGTCGTTTAGCCAAGTAACAGCCTTGTCAAATTTTGTATGAGTGTATAGGGAGAAAATCAAAGGCAATTTCATGGTGCGGCCGGAAATGCGAACTAGTGGGCTGAACAGCATTAATTTGCCGCAAATTCAGACAAAAGGCATACATATAAGTAATAGTTTCGCTTAAACAAGAAACTATTGAGTGTACACGAAAAAATATGTAGCTGTAAATTGAATTCAGTGATGTGTAAAGCACGTTTGCAGAACGCAAAGCCGTTGAGAGCTCGCCAATTGAGTGCAATTGTAAATTGTGATTGTCGCATAATAAAACTTGATTTATCGCATGGCTTTATTGGCAAAAGTCATGACAATAATAACGGTCATAAACGTTTCCATTTGTTGCGAAAATCTTTTGTTGTCATTGGACTTGTGTTGAGGATTTGAGGATGACAATGCTAAAAATAATTGATTATATTTTTTACTCCAAGTAAACGAAGGTAGCATATAGAAAAAATATCATATTTTTATCATATGCTGAGGTCAAAATACGAGTATCAATATATCTAATAACAACGGTCATAAACGTTTCCATTGTTGCTGAAATTTTTTGTTGTCATTGGACCGTGTTAAGGATTTGAGGATGACAATGCTAAAAATAATTGATTATATTTTTTACCCAAGTAAATGAAGGTACTTTATAACTAGCATATAGAAAAACATGTTTTTATCATATGCTGAGGTCAAAATACGAGTATACAATATATCTAATGTTATTTTTGTAAATAAATCATGATTTATACATCCTTTGGGTGGTACTAAAATATTTGTGTACCCTGAGCAGCGTATATTAAGTTTGCCACGAAGTTCGTACCATCCAGAAGCAAAAGTCTAAGACTGTTTAAAATATTTGAAAATAATAACTTCGGATTATGGACAGATATATACAAAAGCCTTAAGAAAATACTAATTTTAAATTTTTAAATCAAGGGGAGGTCAATTGATACAGATAGCATAGGTCTGCGCAGAAAATACATATGCACACACACCAAAGTATATTTACTGTAAAAAAACGTTGCCTAGTGTAAAAGCGAAATGTGTACACCACTCCACCGGACACGGAAGTACGTTACAAACACATACACATGATCTACGGTGGCTTTAATGTTTATTGCTACGTACATAAATCAACGCCACAGTGCATTCAGACGATCATTCATTTTGTTGGAGAGCTAGAAGACACACATATATAGTACCTGCATTAGCAATGTTATTTATATAGCACTACGCTGGACTTTTCAATTGTAAAGTTTTTTATTCGTACCTTTTGGTGACTACAACCCGCTATATAATTAAGCGTCACCTTCAGTAATTTGTTTACTGTTATCGCGTGTACGATTGTTTCCGTAGAGTTAAGTTCATTTGATTAAAAAGTTGAGATATCAACATTTGCTCTATTAATAACATAATTGCAGCCGTACAGCTGAACTTTTCTGTCTGTATTACGTCCGTGAATACAAGTGCATTATTAGCTTTGGTCTGCTTTGTGTCTGCTTGTCATGGCCCCCTTTCAAATACGAAAACAGGAAATTACTTTGCTTCCTTGAGGAAGTAAATTTTCTTGAATGAAATTATCATTCTATATTACGAGTATTCACTATACTGTTTTATTTGTTGCTTCGTATTTCGCAAATAAAGGAGCACTGTGTTTAAACTTTTACCAACCTATAAGAAATTTTAAAAAACCTGTATGATTCGAGTATGACAACCAACAATGAAGAGCAACACATCCCTAGTCGTAACGCATCCACTTATATTTAAACTTCTGTAAATTTTTCTTAAATTTAAATTTAAAAATGTATAAGTGTTGTGACTTTAGAAAACTCACTTTGTTTATCTATTTATATCTAAGTAATTGTTTCAAATAATGTTTTTTCATAAATAAACAAATTTCGTTTAAGAATGTCTTTTAAGATACAAAATCTAAAAAATTATACATTAAATAAAATTTGTTTAATATAAAAATTTAATTGAAATTACTGCATTCATTGTCTTATATAAGTGAAGCAATGAAATTTGTTCAAATGCAAAATTAAAGTAAATTACGTAGGTATAAAATGTCAGAAATTTACATTAGTTGCATTTGTATTTTGTAAATCTTAATAGGAACAAATTTGATTGAGAATTAACAGGTTAATTGAAAAGGTATAACCCATAGATGGCGCTACTAGAAATAAATCCGTATGATTTTTAGTTAGCCCTACAATTCAAACGGCGCGTGTATAAATTCGACAGCTGTCGGATTATTAGTTTGCAAATTATATCACTTGTTAGTTATATGGAGTCCAGGCGAGTTTTTACCGATTTATTCATTTAAGCACATACTCATTAAAGCACATAATTCAAATGTAATAACGTACAATTGTAAAAAAACTGTGTGGAGGCGCAATGTTCTTTGTTCATCTACTAAAAAACATTATGGCAATTTCATTTTCTCTTCTCTGCTGAAATGGTTGTCAAAGTTCAAATACGCAAAAAATTCATCAATAAAGGAGTGACAATAAAAAGAGTTACATAAATACATGCTAACCAAAATAGTATTTGTGGCAGCTAGCCAGAAAACTAATAAGAAGGATGTGAAATATGTTTATCTCCACAGTTTTGCGCGCAGTCAAACAATATTTTATAGCCAAGTCGTAGCAGAGTGAAAGGAACAGGCATTACAACTGCTTAAATTATCCTCCTTTACACATTTTAGTATTCTTAAATATTTTATTGAAATTGGTTTTATGCGCTATCACTTAGAATAAATGTTAATGCTAAAAATGTGAGTTTGCTTTTCCGATAAAAGTATGTGCAATAAAATGACTTTGAAAATTCGAATTTTCCCACGAATATAAAATTGCTTAAAAATTTTTTACATTTGTTTATTTGGCAAAAACAGTAGCCTCATAATAAAAGAGATGGTTTCTGCTTACATGCAGATAACTTTTCATTTATGTAAAAACAATAAAATAGTATATCTATTGTCTAACTGAAATAACTGTAGTGTTTAGGTCATTGCTCTGGACTCTTTGGCTTATCGATAGGGTTATAATACCTAAAGAGGTTTATATAAAAATTACTTTGAAGATAAGCCTCTTCATACTTTTCCAGGTAGGTAGCTAACATACTACATATTCTTTAAAATTATTTGGGCAGTTCCTATTTTTTTCTTGGTAAATCAATATCAAGAGTGTGACGACCACCGCACATTTTATACTCGTGCAACTAGCAGGAATCAAAGTCCGAAAAATTCCTTTGGAAAAATATATGAGTTGGTAGTATCATTGACACGAATTTATCTATTTTTCCAACACCATAGTAATATTGATATCATTGGCCTCAACACCCGCGCCATTAGTTTTACTTTCTCCAAACTGGACCAGGAAGCAAAGCAAATGGGTCTGGCAGTGAACGAGGGCAAGACGAAATATCTCCTGTCTTCAAACAATCAATCGTCGCACTCGCGACTTGACTCTCACGTCACTGTTGACAGTCATAACTTTGAAGTTGTAGATAAATTAGAAGTAAAGTCCTCTCTCGACGAACAAAAGTCACTCATTGTTCCCGTCCGTATCAATATCATTGGCATATGCCTGCAGCTGTACACTCTTATAAAAGATTGTACCTGCTTGATTAAGTTCTGCAGCTCGAATTATTTTCTCTAGCAGCAGATTGAAGAAGTCGCACGATAAAGAGTCCCTTGTCTGAAACATCGTTTGGTACCGAATAGCTCGCAGAGGTCCTTCCCGATTCTAACGGAGCTTTTGGTGCTGCTCAACGTCAGTTTACGCAGCCGTATTAGTTTTGCGGGGATACCAAATTCAGACATCGCAGCATAAAAGCAGCTCCTTTTCGTACTGTCGAAAGGAGCTTTGAAATCGACGAAGAGGTGGAGTGTGTCGATTCTCCTTTCACGGGTCTTTTCCAAGATTTGGCGCATGGTGAATATCTGGTCGGTTGTTGATTTACCAGGTCTAAAGCTACACTGATGAGGTCCAATCAGTTTCTTGACGGTGGGCTTTAATCTTTCACACAATACGCTCGATAGAACCTTATATGCGATGTTGAGGGAGGCTTATCCCGCGGTAGTTGGCGCAGATTGTGGGGTCTCCTTTTTTGTGAATTGGGCATAGCACACTTAAATTCCAATCGTTGGGCATACTTTCATCCGACCATATTTTGCAAAGAAGCTGATGCATGCAACTTCCAGCTCTTCGCCGCCGTGTTTGAATAGCTCGGCCGGCAATCCATCGGCTCCCGCCGCTTTGTTGTTCTTCAACGCTAGTGGCATAGCTACAACTTCGGGCGCCTAGGGCCAAGAATGTTCTGCTGCTGGAGAAATAAAAGTATTTGTTCCCAGCGGAATATGGTAGACATTGGTAAGCGAGCAAGGTAAACGATGCAGCTTGATTGTGTCGCTTACTCCGACCGATGAAAATAACACGGCGATGTCCTACGAATAGTAACAGATCACCTCTTTCGCTTACCATAGGTACGAATAATTCTTCGATGCCACAGTTAATGATGAATTCTTCGATATTAAAAATCAGCGAAGATCGTTTTCCCGCCCCCAAGACGTTGCGCCCGGGGCGGTGTATAAGTATTAAAAATACCAAACAAAAATTATAATGAAAGATTTCTCACTCACGAATGACATTTCATTTCCACCCAATAGTGGTAAAGGTTGACAAAATTTTTATTGAGTTAAAACACTAATACAAGGCACATTCCAAAGTAAACAGGACTTAAAAAAACAGAACAAATGGTTTTTTTTTCGACAAACTCAATTTATTTATTCAAAATAGTCTTCTTCTGCTTTAATACAGCTTTTTGCCCGGTCCAAAAGCATGTCGAACGAGTGTTCTAGCTCGTTGGCCGGCATGGCCGCCAGTATGCAGTGCAAGTCGTTTGAATGGCTTCTAAGTCTTTCCTTTCATAGGCAAATGCATTTTTCCGAAAGGGAAGAAGTCGCGCGGTGCCATATCAGGTGAATACGGGGAGTGATTAACGGTTAAAATATGATTTTTGGTCAAATAATCATCCTTCGAATGTTGAGTTCTGTGCAACTTTTGGTTGTCAGTCAATTTTTGCGAACCGTGCACACACCTTTCGTAAGCCCAAATGTTCGGTCAAAATGCGATAAATCGATGTTCTGGAGATATTCAATTCCACTTCCATGAATTTCAATGATGATTTCGGCTGATTTTGGATGAATTCACGCACAGTTTCGATGGAATTGCCGGCGTTACGAAATTGGATTGGCCCACATGTTTATCGTCATTTATGTCCCACGACCACTTTGAAAACATTGAAACCACTAGTGCACTCTGCTACGGGATAGGCAATCATCGCCATAAACTTCTTTCATGAATTGAAACGTTTGAGTAAAATTATACAAATTATAAAACAAAATTTAATGTCGGCTTTTTGTTCGAAGCTCATTTTCGCACCGATAACGCAAACATACTGACACTTAAAACGCATTAACTTCACTTCCAATCAATGAAGTGTGATGAAATTCTCACTGGACAATCGATAATTTGGATCGCACCTTGTATGCTCGTTGCTTATTGTTAAAATGGTTTACGAAATAGTTCACCTATTAAAGTCCTTTATGGTTTCACAATGTCCATATGTGTAACATTTTTTCGCTTAAGGGCAAAAATTTCTAATGAAATGTGTTAACAAATTTATAAATACCCCTTATATTAAGTGTTTGCAACAAATATATTTAGTTTGCTAAACTATGCGAATAATTTTTAGAAGAATTCTCATTCCTAATAGCTACGAGTATAGCACACGTAAATTGAAAATGTGCGAAACTGTTGGTGCATGCTTGGAATGTGTATGTGAGTATTTGCATTTGCATGCCCGGCTTTCTCAGACTTGTTACGTTTTGTGCCGTTGTAAGTGTACTACCATCTGCGGCTTTTCGTGCAGCAATTGCTACTAAGAAATAAAATAGTTGTGCTACTTTTACAAAACGCTCTGCGGCATTAAAATTGGATCTTAAAGGCTTAAAATAGCTCAAAATTTTAAATAAATAGAAACAAAATTCATGTCTGTTTATATCAATGACTTGGATTACATCTTGTTTTAATTTAATATAATAAGCTAGAACCTTGTATGATCAGTAAATTAATATCTGCACAGCGTGTTCATTTATTCTACCAATATTGGGGAAAGAAGTTATTTTAATTCTTCCCCTATCACAGTTGTTAGGAGAAGAAATTAATTTCTTGAAATATAAAATCAAGGCAACTAATTTAATTTTTCATCTAAAAGTATTTTAACAACTGACCTATTGTAAGCAAATGTTTCTTTTAAATGGGCCTTTATTAATTGAAAATAAATTAGTTTAAGCATTTCAATGCATTGTATTACGATAAGCTAAAGTTTTTAAATGAGTAAAGCATCCACCTACTTTAACCGGAAAAACTGGCACGCACTAATAAAACACAGCAATACACCATATTGAGCGACCACACTTGTACATCCACCCACTCAGCATAAAGGATGGTACCCTGGACAGATTCAACACATTCGTTTACGCAATTCTTTACATACAATTCGACCACCAACTTTCGCAAATACGCTTCGCCGCGTCGACACCTCACGCTAATCTCCTCCAATTACAAAATTCAAACACGATCTGTGTCCACTCGATCGCAAGCAGTGACATATCGTTGGGATTTGAGGAAATAATTAGCTGATGACCTTACTATTCGAGTAAGTAACTACTAACTTACTTAACTTAACTAATAAGCATATATTGATACAGATATTATAATCATATCTTCATTTCGGTGCTTGACGTTGCAAACAAGTCGTCTATGTAAAATATTTTTTTCTTCTGCCCAAGTTTTATTTCTAGTTCATCTGGCTGTTCTTTCATTTCGATTCAAAAACTTTCACAGTAAAAATATAGTTTATAATTTACTAACTAAATTTTTAAATAGTTATATTAAAGCTTTCTAAATGGAAAACCATATGTTTTTCATGACTTCCTTCAAATAAGCAATTAGCTCTACCACATAACTTAACTTTTTACAATTTAAGGGATCGTGTCAGTGAGACCCTTCAAAAATCACTGATTTTCGCGATTTTTTTTAAATATTGAAATTAACTAATCGGCCCGTTTTTTCATAAATAAATAAAGACATTCATGACGAATACAAAATGTTTTTTATGTTTTTCCTAGAAAAAATAGGAAGATTTAAAAAAAGCGAATATCGTTAAAAATGTTCTCTTTATATCAGAACTAGATATCTTTAAAGCTCTTCCTTTGAGAGTGGAAACCGTTTTTAAAACACCATTCTGAGAAAAACGCGTTTAAAGACTGGAGTCGCTACCTTCCCCACTCTGATCCCTTTTTATAAGAAACGTAGTAATTTGAATTTCAATTTAAAAAATTGAGAGAATGTGTATTACAGTATAAACTATCCGATAATGCAACAAAAAAATCGATTTTTGAAAATTTCATGAAGGATAGATAGTACATATATGCTCCACATACGACTAACCACATGAAGCATTTGCTGTATTTATCAGCTATACTTGGGCAAACTGCCAAATTGAAAAAACGAATAATAGTGTAGCGTAACAGTCGCAATAGATATTGTTTACATAATACAATACCTGTAATATTTTTTCATGTGTGTGGAGAGGATCAACCGCTCAAATTTGCCGGTTATTGAGTTGAGTCTAAAAAACAACGACGCTCTGTTTGCCGATACAAGCCGTAGTTACAATTTGTCACAAATTCGAACAATAGGCTCATGTAAAAAAACTTATAGAGTTGTGGATTGAATTTTATGAAGTGTAAAACGCGCTTCCAAAACCATTGAGAGCTCGCCAACTTAGTGCTGTTTTAGCTGGTTCTCGCGTAATTAAACTATCGCATGGCTTTATTGGCAAATGCCGCGATTGGCAATGGTTATAATAATAACGCTTCCATTGTTGTTGTTGTCATTGCACTGATATTGAATATGATAACGTTACAAATAATTAATTAGGTTTTTTAGTTCTCTTAACTGATGATATTTTATAACCACAAAGTAGAAAAAGTAAAAAGCTCTTTTATTTTTCCCATATGTACATATATGTATAAGTAAAAATTAGTGTTTGTTTGTTAGTAATGCTAAGGGTCGAGAACGACTGAACCAGTCTTCATGAAATTTTCAGAAGTTGTTCGTTGTGGATCTGGAAAGTTTTAGAAATAAAAAACTCATACTTTTCATAAGGAAAAGTCGAGAAAATGGAAATTTCCAAAAAGTGACTTTTTCCATAAAATTTTTGTTTTCTCAATTTTTTTCTTTTGGTTTTTAATTATTTGAATCAAATCAATATCGTCGCTTGCTTTTTCATTCCGGCTATTTAAAAGAAAAATTATTGAAACTTATTCAGTGAAAACTTTATGTGTGTTTCAGGAGAAGTGATCAATTACAGATTCAAATTTGTTACGATACCACGAAGAGGTCGCGCTAATATCGGTCGGCGTTCTTTTTGGCATCAACATACATTGGCAGCCCAAGGCACATGACCGAGTACTCCCAGGATGCGATGACACTAGTGTGGACTTTTCAAATAACAGCTACGATCCTGAAGCAACGTATGTATTTATGGTGCAGTCAGATGCTGGATGTACTCTGCTGAGTTGCAAAAAAGAGGTTTGCCGCACGCATACATTCTTCTTTAATTGGCGGATGGTGGTTACACCAGATCAAATTGATTAAATCATTTCTGCGGCAGTTCCTGATGCCGAGAAAAATCTAGTATTATACGAAGTGATGAAAACCAATATGGTTCATGGACCTTGCGGACCCACAATCCCACTTCGGTTTGTATGTGCTTTTCTTTCGGAAACGCAAACTGGAAATGATGGATATCCACTCTATCGGCGTAGCTCACCAGACGAAAATAATAGAACATTTAGCATTCAAGTTAGAGAAGTGAATAACGAACACATGGGTCGTACTACGGCGAATATGGTTGTCTAAGTCACATTCAGAACTCATTTCAATGTTGAGTGTTGCAGTTTGGTGAAATCAATCAAATAGGTTTGCAAATACGCTACCAAAGAAAGCAACATGGCGATTACTGGCCTTGAACGAGATGAAATAAGCTAGTATCAAATGGGTCAATTTATTGCAATAAAGCGCTTTGTAGGATATTTACTTTTGCAATTCATGGAAGTTTTCTGACTGTTGTGCGTTTCAACTTCATTTAAGTCATTGCGTATTGTGAATGGCACAGTATGTGCAACTTATTGAGAAGCATGGCAGCAATTGCAACTGCTGGAACACGTTAATCACTGGAAAGAAATGATGGACAAAGCGATAGCTACTTCGCATGCTACTGAAGTTTGCATACTTTTCACGAAAATCATTTCGACATATCAGCCTTCAAATTCGCATCAATTATGGGATACGAAAAAATGTATTCGCTAAGAATTGGAAATGGGCAAATTCCGATCGTCTTGAGAATGTGCTACATTAAAAAAATGTAGAAAAATCGTAAATAAATGATTTTCAACATATTATTAATTCAACTTTATTTTCATTTGAAAACACATAATTTGGCGCAGAACAACGGCAGCGGGGTCAGCTAGTTATTTATATATTTCGAGCCGGAAATAAAATGTTTCTTCTTACAGAGCAGCAGTGTTGCATCTGGACTAAAGCTGTTAAGCGTTTGTGAAATATTGTTATGATTATACCTTCAACAGTGCTTAACCAGTTTATTTATTGAAGCGTTTAACAACAATCTATTAAATTTTTAAAATTCTTCTAAAACCGACAAAACCCATTGGCTACCTTTTTCGCGCAAATAAATATCACATGAACTTCACTCTCAGTCTCGTTACGAAATATATGTGAAAAATTATGTGGAGTTTTTTAAGGTTTAACAAAAATCAAGCGTGGAGGTATCTAAACCCGCAATTACTCCGGTTTCCCCCAATGAAAGTCTCCTTTTCGTCTCAAAAGCAGTCGCATGACCTCAGAAATAATGAAGCTGACAAATCAGTCTATCAGTGAAAATGAAAGAGAGGGTGAAATATCTGTACCAAAGCTATCTTCTCAAAATAAACATACTGATTTAGTACGTGATCAATTTAGGAATGAAAGAAGAAATGTTCCCAACCGCGGACTCGGAAGAAAGAAATGACTTATGAACTTCGAACGAATATAAAACGTGAAATTTTATCAGTATCGGCCGATTTAAGCTTGAAAACCGTCGAAAATTAGGTTCAGCGTCTGGTCTTCTGTAAGCGTGCCCGTGGTGGCCATGCAAAAGAAATCGAGTTCCATACATAAGTAGCGCTCTTATTGAAAATTCAATTCTATTGAGAGTTTGGTTTATTGCAAAGGCCTACAACTTCAAATAATCCCACAAGAAGTAGTCTAATGGTCTTAAATCATAACATTTTCCAGGCCATTCAATGTCTCAATTTGTTGATATAAGAGAATATTCAAACTTTTGTCGCAATAATTCGTTTCCTGCACGTGCAGTATGGCACGTAGTACCATCATGTTGGATGTTGGATCAGATGTTGTCAGGATCACCCTTTTTAAATTGTATCCATAAAAAGTTATTTATCATCTTTTTATATCGCTCTCCAGTACCGACGTCACAAGCTTCATCTCGAAGAAAGTACGGACCGATTACTGTTAATTTAGGTGAATGTAACGGTCGTTCATGAATAATTTCTGGACTTTCTTTGCACTGGAGTCGACAGGTTTGCTTATATTGCGCACCCCTCAGACAAAAGTCAGTTCCCCGATAAGAATGATTTTGTTAGAATGTTAGATAATGGAGAACGATTATTTTGATAAAAAAAAAATTGATTCAACTGTTAATACTATTTGTGCGCACATCTTTTCATGATGAAATTGTAAACATTACGAAATACAAGGAAGCCTTAAGTTCGGGTGCAACCGAACATTTTAACTCTTGCAACTTGCAAGAATCAAAGCCAGGGAAATACTTAAAAGTAAAAAACCACTGATATAAGTAATATGTAGGGTAAGTCAAGTATTCGCTCAAATGTTTCTATTTTAAGTACAAGCATACACTGTGACGAGTAAAACACGCTATTGGCTGATATATGCGGTACAAAGTCATCCGAAAGTTCGAGTATCTTTTTACTAGGCATATGGTGGCTATGGGTAAGTATTGGTCTGATTCAACCAATTTTTGACAAACAGATATACCATAATAAGAGAAGAACTATCCCTGAGTTTCAATTACATATCTTAGACATTGACCGATATTTTCGAGTCAACTATGGGTACTAAGGTCCAAATAATCGGTACCTAGGGCTTGAACAGTTTTTGTTAGATTTGAAGATTTTTGCTCATAACGTGACATTATTCGTGCAAAGTTTAATCCCGTTATATTAATTTCAACTTGATTTGTGTACGGGAAACTGATCGAATAATGTGGAATTTAAAATTGGGTTATATTGAAACTAGGCTTGAGTGTTGTCCGATTTCGCTTATTTTCACAGCGTTAGATAGAAATACGAGAAAAAATGCCACATTAAAATCGGGGCTACAACCGATTTCATCCATTCTCACACTGTCGGAGAAGTTCTTATAAGTTTTGTACTCAGCAAATTTGATTGTTGTAGCTTAAGTCGTTTAGGAGATATGTACATTAAACTTGTTAGAGGGCGGGGACATGACCCCTTTTTCCAAACATTTTTCCAGAGGTACCACTAGCTATTGGAATCCTCTAAGCAAATTACATTTTTATACCTTAAATAAGTGCTTAGTTATGGAACTATATATGTTTTCGTTTAATCCATCAATGGTCCGGTCCATCTACGAACTCGTCATCGTCCTGATCATTTTTTATATATTTATAACCCTATATTTATCTCGATTAGTTTTATGTGATAGGTACAATCGTTAGGTGAACAAAACTATAATACCGTATTCTTTAGCAACTGGTTGCAAGGGTATAAAAATTACAGATCACAACATTAAAAATGGCCGAAACCATACTTAGAAGTCATATCATACGTATTTTTTTGTTTTTTTTTTATAGTAGGGGGAAGCATCGAAAGCCGGAGTGCGGAACTTTAATCCGCTAAACCTAACCTACTCCCAACTCAAGACTCTCCCACGGAACCACCGATTAAATATTACTTCGTGGGAGGGACAAGACATTTAAGTCTCCTCTATTGTACGGACTGACGGACGCCTATTCTGTTGAAAAGATCTCAGATCTCAGTTTGGTCATTATGAATGCTGACGCTTCGCTGACAGCTTTCCATTTATCAGTCGTCTGACACATGAGTGTCGTTAAATTATCGACCGTAAAACTATCACCGAGTGTGGTTTTTAGCTTTTCCCTTGTATTCGAAAATCGAGGGCAATAAAATAATACATGCTTATAGTCTTCTATATACCCTGCACATGTCGGAAAATTCAGACTGATGTCGTTGTGGAATCTGAGCTTCTGAGGTATCTTCTAAAGCATCCATGTCCACTAAGCATTTGGGTCATATGAAAGTCTAGTCCCCATGTCGTCTGTCTATCTATGAGTGGATGTCTGGTATAAGTCGGTGAGTGCATCGCCCTTTGGATGAGGAATTCCACCGCTCCTGCCACATTTTAGTGCTCTTGTTTCTCTCCTCGATCCTTGCCGATTCTGTTTTAGGTGTTGATAGCTGATATAAACGCTCGAGTTCGTCTCCCTGGATGTCAATGGGCGGCATGCTGGCTAATACTTCAGCAGCGTTGGTTGATATAGTCCGGAAAGCACTTATTACCCGAATTGCAGAAAGCTTATGCACTGCAATTATTTGTTTAGCATACGCTTTTATATCCATTGCCTGTATCCAAACTGGTGACGCATACAGTATTACGGAACTCATTGCTTTCGCTATTAAGAATCGCCGGCTGGAACGCACTCAGCCTCTATTGGTCATCATTCTCGATAGGGCATTATAGATTCTGTTTGCCTTCGCGGAAGAATACTCCAGGTGTTCTTTAAATTTTAATTTGGAATCCAATATTCCCAGATACTTTAATTGCGGCTGCGAGGTAATCTCGCACTCCCCTATAGTGAGCTCTATTCGTTCTTCTATCTTCCTAGTACTTATGAGTAAAACTTCTGTTTTTCCTCCGCCAGTTTCAGACTCACAGAAGAGAACCATTGGCGTAGACCATTTATGCACTCATTACATTTAATTCTCTAATTGTTTGGCTACTGCTACCACCATGAAATCATCCGCATAAGCTTCTAGTTTAATATCTGTTGGTTGCGTCTTTTTAGCATCCCATCGTACATAAGATTCCATAAAGTGGGCCTAACACTGAGCCTTGGGGTTCCCACTCGAGATAGAGTAGCTCTTGTGCCTTCATCCGTCTCAAATCCATATTCCATCCAGGGCTTTGATTATGTGTGCCCATTTTGCTGAGTTGAACGCATTCTTGACATACAGGGTAATCAGCGTCAGTACTTTTTTGTGCCACCTTTCCATCTTTTGCCACTTACTGCACATCTCGCAGTATCGACGACTTCTCGTAGTGCGTCAATAGTGGATCTCTTCTTTATAGAGCCGTATTGTCTCTCTGATAATCCGCCGGCTTTCTGGATTGCTAACTCCAAGCGGTTTCGTATTATGCTTTCGTACACTTTACCCATTGTGTCGAGCTACACAGAGGTCGGTACGATGAAGGTTCTTCAGGTGGTTTCTTTGGTTTTGGGAGCAGAACCAAACGTTGCACTTTCCAAGAGTTGGGGAATACCTCTTCCTTTAAACAAGCGTTGTACATTTTAGCGAAAACTCGGGGTTTTAAGCTTATGGCTTCCTTCAGAGCTCTGTTTGGTATGCCATCCAATCCAGGCGCTTTGGTGTTTTTGATTTTCGTTGCTATTGCCAATAGTTCGTCTTCCGTGACTAACGGGGGTGACTCTGCAGCTTCGTTTCGTCGCTTGGCATATGAAACCGGTCGTGTTTCGGGAATAGTGTTTCGACGACCTTTCCCATAAAAGAGGCATTTTTAGGTTGCTGCTGCTTGTTTTTAAATTTGGACATGCATATTTTGTATGCAGTACCCCAAGGGTCAAGGTTTGCTTCCTCACACAGCTTCTCAAACATGATTTTTGCTTCGTGTAATTGCCGACTTCAGGAGCTTCTTGTAGCTTTTAAATTCCTCCCTAAGGCGATTTTCGTTAGTGTCGCCCCAGTTACGCTGTAGACGCCGTCTAGCTGAGTGACAAAGCTTTCTCAGCATGGAAATTTCATCATTCCACCAATATACAGGCCGCCGCTTGTGGTGATGTGACGTTCTACGCATTGTTGCATCGCATGCTGCCACGAGTTCTTTTCGAACTGTTGATACCAGGTGGGCGGCGCTGTCACCAGATGCCTTTGATGCACTCCAGACTAGGTCAAACAGGTCTGGGTCGAACTCTTGTTGTTTCCAACTTCGCTTTCGGGAGGGGTTTCTGCTTAGAAGCTCCTGCTCTCGGGAGTACGAAATTTGCGCTATAATTGCCATGTGGTCACTGTTTGTGTATATGTCGGACACTGCCCACTTAATGTGCCTGCTCAGCGAATCGTTTGCAAAAATAATGTCTATTATGGATGCTTTATTGCCTTTTTGGTAATGTTTCGAGTTCCGGTGTTCATTATTGTTAAGTGCGTTTGACTCAGATATTCATGAATTAGCCGCCCGCGGTGGTTTGTGCATCTGCTGCCCCATGCACTTGACCAAGCATTAAAATCACCCGCTATTATAATAGGTGTTTTGCCTCTGGTTTCTAAAGACAGCCTTAAGAGGAAATCTTCGAATTCTGCAATTGCTGCGCTGGGACGAGCGTAGCAACTTACAAAATAAATCCCCTGAATATTCGCCCATGTGAAACAATTATGTTTTTCTCTGGAGCAGGTCTTAAAAGGTTGCCCTTTACAGGACCATATTGCTGCCTTGCCAGCTTTGTCTGCAATCCATGTGCTTTCCGGACGCTGGGAGTATTGTTCACTTAGTATGGCGACATCAATGTTCTCTTCTATGACTGTCTGTTCTAGCAAATCTTGTGCTGCTGCGCAATGGTTTAGATTCAGCTGTAGTATCTTCATTTACTCAGCGTTTTCATCATCTCGAGGTACTTTGGGCAAGTCGTGCTCAATACAGAGTGCTCCCCTTTGCAGAGCTTACAGCTCGGAACGTTTGTGCACGACTTTGCTACGTGTCCTGGGATCAGCAAGGAGTGCATAGGGAAGATCTGTCTGTCAAGCTGCAACATTTACGAGCCATGTGACCCAAATGGAAACACTTATAACACCTGGGGATAGACGAGTATTCCCGAAGGCGACATATTGACCAACCAATCTTTATGTTTCCCACTTTGAGAGCGGCCTTAGCATCTTGAGCGCGCATGCATATAAGTGCTATTTGTGTGCCGCTCCTTGTTTTTCGTAGACTTCTGACGTTTGTTGTCTCTAGATTTTGGATTCCACACTCTCTTTTCAGTGCTGAGCAAATTTCTTCGGGAGTTGATATCTCGTCTAGGCCTTTGCATACAATGGTCACGTTGTGGGTTTTAGGCTGTATCATAGCCATTTCTCCAACCACTCCTTCCAAGACGCTTTGAAAGGATTTAGCTTTCGTGTCTCCTCCATTTTTCAGTTCTTAAAGCAGGTCTCCTTCAAGTGTTTTCCGAACATGGGTTATGTTCGTACCCAACTCCTCAAGCCCGCTGTCACTTTTTATTTTCCACAGAATATCTGCATACGACGCCCCTTCTCTCTTCGTGATTATAATGGCATCCGGTTTGGTTTTAATTTTCTTTTCCATCTGTTTCCTCTTGTTAACCACGTCTACCCATCTTTCATTTGCATTCTGAAGGATTGTGGTATCCTTTTGGGTGCTTTTTTACTGCTCCACTGTACTATAATTTCTCTTTCTCAGCTACGTTTTTTGGCTTTTTTGTGGGTGCTAAAAAGCCCGATGCCTCTCGCATTCTTTTTGGGATATTATCATCTCTACCAATGGTGACTTGAGATGATTTTCCTATTTTCACTCTTCTCGATAGGTTTTCTACTTTTTCCGATTTTGCGTGTAGCGCCACAATACTGCTCACAAGTTCGCGCATGCTTTCCAATTCCTTTACTTTTTGCCCAGTTTGCTAAAATTGCTAACCGTTTCTCCGTTTTGCAGTTCCTCCGGCTTTCTCTCCTTGCTTACTTGATCGGCAGTATCACATTTCTCATTCGATCCAATAGCGGTGGGTTCCTCATTTTTACAATTGGGCGGTGTTCTCAATATTTTAGAAATTCTTCGGAAGGGATTATCCGGTGTTCGCCCAATACTATTTTCGCAGGCCATACCTCAGCGAGAAAATAGTTTGGTAACACCCGTCGTTGTGTACGTTCAGTACCTAGCTCTACGTATTGGGAAACTTTATATGTGTATATATTTCCGAGCTTATGTATATACAAGGTGGGTTCCATATCAGGTGAATGCGGTTAGTGGTTAATGGTTAAAATGTGTTTTTGGTCAAATAATCAGTCACAAGCGTCGATCGAATATTAGATTGTGAGCAATTTTTGGTAATCAGTCAATTCGTGCGGAACAAACCATGCACACCCCTTTTTGTAAGGCCAAATGTTCGGTCAAAATGAGATAAATCGATGTTTTGGAGATACTTATTCTATTCCATTTCCATGAATTTCAATTATGATTTCGGTTGATTTTTGATGAATCCACCCACAGTAATGTTGGCTCTTTGTTCGGAGCTCATTTTCGCACCGATAACACAAACATACTGACACTTAAAACTCAATAGTTTCACTTCCAATCAATGAAATGTCATGATTCTCACTGGACAATCGATAAAGATAGCAGATTCTAACGCACCAGTCGTGCCACCAGAGGGCGTCCTGTTTACTTTGGAATGCACTTTGTAGCTAAAAACTCAGCTCTTGTACTAAATAAATTCTTCTACATATACGCTGATAATTTCATCATATTAAGGCAGTGCTTCCCAAAGTGGGCGATAACGCCCCCTTGTGGGAGCTGCAGGTGTCAAGGGGGTCATTAAGAGACCCAGAAAGAAAGTGGGGGCGTTGTATAGAGGCCTGGGGGGTTATTTGTAATTTTATTTAGCTAGGAGGCCTCTTAGAAAACGACTACATGAGCTCTCGACTCTCAACAACAACTTGTGAACATCAACTAATATGAATTAAAAGATTGCTCAAACTCGGTTCTATATTTCTCTCCGCGTAGTTCATATATCTGTCCTATTTTATTGAATACGAGTATAGAAAAAACGAAAATCATGTCAATCGGTCGCTCCGTTTCTTAACGGGGCATCTCGACAGGATAGAATTGGGCATTGCTATCATAATATAATCATTTGGGAAAAGGTGTAGGGTAGTTACGTTCGAGCTGATGTAGCGCATGCTTTGAGGTCTTGAAAAATTTATATTATAATTTGCGAAATGCCGTCGGGTAGGTAGCTGATGTAGCGCACGTTTTGAGCTTTTGAACTGCTTAAATCTTTTATGTGGAAAATAAAAAAAGGATCTTTATCCTTTCTTACTAATGTATTTCTGGGGAAAATTAAAAAAGGATAAAGATCCTTTTTTTTACAAATGTATTTCTGGAAAAAATAAAATAATACGAAGAACAGAAAGATCCTTTTTTTAAAAATGTATTTCTAGGAAAAATAAGAATTCATATTTTTGGACTACTATATAATAATTGGGCTTAAGCATTCCTATATAAACAATGTAATATTTATTTTATATTTATTTGTGGTTTTGTGCGTAATAGATGAGCATTACTTACGCCTCCTTTACTCTACTCGCGAAGTTAAACGTATTTCTCAAAGCAAAACAGTGTCGAAAGAAAAAAAAAAAAAAAGACGGCAATACTGGGCGGAATACATTAAATTCGGATTCATTGAAAATCCCACAAACCCATCCTCGTCTTTGTGTCTTCTATGTCTAAAACATTTTCGAATGAAGCAATGAAGCCTTCAATACTGCAAGATCATTTGAATAAAATGCATCCAGATAAGAGAGACAAGAATGTAGCATATTTTCAAGAACTAGAGAAGAATCATAATACTCAGCCAAAAGTAGAAAAACCCTATTTTCGTCGGCTGCTAAGCAAGATGACGACGGACTTCGAGCTTCGTGCAATATCTCTTTGTTAACTGCTCAAAAAGGCAAACCACATAACAACTGAGAAGAGTTAATATTGCCAGCAATAAATGAAGTAATAACTACCGTGCTTCATAAACCGGCCGCAGATATTATCCGAAAAATTCCTTTGAGTAATAATTCTGTGCAAAGACGAATTGATGAAATGGCTGAAAACATTGAAGAATCATTGTGCGATCACCTGAGGACAAGCCAATTCTCAATTCAGCTCGATGAGTCCACTTTGCCAACTAATGAAGCATTGTTGTTATCTTACGTGAGGTTTATTAAAGATGAGAAAATATGTGAAGAACTATTATTTGCTAGAAATTTAGAGACCGATACAAAAGGCGAAACCATATTCAATATATTGGAAAAGTTTTGTGATGAGAAAGAGATTCCTTTGAAAAATAGAATTTCAATCGCTGCGGATGGCGCTCCGACTATGATAGGGTGCCATAAAGGCTTAATAGCGCACTTAAGAAATAAAATTCCAGATGTCCTTGGTGTACATTGCGTTATTCATAGACAACATATTTGTTGCTAGAAACTTAAGTGAAAAAAATATTTCAATCACTTTCAATATGTCATCAAAGCAGTCAATAAAATTCGCAACAGCTCTTTGAATGATAGATTATTTTATCAGCTTTGTGTTACTAATGACGAGGATTTTAACCGTTTCTTGTTTCATACTGAAGTTCGTTGGCTATCAAGAGGCAATTGTCTGACTCGATTCTACAACCTGTTTGACTCTGTTATAGAGTTCTTGGAAACTAAAGATACAGAATTTCAAGCCAAGCTCATAACATCAAAAATTATATAGCTTACATGACAGACTTGTATACATTATTCAACGACATGAATCTCCAACTACAAGGTGATAAACTAAATTTAATTAAAACAAAAAACTTCGTTCTGCTTTCGAAGCCAAACTGCTTCTACACAAAAAGAATCTGAGCAGACGTGAGTTTCACAATTTTCCGAATTTATCAGTATCATGCAGTAACGACGAATTGTTTGCCTACTGCCAACATTTTGAAAACCTCCACATTGACTTCACCGAAAGATACTAGGACATTTTGAACTTGGAAATACCAGACTGGGTGTTGGATCCGTCTTCAAATATCAACGCAGCAATGTCACCTCAGCTGGAAGAAGAATTTATAGAATTGACAACAAACGAGGAAATAAAAGTCCAGTTCAAAAATGGTTATTAAGAATTTTGGCTACAAAAACCGATCTCACAATTGTATCCTGGATTGTGGTCAATCGATCAACGATTCTTGATAGCATTCCCATAGTCATATTTGTGTGAACGTGGATTTAGTTCTGTGACAACACTGCTTAATAGAAATCGTTTGCTTGTTACCGAACGTTGCGACTTGCGACTGTTCTTGAGTAAATTGGAACCTGATATTAACAAACTTATTAAACAGCATCAGATTCATCCTCCTTCACATTAGTTTTTATATATGGATCGATTATTTTAGTTTAATTTTTAATAAAAGATGTTTTAATACTATAAAGTTGTGTTTCAATAATCATTCTTATTGGCAGGTGGAGCCCGTAAGAGTTAACTTGAGACCTAAGCGCCGTTGTATGTTACCTACTGCGCTCAGGTTTCAAGTTGCTGGTTATAGTAAAAGTTTCGTTTATAATTCTCCGTTAATATACATACATATAAAGGTCACAATAATTAATTTGAATTAATAATACAAGTATCATTACTTAAATCTATCACATTATTGCTTAAGCATATTTGTAGGGAATTGTATTTTTTGCAATAATTTTCTATTCCATAGATTCCCTTTTCACAGTTTAAAATTGTATTGAAATTGATGTTATTTATTCTACCGTTATTTTTTACTGATCTAATATCTAAAGTTTTACAATTTTGGTTATCCACAGTTGGGAGACTAACAATATAAATTATAATTTTGCCTTTAGTTGCAATTTTTACTTCGGAAAATTCGAGTGCTTCGTCTAAATTAACATATGGAATATTTTCATTGTCAATTACTTCCTTCACAATATTTATTTCTTCATTTGATAAAATAAAAGAATTTATTATGTTGGCTTTTGCCAAATGTATTGCGTAAGCAATATTTAAAATTTCTTCCTTAATTATTTCTAATTTATATTTTAGCTGTAAAAATGATTCGATTTCTAAACTTTTTTCACTTTGCACTGTTTTAATTATATTATTTGTAATATTTGTTATCTCGCTAATTTTGCCTATTGTAAGTTCGTTAATTACTCGTAATACCAGATTATTGTTACTTTGTAAGACATTATTTATTTTATTTGAAATTATTTCGTAGTCTTCATGGTCTAGACTTCCTGCAATTCATTTCCATGCGCTACCCAGGAAAATTATGGATCTTTTATTTTTTGCTCTACTTTTAGATTGTTAAGTTGGGCTCTTATCTGTATTATTATGTGGGATATGAAGGGGTAGTTAGGGTTTTTGTGGATAGTTTCAGTTTTAATAGTCGCTTCTAAGTGATCTAATGTTTCCGTATATTTTTCTATGTCAATTTCATGTATTATCCTAAATGTTCCTGTTTGTAGTCTAGGCGTTCCCTTTTCTATTGTTATTAATTGGGAGTTCGAGTAGTCGAGGATCTATACTTCCGCCAGACATAGCGGTAGTAATATTCTGGAAAAAAATGTCTGTACATATTTACTAACGTATTCTACCTTTGCGAATTATTTGTCCTTTTTCAGTTAACACGGTACTATTTCTATCTTCCTTAACTATTTCCTTACCGTAGGGTTTACTTAACTTAGTTCCTAATCTCCTATTTTTTTAACGAGTATTATTTGTCCTGGTAGATATGATTTTATTTCCTTCTTATTTTTGTTATGGTACTCGATATCCTTTCTTTGTTTCTCAGCTAATTTTTCGAAGTTGCTTTGTCTATTTCTTTCTATGTCTTCAGGGATAAATGTAACATTTCTATAAAAAAAAATAGGTCTACTGGTCTTTCAAATGTAGTGGAATGAACTGAATAGTTATACTCAGACACTACTCTTTCTAAAAGTTCTTCAAAATTTCTGTGTCCACCGTTTTCTTTTATGCAGCGCATTATTTCAATTAATGTAGAGTGGAACCTTTCCACTTGTCCGTTAGCTTGGCTTTTGTATGGAGGAGTAGTGTAAACTTCTATTTCTATCTCCGCTTTCATCATAAATTTAAAAGAGGCTGAATTTAAGGATGGCTCATAGTCGATAACTATTAATTTTGGTACTCCGAAGAAAAATATAATATCTCTCAAAGGTTTCCTGACGTCCTCTATTGCTCTGCTATTTAGGCTTTTTGTTACTGTGTGATTTGTAAATTTGCCTAAAGCTGTCATTACTATTTTTCCTTCTGTTAAATATATATCGATATGAACTGTGTGTCCTGGATATGTTGGTAATGGAGTTTCTGCAATTTTCGGTTGACTGGGATGTCTCTCGTACTTTTTTCTTTACAAACGGTGCAGTTGGCTATTATTCGTTTTATTTTATTTAACATACCGGGAAAATATTTTGTTTCGAGAATTTGTGCTTTATTTTCAGTGGCATTCCTATGTGCTCTTAAATGTTCTTTTAATATGACGTTCTCCTGCTCTTGTTCGTCACTAATATCTTCAACTAGTTTTTGGGTGTATCGGCGTTTAATGCTACTAAAATGAAACGGATAGATATTTTGCATCATACCCATTATCCTCTCTTCGGTATGAATTCCATTTATAACGGATGGGTTAAGGTATCGTTTCATGTATGAAATCAATGACTGTTCGTTGTACTCTGGCTCTGTAATTATATGTCTATGCACTGTTGGAAAAATTATTTTAAATTGATGTGAAGATATTTCGTCAATATTGAAAAAAATTTGGTTTTTGAAAACATTAATTGGACAATCTGTACAAGGGATTAAATTATGACTTGAGCTTTCATCGCTATGAATCGTAGGTGTGAGTGAATTTATTTGTATTGGTATCATTGAAAAGACGTCTGCAACTACATTTGTTTTACCAGGTTTGTAAGTTAGTTCGTAGTTATATTCTTCTAAAATGGCTTTCTATCGCCTCATTTTACTATTAGTATTCTTATGGCTTAAGGCATAGGTAAGAGGTTGATACCGGTGATAATTTTAACTTTTTTTCGAACCGTAGAGGTAATTTCTAAGTGAATTAAGTAACCATATTATACCAAGCATTTCTTTCTCATTGGTGGCATAATGTTCTTCGACTTTACTTAGAGTTCTCGATATGAAAGAGACGGTCTACCGTCTTGCAATAGGACAGCACCTAATACGAAATCTGAGGCGTCGGTCGTTAGCTCGAAATCTTTATCGAAATTTGGATGCGCTAAAACTATATCCTTGGATACTAAAGTATTTTTTATTTTATTAGATGCTTCTAAAGCCTCGTTGTCTAATTCTATTTCTATCTTTTTCGAGTTCCGTTTGGAGACATGACCGGCTTCTGCTCTTAACAGTGCTGTTAATGGTTTAGCTACTTTTGCGTAATCCTGGATAAATCGTCGGTAATAACCTGACATACCTAGGAAGGATATTAATTATTTGAGATTTTGTGGAACTGGAAATTTAGCTACCGCTTCTACTTTTTAGGGTTGGTTTTTATCCCATTTGATACATATCCTAAAAATTCTACTTCTTCCTTAACAAATGCACATTTGTCTAATTGGATTTTCATGTTAGCATTTTCTAAGGTTTGAAATACTAATTCTATATTTTTAAAATATTTTTCTTCGTTTTTGCCAAATATTATTACATCATCGATGTAAACATAGCATCTTACTCCTATATGTTGACGAAGGATATCGTCTAGTGCTCTTCGGAATGTAGCTGGAGCATTTTTTAAACCGAAAGGTAAGCGGAGGAATTCATATTTTCCGTTGTTTACGGAAAATGCTGTTTTTTCAATGTCTGTCTCGCGAAGTGGAATCCGATGGAACCCACGTTTTAAGTCAATAACAGTAAATAGTTTATTGTTTCTCAGATTTGCAAGGACTTCGTTAATTTCTGGTATAGGGTATCGGGAATCGTAACAGAATTTAGTTTACGATAATCTACGACCATTCGAAACTTTTTTTCGCCAGAGGCATCTGACTTTTTGTTAACTATCCAAATTGGGGAGTTATACGGAGATTTCGATTTCCTAATTATTCCGTTATCTAAGAGTTCTTCAATTTGTCGTTCGATTTCGTATTTTAATGCCATGGGATACGGGTATGGCTTGGAGTAGACAGGGGATTCGGTTGTTATCCGGATTTCTTCTTTTACGAGGGTGGTGTAGGTAAGTTTTTCATCAGGATCGGAAAAAAGGTTTGGACATTTATCGATAATATTACTAATCCTGTCTTGTTGTTGTAATGAGAGATGTGGAATATTGATTGCCGCATTATTCACCTGGTGGGATATTCGTTGTTTTCAGGTTATATTTATACTTTGACAAATTGTCATTAAGTTTTTGTCGGTATGAATAATTGCTTTTAATTCTCTAAGTGTGTCGTTGCCCATTATGCCGTGGAACGACCCCGGTAGTATAAAAAATTGTATTTTCCCTACTGTTGGTCCAAAAATGTCGACAATTGTTCCGGCAACTGATTTTAGTATAAAGGGCTTTTCATTTAGAATTGGATTCCTAATTCTTGTGGATTAATTGTTATTCTTATTGGATCCGGTATCAATAAGAAAATCTATTGTGTCTCCGCGCCTTGTTCTAAATTCGTAATAAGACAGCGAAGACGGCACTAATCTAAAAAATTAATAGTATCATTCTCATTTTTTCCTGCATTGTCGTTCTTGCTATCGTAGGAATTGTCATCGTATATTCCGTTGAGGTCTAATTCTACTGCGTTAGTAAAAATTTCGTTGTATTTCGCTAGGAGGGTGAGTCAGTTGTGCGGAAATCGGACGTTTCGGTGGTCGATTGTCCTGGAATGTATTGGGCCTATTCTGATAATTGATTTGTCGTAATCGTATTGATTGGTCTTATTCCATTTGGGTCGGTGGTTTAGGTGGTAAATTCGGTCTGTTATTAAAGGAGGTATTTTCTCCGTTAATATGGGGGTTGTTAGGGTAATTGTTGAACTTCGGCATTAATCCTTGGTTATTTTGCGGGTAATTGGGAGAGTGTTGGGGATATCGGTTTGATTGACGACCGAATGGATGTTGGTCGAAATTTCATCTGGTTGAGTGGTAATACGTTAATTCGGAATAAGAAACTCTATTATTATTGTAATTATTAAAGTTATTTCGGGGAGGTCGAGGTGGTGGTTGAATATTAGGTTTGTGTGTATTGTTCGCATGATTTATTCTGTATGTCATGTTGTCAAGTTTTTGACATAAATGCAATGCTTGTGGCAAGGTTGCCGGTTCTCTCATGCTTAGAAGGCGAGGTAAATCGACATTTAATCCTCTGATAAATGTTTCAAGAGCTTTATCCCTATATGAGTTAGTCATAGCCCGTATGGACCCGTCGCTTAGCTCGAGACATGAAATTTTGTCTAAAATAGGTGAAAGGTGTTGGTAGACCTTTTGGTAGAAGGTCGGAATGTCGTCATAGCGTTGGACCAGAGTGGTCATCTGGTATTCGAGCGTACCTATGTCCCTTTTATCCGAATAATGCATCATTAGGCATTTCTGGAATTGACTCCAATCGAGTGGAGTATTATATGATTCCAATGCGGTGTCGGCATTGCCAATTATTTTTAGCCTGATCGTATGGAGTATCGCAAAATATTTAGGGGTATTCTTAACTCCCTCATAGGCTTTAAAAATTCTATCTACGCTCTTCATCCAGGAGTTAAATTTTCCTGGTCGTCCTGAAAATTCTCTAAGGCATTTCACCATGTCCGGAATCTTATCTAATTCATTTATGTTGTTCGCGTTCAGTGTCACGCTATGGTCGGGTTCTGTAAAGTCAGTTATACTTGTAGTCTGCGTACTCATTCGTTCGAGTACTTCTCGAGCTATTGTCGTTATTAGAGTTGGGTTAGGGGTGGGAGTGTTTAAAGGATGGGTGGTTTGCCCATAATCTAACCTCATTTGGTTTAATTGTTCGATTAGTTCCTCAGCTGTGTCTGGCATTATAATAATCTTTTCTTTTAAATTAGTCAGTTAAAAAAATTTCCTTTGCAATAGTACTTTCTTTGATAATTTTAGAATTTTTTTTGTAAAAGCTTATACTAATAGAGGAGTTTTTCCTCTCTTTTTCTTTATAGTAACGATATTTTTTTTCAATAATCTTAAAATATTTGATAAGAGCTCACACTAGCTGTTTCCAGCTAGGTACTGGGGTCCCCCTGCAGGTACTGGAGTCCCTCGACGTTTTCGAATCCCGCGTTGTGCGTCGTGGCCGCTTGTCAGCACAGTATTTTTCTTTTTTCACTTTTCGTTTTTCGCGTAGCCCTACTGTTTTATTTTTAGGTTTTTTTTTCCTTTTTTATTTTTCACTTTTCTACCGTTCGCCACTCGCGTGGCCTTACTTTTTGGTTTTCAGGCAATAACTACTTACTTGTTTTGTTATTTTTATTACAAAAAATGTTATCTGGGAGCTATGCTCCTTTATTGAATTCCACTTAAGTACTAAAGTTTACAATTATTTATACTTAACTCTAGACCTATGTTTGCCGCTGCAACGGGTACGGAGTTTGCTGATGCTGCGCTTCCCACAAGTTGCCACTACACGTGTCGCACTCTCAGCGAATTAGGAGTGTCATATTATATTACTTTGTATCATATGGTATTAATGCATCATATGATACTTTTTGAATGTATGGGGTGCTAACTTATATAACCCAAGTTTTAGAAGCCTTAAGAGGAAGGAGTATAGAATATTTTATTAAGGTGACGTTTTTGGTAAAGCTAAATAAGGAAGTCATCTAACTAAAGTCATGTTGTAAAATATTTGCTAACTTAAACCTTTCCCGTAAAGATAAATTAAAGACTGATATATTTACAGTTTTTAAATGGTGTGTTGTGTTGATTACTACGGCATTTGCCTTGATATACATACATATAATATATATGTGTGCGTACTAATTAATGTGTATGTAATACATTTTAAATAGTAAGCGCATCAGATCAATTTATTTTGATTTGGTTTTGTGCCTATAAAGTGTACTTTTGCTCATCGTTATTGATGGTTGACTTTCAATAGCTCATCTTTTCGGTAAACTTATAATGATTAATCACTTTATTTATGAAAATATTAATTACCCTGATGGTCATAACTCTATGAGCTCTTCCGCAAACATAATTATTGTTGTAACTTCTGTTATTGATCACTTAATATTATAGATCTCATATGTTTTTTCATGGTTGCAGTAATAGAAGTATAGTGGCTTCTTTTAACACAACTAAAATTCGAACAATTTTTTTTGAAATAATTTTATTAAATATATTATAAGTTGTAATTATTATATGAATATTTCGTTAATTTCTCTTCTACTAAGATATTCAATTCGAGAGCTGTATTAAATTTGCACTATCTTAATACATTAGAATTCTGGTAACAGATTTCATATGTTTTAGCAAATAATATAATCTGACCGTATCCTGAAGAATTTTGTATGTACATATATCATTCACATATAATTTTCCTGCAATGCCTAATATTTTAAGCAATGCTAAGTAAACGCAACGCATTTGTATCCGCACGAAACCTAACGAATGCTGCAAATATTACTTAAAAAAACGTACACTTTTTACTACTTAGTGAATAAAAAGTAGTTATCACTTAATCTAATTTTTAATATCGAATCCTTTTATAATAGTTTTTTGCTTTTAAAGCAAAAATCCCAGGAGAGTGGATTCAAAGAGGAAACAGGAAAGAACATACACATAACTGTGCGAAAAAATTGCTGCACTCATATATAGTATGTATGTACGTACAATATACTTCAGGCAAAACAAATATCACTTCAGAGAGAGCATTAATAACAGCGATTGAGGACAAATACTTGACTACAGGCTTATTCCTTGCTTCCGTGGGGCTTTAACGAAATCAACACACACAAAAACATATTCATGAAGGCCTCGGAATTACAATTATAAATGGTGTCCTAAACTACTCAGCCAATTTCAGCAAAAATTAGCACACTGTGTCCAGTTTGAACCAACTTAGAAGATAGGATAGTAACAAAAAACTCATAAATAAAAAATACAATGAAATCTCTATTAAATGGCGCTCTATTAAGTGGACATTTCCATTAACCATGCACATTGGTCGGTCCCACAATTTGTTGCATTCTATTAACTGGACAGAAAGGCTGGTAACTAGACATTGAGAAGGTAGCCTCAAATATGTTATTTTTCCCAATGAAATTGTATCAACATAATCAAAATTAAACTTCAAGCAGAATCCCTTGGATTTTTATATCGACAAAAACGTTTTCGCCTTTATTCGTAATTGAAATTTTCACTCTATTGAATAATTTTATATATAAATAATATAAAATGTATACCAAAGCAACGCGTGGCCGGATCCACTAGCATATGTATATATTTATATTAGGTGTATGGATACTAAGGTGAACATTGAACCGATTTAATAAATTTTTGACATACAAATATTTATACATAGGATTATCTTCGAATTTCAATTCTATAATTGACCAATATTTTCGGTCAAAAGTCAATTATAGGTACAGAGGATCACATATATATGTATATATTGAACCTATTAAAAGAAGGGATCACGTCAATTTGCAAACATTCTTTCACACTTAGATGCTTCGCTCAATGTAACCCGTTATGCCCATTTGCAAAGCCAGTCCAGCTTGAAGGCCAAGGAATATTCGCATCAATTTCCATCAAGCTATTTCAATATTTATTCAAGTTAGCGCACGAAAGACAAAGAGTAAGTCACTCGAAATCTGAATCTTGATCATTTATATATATATATATATACATAACTTCATTTGTAACTCAATTAGCTTAAGGTGATAACAAAACTGCTATACTATGTAGCTACCACTTGCAAGTGTGGAAAAATCGACCCGCTCTAATACATATGTACATTGCTGTACTCCTACGATGTATTTGCGGCAGATTATAAATGCAACTTTGGAAACCGCAGTAATAACAACGATTGTCGACAAGTGCTAGGTTGTAAGTTTTTTTTCCACCTCGTTTGCGCTCATACTACCAATACTTATACGAGTAGATTTATTCGTATTTATGAACCTACTTGAACGGCACTCAGATTTTTATTTCCATTGTCACTAATACATTGACTGAAGGGTCAACTATGTTTCCGCATATGAACTCTTTTTTCTAACGTCTTTCCGCTTGGTTGTATATAGGTAGGTAGGTAGGTAGGTAGGTAGGTAGGAGTGCAGCCCTATCGGGCTCAATTAGCACTTGATGTGCCATTTTTGTATACTATTCGTAGAACTTCCTGTATCTGCTATTACGTTTCACCTTCTCTCTCAAACCTTTTTGAGGTTTCGATTAAACTACTTATGTCTGATATGCTTTTGGTGGAAATCCATTCAAGGTTTGGTGCTTAGTGGATTCCAAGTGTTTTGTGTCCGATCTGTGCTAGAGCTGGGCATTCGCAGAGAAAGTGGAAGATTGTTTCCTTGTTCCCTGCTACTCCGCAGCCACGGCAGTTGTCGTTGTAGGGCATACCCATTTTGGACGCATGTTCCCCAAATTACCAGTGCCCTGTTGTGCTAGCTGTTACTCTGTAAATACTTTCTCTTGACCTATTTAATAAGTCGTTGGTTCTTTTCCTATCATATGTTGGCCATAATTGTTTATGTTGCAACTTGTTGAAACTGCCTATATATCTCTCCTTTGATTGATCCTAGCGGGCTTAGTATTAGTTCCACCTCGGTTTCATTGAGGAAAGCTCCTGCCTTTGCCAACTCATCTGATTTTTCGTTACCGAAAATGTTTCTGTGTCCGAGAACACAGATCAAGTTTAGTTGGAGCTTGCCTTTTAATGAGCTTAGTGCTCTCTTGCAGTTGTGAACTATGCTGGAATTTGTTATTGGTGAAGACAAGGCCAGGACCGCCGCCTGGCTATCCGTAAATATAGTTGCCTTGTGTATATTCCCGTGGTTTTCTATTAGAACTTCGCAGGCTTTTTCTATGCCTAGTACTTCTGCTTGGAAGATGTTAGCCGAAATTGGTAGACGTATAGAGAGAAAGATATGCCTAGATCAGCGGAGAATACCCCCGTGCCTAGTCCGCAGTCCATTTTGGACCCGTCGGTATAGACTGAGATGGTATTCTCCTCTCCTATTGAACCTCTTCTCCATTCTCGTCTAGATGGTATCCTCAAATGGAAGCGTCTATTGAAGTCCAGCTTTGGGAGAATGCAGTCTGATTTATTAATGGTGAGCTTGTTCAGGATTACGCTATGTCCGTAGTTCTGCTGACTCCAACCTCCCAATTCTTTTTTATTCTTATCGCCACATTAGCTACTGTGAATAAAAATGTCCATTGGTAGTTGATGCAGGATCACATTGAGCGCATCATTCGGACATGACCTGATTGCACCAGTAAACCCCACACAGGCTGCTCTTTGTATTCCATTTAATTTTTTAATATTGTCTTGTTTGTTTAGCGCTGGCCACAATACCAGAGCTCCATATGTAAGTATAGGTCTTATGGCAGCTGTATACATCCAAATGATTATACTTGGTTTGAGGCCCCAATTTTTGTTGACAATTCTCTTACAAGTATAGTAGGCCATGTATATTTTTTCTATATTTATTTTCCAGGACAGTTTTGTGTCAATCTCCACTCCCAAGTATTTAGCTGTGGAAGATAGAGTGAGTGTTGTACCGTTTAGTACCGGAAGTTGAAAATTAGGTATTTTGGTTCTGCTTGTGAATAGCATCAGTTCTGTTTTGTTCCGGTTAACTCCTAGTCCATTGTTTTGATCCCATGGGTTTGACGTACCAAGTGCTCTTTGTTGTATAAAAGTATAAAAGATTTTATCTTTCACGAAGGAAAACAAAAAGCAAGGTGAGAATGTACCAAGTAAAAAAGGGCTGTCTGTTCAAACTTTGTATTCAAATACCAAAAAATTTCAAACAGGAACTCCAAATGGTAAAAGCCCAGAAATCCTAAATGGCAACAGATTTGCCATACTAAGCAATGGTTCAGACGACGATGCGAAGGGTACCACCACAGTCGTTAATTCCAAACCACCTCCAATATATTTGCGCGAGCGTAGCAGTAATACTCTTGTTGCGAAATTATGTGAAATTGTAGGTACTAACAATTTTCATATAGTGCCTTTGAAAAAAGGCAATATAGATGAAACAAAAATACAGTCCTACACTGAAAAAAAATTCATGGAAATCGTTAAATTTTTGTCAAATAAAAACTACTACTCATACCAACTGAAGAGCTCAAAAGGGCTAGCTGTTGTCATAAAAGGTATAGAGTCTTCGGTAGACCCTAACGATGTAAAAGAAGCACTGGAAGAAGGTGGTTTTAGCATTAAATCAGTAGTAAATATTTTTAACAGGAACAAAGTCCCACCACCAATGTTCAAAATAGAACTTATGCCAAATTGTAACCAACTAAAGAAAAATGAAATACACCCGATTTACAATTTAAAATATCTGCCCCATCGCAGAATCACCGTTGAGAACCACAAAGAGAAATGGTCCAGTACAATGTACAAACTGCCAAGAGTATGGGCACACGAAAGTATATTGCACTCTACGCCATGTCTGCGTGGTGTGTGGTGATCTACATCCTACTTCAAAATGTACTCTTAAAAAAGAGGATTTAAATAAAAAATGCAGCAATTGTGGCGGAAATCACACTGTTGAAATTGAAGTTGTCACAGGGTATTCAAGCACGTCGTAACCAAATGTTACAAACACTTTGTAATGAAAATATAGCAACCTCAGAAAAAAGTTCAAATCCTATTACTTCTTACAATAATAATATGCATTGAAGCTATGCAAATGTGGTGAAAGGCAACATTGTGCAAATGCAACTGCCGCAAAATCCTCCAAATGAAGGTATTGAAACTATGATTATAAATCTTACACATTGTATGACACAATTTATGTCTAGCATGCAAAACATGATCCAAGATTTCATACAATCACAAAACTGCTGCAAAATTTATTAATTAAAAAATGAGCTTACTAAATGTCTGTATATATGGAATGCTAACGGTGTTAATCAACACAAATTAGAGATTATCAGATTTCTGTCTGAAAAGAATATAGATATAATGCTCAATATACCGGGATTTAGACTATATGTTACAAATCATCCGGATGGAAAAGCGCATGGTGGCACGACAGTGTTGATAAGAAATCGTTTAAACCACTATGCTCTAAAATCTCATGCTACACCACAGTTAAAAGCTACAACAATATAACTCCAAAAAATTCGGGCTGGTGACTTAAACCTTACGGCTATATACTGTCCACTTCATTTTAAAATTACAGAAATCGAATTTAAAGACTTTTTTGGAACACTTGGTCTAAGATTTCTAGCAGGTGGAGATTACAATGCAAAACACACGTACTGGGGCTTACGTCTTATTAATCCGAAAGGACGTCAGTTGTATCAAACTGTTATAAATAGGCACAATAACCTTGAAATAATATCTCCTGGTAAGCCGACATATTGGCCAAGTGATCGTAAGAAAATACCAGATTTAATTGATTTTGCTGTAATCAAAAATCTAGATAAATCGCACATAACAGCTGATACATGTACTGATCTAGGTTCTGATCACACCCTTGTACTAATAAAGTTATGTGAACACCCCATATTCGTTAATCCAAAAGTGGGTCTAACTTCTTATAAAACGAATTGGCTAAAATATAAAAAATACGTCAGTAGCTTCATTAATATTGAGTACAAAATAAATACCAGAAGAGATATTGACGAAAGAATAAGAGAAGTCAATGATATAATATAAAGCCCAGCTGTCTTAGCACCACCAAACAAAAGCTATAATCCACTTGGTTTCAGAAAATTCTTTAACAAAGAAATAGAAATGCTTGTAAATGAAAAAAGGCGTGCAAGACGTGAATAGCAGATAAATCGCTCCCCTTCCACTCAGTTTCAAACGAAAGCTGCTGTACATAAATTAAAAAAAAGTGCTCAAACCCGAGGAAGAATTGAACACCGAATGTATATAAAGAAGCTGTATCCAAATTCCAACAAGCAAAATTCCCTTTGGAAAGCCCAAAAGTCCATGAGGCCACCAACTGACTCCAACATGCCAATAACATACTTGGGTGGAAATTGGGCTCGAAGTGCCGGGGAAAAGGCTATTTGTTTTGCAAATCACCTAGAAAAGGTATTTAAACCCAATTTGCCAAAGAACAACTTTAGCCTGTCAATTTTACCCAACACAGCTAAAGAGTCGTTCGAGTCTTTTAAGACTTCTCCTTCTGAAATTATTGGTATCATCAAAGAACTTAATCCAAAAAAGGCGCGGGGACATGATAACATTTCCCCAAAAATGCTAATTGAGTTACCAATTATTGCTGTAGAGGTGCTCTTTTTGCTCTTGAATGCAATTTTTAGTTTCGGATATTATCCAATTTCATGGAAAAAGTCGGAGATTATCTTGACAGATAAACATGGGAAAGACTTAACACAGCCGTCTTCATACAGACCAATCAGTCTTCTATCCTGTCTTTCAATAATATGTATTTGAAAAAGTATTACTATCAAAGATATCTCCTTTCCTCCATGAAAATAATACAATAACAATGCATCAATTCGGTTTTCGTGCGAAACACGGCACAATAGAGCAAGTAAATAGAATCACTAACGCGATAACGAAAGCATTTGAGCGCAGGGAGTACTGCTCAGCAATATTTCTAGATGTAGCTCAGGCGTTTGATAAGGTGTGGCACGAAGGTCTTTTATACAAGATTAAAAAAATTCTACTTTTAGAATTGTATAAAACATTGGAGTCTTATTTAAAAAATAGAAAATTTATGGTAAAAGTGGGAGTTTTCATATCTGATGAACGACAGATAAGGGCTGGTGTACCCCAGGGCAGTGTTCTAGGCCCAACACTATACATCATATATACAGCAGATCTTCCAACAGCTAATAATGTATTAACTACAACTTTTGCGGATGACACAGCTATAGTGAGCCGTAACAAATGCCACATTTTAGCATCACGAATATAAGCGAAGCATTTAAGTTCTGTCGAAAAGTGGCTAGCGAACTGGCGTATAAAGGTGAATGAACAGAAGTGTAAGCATACTACTTCTTCTTCTTCTTTACTGGCGTAGACACCGCTTACGCGATTATAGCCGAGTCAACAACAGCGCGCCAGTCGTTTCTTCTCTTCGCTACGTGGCGCCAATTGGATATTCCAAGCGAGGCCAGGTCCTTCTCTACTTGGTCCTTCCAACGGAGTGGAGGTCTTCCTCTTCCTCTGCTTCCCGCGGCGGGTACTGCGTCGAATACTTTCAGAGCTGGAGTGTTTTCATCCATCCGGACAACATGACCTAGCCAGCGTAGCCGCTGTCTTTTAATTCGCTGAACTATGTCAATGTCGTCGTATATCTCGTACAGCTCATCGTTCCATCGAATGCGATATTCGCCGTGGCCAACGCGCAAAGGACCATAAATCTTTCGCAGAACCTTTCTCTCGAAAACTCGCAACGTCGACTCATCGGTTGTTGTCATCGTCCAAGCCTCTGCACCATATAGGAGGACGGGAATTATGAGAGACTTATAGAGTTTGGTTTTTGTTTGTCGAGAGAGGACTTTGCTTCTCAATTGCCTACTTAGTCCGAAGTAGCACCTGTTGGCAAGAGTTATCCTGCGTTGGACTTCTAGGCTGACATTGTTGGTGGTGTTTACGCTGGTTCCAAGATAGACGAAATTATCTACAACTTCAAAGTTATGACTGTCAACAGTGACGTGAGCGCCAAGTCGCGAGTGCGACGACTGTTTGTTTGATGACAGGAGATATTTCGTCTTGCCCGCAGATTGTGGGGTCTCCTTTTTTGTGGATTGGGCATAGCACACTTAAATTCCAATCGTTGGGCATACTTTCGTCCGACCATATTTTGCAAAGAAGCTGATGCATGCACCTTATCAGCTCTTCGCCGCCGTGTTTGAATAGCTCGGCCGGCAATCCATCGGCCCCTGCCGCTTTGTTGTTTTTCAGGCGGGCAATTGCTATTCGAACTTCTTCATGGTCGGGCAATGGAACGTCTGCTCCATCGTCATCGATTGGGGTATCGGGTTCGCTTTCTCCTGGTGTTGTGCGTTCACTGCCATTCAGCAGGCTGGAGAAGTGTTCCCTCCATAATTTAAGTATGCTCTGGGCATCGGTAACTAGATCACCTTTGGGGGTTCTACAAGAGTATGCTCCGGTCTTGAAACCTTCTGTAAGCCGCCGCATCTTTTCGTAGAATTTTCGAGCATTACCCCTGTCGGCCAGCTTATCAAGCTCTTCGTACTCACGCATTTCGGCCTCTTTCTTTTTCTGTCTACAAATGCGTCTCGCTTCCCTCTTCAACTCTCGGTATCTATCCCATCCCGCACGTGTTGTGGTCGATCGTAACGTTGCGAGGTAGGCAGCCTGTTTTCTCTCCGCTGCGACACGGCACTCCTCGTCGTACCAGCTGTTCTTCTGCACTTTCCGAAAACCAATGGTTTCGGTTGCAGCTGTACGTAAGGAGTTTGAAATGCCGTCCCACAGTTCCCTTATACCGAGTTGTTGACGAGTGCTCTCAGAGAGCAGGAGTGCAAGCCGAGTAGAAAAACGTTCGGCTGTCTGTTGTGATTGCAGCTTCTCGACGTCGAACCATCCTTGTGTTTGTTGGCGTGCGTTTTTTGCTGCACAGAGGCGGGTGCGAATTTTGGCTGCAACAATATAATGGTCCGAGTCGATGTTAGGACCTCGGAGCGCACGCACATCTAAAACACTGGAGACGTGTCTTCCGTCTATCACAACATGATCGATCTGGTTGGTGGTTTTTCGATCTGGAGACAGCCAGGTAGCTTGATGTATCTTCTTATGCTGGAATCTAGTACTACAGATAACCATATTTCGGGCCCCGGCGAAGTCGATCAGCCTCAGCCCATTTGGGGATGTTTCCGCGTGGAGGCTGAATTTACCGACCGCAGTGCCAAAGATACCTTCTTTGCCCACCCTGGCATTGAAGTCGCCAAGCACGATTTTGACATCGTGGCGGGGGCATCTCTCATAAGTGCGCTCCAAGCACTCATAAAAGGCATCTTTGGTTACATCGTCCTTCTCTTCCGTCGGGGCGTGGGCGCAAATCAGCGATATGTTGAAGAACCTCGCTTTGATGCGGATTGTGGCTAGACGTTCATTCTCCGGAGTGAATGATAGTACTCGGCGACGGAGTCTCTCTCCCACCACGAATCCAACACCAAACTTGCGCTCCTTTATATGGCCACTGTAGTAAATGTCACAAGGACCTACTCGTCTCTGTCCTTGTCCCGTCCATCGCATTTCTTGGACGGCGGTGATGTCAGCCTTTATCTTTACGAGGACATCTACCAGCTGGGCAGCGGCACCTTCCCAATTAAGGGACCGGACATTCCAGGTGCATGCCCTCAAATCATAGTCCTTATTTCGTTTGCCATGGTCGTCATCAAAAGGGGGGACTCTCATCCGAGGCTGTTTTTTTCCTTTCATTGGGGGTGTTTTTTTTACGTAGCGGGTCCCAAACCCAGCGCACAACCCTATGCAGGGGTGTTTCGCCTTCTCACTTTAGCTCGCCTTCAAACGGATGTTCTTAGGCTACCCAGAGGATACTTGGTCAAAGACCGGAAGTCGTGAGCTGCTTGAGTCATATGTAAAAGAATCGTTTCTGGCCACTCCCAAGTGAGTGGCGATCAGAGAACTTTCCTCACTTGCGTGAACTTCTACACATGACCCCATCCTACTACATACTACATTTTCGCTAAAACCAAAGATGTGCCCGGCAGTAAAAATGAATAAAATTTTAGTAACCCATGCGAACGTGTGAATATATCTTGGTGTTCACCTAGATAGCAGGCTCTCTTGGAAAAATTGGCTTATAAATAAAAACTCTTAACTTAGCCTAGACAACAAAGTGCTTTTACATAATGCGGTCATAAGGCTGATTTGGATGTTTGGCATTCAACTGTGGGGTACTACCTGTGCAATTAATAATTATCAATCAAAAATTCTTAGAACAATTACGTTTTCACCGTGGTACATGCGTAAAGAAAATATACATAAAGACCTTGGTGTTTCTATGGCAAAGAAAGAAGTACAAGACAGCAGAATTAATTATATATCTAATCTCCGAGATCACCCTAACCCTTTTTCTAATGCTTTGGTTCATTCCTGCGAGCAAACACGCCTTAAAAGATGAGATATGCCTGCGTACTAAAAAGCAACGTATCACCACTCACCATCACTTGTCTTTAAAACAAAAAACAGATTCAATAAATAAACAGATATTGCGAAAAAAATAACCTTCTTTTTGTGGAATAAGACAAACAATTATATATTTACGGTAATTTTACCAAAAAATACTTCAGGTTTGGATTTAACGGTTATCGTTCGGAAAATCGTTGCATCCTTCTAGCTATATGAATCTTTAATATCAACCAATATAGGAGCTACTATTATTATTGCTTACACTCATATGTGTGTAACACTACGCAACGAATGCCAACCATTAACAATAGTATGGAATTTAATATCGAAGCGAATCTTTATAGAAGTACTTATAAGTTGGGTGGATAGTGGGACGTAGAGGGGAAAAAAGAAATAGGAAACATGTTGCTTTGAAGGTGAATGCACTTGTGGAATTAAAAAAACAAAAAAAAATTGGAGTTATATAAAAGGTATGCGTGCTTAAGCGTTTCTTGTATTTATTAACTGCTGTAAAGGCCTTGAATTTGATATTTGCTCATACGATATAGTGCACGAAGCGAATTCAGTATACTTTTATTTGATGCATGCCTTTAACTGCGCTTAACTTTAAGAGGAATGTTTTTACAAAAAAAGTATTCAAATTTTTTGTAGAATAGAATATTTTTTATGTAAAATAATATTATTTTAAATTTCACGCCTTATTAAAAAAAATCTCATATAAAATACCATATATGGGAGAAGTAAAATGATTTAGACTATATTGAAATTGGAAACAGAGACTTAATTTATGTTGAATACTTGAACTAAAATTTAATGGGATGTTAAGCATATTGCATTTACTTTGATCGTCAATTTGCAGTCAGATAAGAAATTCAGAAGACTGCATTGACTGTTCGAGTATAATTTAACTGCTGTGCCCTTATTCCCACCAAGGAGTACTCAGGTTCACACAGAAAGTGCTTTGATTACGCATTTGTAACATTTTCGTGTTGCATAGGAGAATTTTAACACCTGCCACTTTGCGTGCTACGTTGGCATCGGCACAGGCGCCGCTACCCTCAATTCTGTGAATGTTAAAAATAATCAAGTTTAGTTGGATGAACTTTAGAGTTATTTAAATAGGTTTGTATTAGTGTGAAAGCAGAGAAGATAGACAACAAAATATTTGCGATTGAAAGTTTTCACCACAAAAGTGGTAAATATCTTGATTTTCTTCCACTCCACCGTGGAAGATATCCCGTCTTATTCGGCTGAAAGCTGGGCATTCGCATAAATAATGTTAGAGCGATTCGTAATCGTCCGCGCATGTTCATGCCGTTTAATAGCGCTAAAATCTCAATGAAGCGTGATATAAGACACAAAAAAAAAAAAAAAATAAATAAATAGAAAATAAGGTTTTCAGATAAAACTGGTTGGTAGGCATTCCTGTTACAAAATTTTATATTCGCTGCACCTGTAAATGCAACGAGGACTATTCTCTGCGCAATGGCGACAATTGCTCAACAATTTGCTTTTCTAAGTTAAATCAAGTCGTTGCCATAATTTCCCTTCTTAATTCGGTTGTATTTGTTTTTGCATTTGTTTTTGTAAAATTTAATGAGGTTAAAATTTTAAATGAAAAGAAAAAGTTAAAAGTTTAATGACCTACCTCAAGGTCTTACATTAAAACCTTCAGAGACATAGCAAATATATAATGAAGAAATTAAACATATATTAAATCTTTAAAAGCAATTAAACGTATTTTTATTTGAAATTAAATAATTTTTTTATAAGTATTATTTGCAGCAAATCTTACTACCTGCTCTATAAAGTTACGTGTCATGTGGGTGTTTTAATCAATTTCGCTCATTTTTAGAACTCAATATTAGTTAGCTCCGACAACTTATAAGATTTATAAAAAACTATAGCATGGAGAGACGCCTAGATTAGATTAGATTGAGATTGAGGTATGCACTGCGACCTTGGGTCTATTGTGCCCTCTCCAAACTCACAGGGACTCCCCAAGCCCCAGCAAATCGATGAATTCTAGGATTTTGCTGGGGTCTAGTGAGTCGATGTGATCCCTATCTGGAAATATGGTTCCAAGGGCCTTAGACCTGCGTCTCAGACTGCGATGCAGTCGATTAGCAGATGCTCCGGAGTTTCAGGTTCCCTGTCGCAGAACCGGCAGTTGGCGGAAGAGGCAAGCCCTAAGTTACATAGTGTGCCTATTTAACTTGCAGTGGCCGGTATAGAATGCGACAGGAGCCTGAGTTTAGTCCTTGGGAGGTTGATTATTGATCTAAACCTATTAAGGTTGTACCCCCCTATTAGCAACTTGGCATGCCGCATGCCATGCGCCCGTTGCCAATACCCTTCCTACCCACTCTTTCTTCCTTACGCAGCAGCTCTTTTATAGTGTGGGGGCCCACCCGAGTGAACGGTTCGGGCCCTACCATATTTGTGGAGGCTGCGGAGCGGGCTAGCTCTCAGCCAGTTCATTTCCGGCTATGCCTTTATGACCGGGTACCCAAATTAGGTGTACCTGATTCACTTCCGATAAGCTGTTTAGCCGTTCCCTGCACTCCTGCACTAGCAGCGATCTGATCTCGTAAGCGGAGATCGCTTTCAGTCCGATAATGAGCCTCATCGCTGATAGCAAACGATTGATGTCGATAAGCGAGATTTTCATGCCGACTTGGCTTCTAGTTGGCCTCATTCGATACTGAGAGAATCTCGCACGTTATGGCAGATCGTATACGGCTTCAGTTCGTTGGACCTGCGATCCCTGCACCAATACCTTCCGCCGTCTTAGAGCCGTCAGTGTACCACCTTAGTGTACTATCCCTCAGCACCAGCTAAGAGTGAAATCATTCCACTCGCTCTTGCTGCCAAGGGTAACCTTAAACTTCCTCGTGAAATTTATTGTTTTTGTAATCCCGTCCTTCGGGAGGAGGGCAATTGGAATGTTGCCACTTATCATCTCCATCCTCTGGGACGAGATTGATTTGCCTTTGCCGCATCCTTCTGCCGTTATTTGCAGGAGTGAGTGCTTGGCTACTTGACCTATCACTATGTGGAGCGGTGTGAGCTCCAGCAGGACCTCCAGTGCCGCCGTTGGGCATGTTCGCATAGCGCCCGTCATGCAGACGCATGCTAGCCGCTGAAGCCTCGATAGTTTTAACACCACCGAGGCCTGTGCCGCCACGGAGGCCCAGGACACCGCTCCATATGTGACTATCGGTCGCACAATCATGGTGTACAACCACCTGACAATCCTTGGCTTGCAACCCCAGGATTTTCCTGCCAGACGATTGCACACCATTAGTGCCTTTGTCGCTTTGACCAGGGTTTGGTTCACATGCTGTTTCCACCGCAAAGTGGAATCCAGCGTAAGACCAAGATATTTTACCTTGCTGGTCATCTCGATCACTCTGCCCCCAAGTGTGAGGTTCCTAAGCCCGGGTAGGGACCTACGCCTCGTGAACGGGACGATGGTCGTCTTCGAGGGGTTGATACTTAGTTCAACTCCCCTGCACCACTCCATTGCTAGGTTTAAACCTCTTTGCACTAGGTCACAGAGAGTGTCCACAAACTTGCCCCTCACTATAATCACGATATCGTCCGCATATCCTTGGCATCGGATACCATTGACGGTTAGCAATGCTAACAGGTCGTCCACAACAAGGCTCCACAGCAGGGCGACAGTACACCACCTTGCGGACAGCCTCTTGTTGTGCCGAGACGAATCTTTGTGCCCCCCGCTGTGGTCTCAGCAACCCTAGTGCGCAGAACCGCCTCTATCCATCTACGCACCGGTGCTGCCACATTTCTACCCTCCATTGCCATGGCCACACTTCTATGAGACGTGTTGTCAAAAGCTCCCTCGATATCCAAGAAGGCGCATAGCATAACTTCCCCTTTCTCCAGTGAGCTCTCTATCTCAGAGGTCAGCTGGTACAGAGCCGTGCTTGTTGATCTGCCAGCTCTGTATGCATGCTGAGCCGCATGCAGGGGTGCAGTCTTCAGCGCCTTCGACCTTAAATGATGATCAATTATCTTCTCCATAGTTTTCAGTAGGAAGGAGGTTAGGCTGATTGGCCTGAAAGATTTAGCCAACGAGTAGTCCTTCCTTCCCACTTTCAGTATGAAGATTACCTCCGCTGTCCTCCATGATTCAGGGATGTAGGCCAAGGCAAGGCTCTCCCGCAGCAGCCTAATCAGGTGTGGCATCAGGATCTGCTCACCCTGTTGTAGAAGCGCTGGGAAGATGCCGTCCACTCCCGGAGACTTGAACTTTTCGAACGAGGTCATTGCCCACCTGATCGAGTCCGCAGTAAACAACTGTTTAGCGATAGCCCAATCAGTGCGGGACGGCCTGTGTTCGATTGTGGGCAGACACCGGTAAGCCGGAATTGTCTCCGGGAAGTGAGCACGCAAGAGAGACGCCTAATTTTCAATAATTTATTGAAGACACCATATTTCTAATATTATTCAGATGTAAGGGGTCGAACGTTTATAAAAAAGTCTATTCGATAAACAGCGATTATATATCGACTTCAGTATTAAGTGTCATCGAGACGGGATTTAGAGATTTTTAGTAGCTAATTAATCACCACCAAAAGTATGCATTTCATGGTAAAGCTTTAAAGTAGAAAAATCACAAAGGCAACGTTTTTAACCCTTTTATTCTGCAACTTAAAGCAAATTCTATAAGTTCTTTTGTAAAGGGTTTATTTTTGTATTCATATCCACTGAGCGTTATATAATCAAACTTTACGGTATATGAACAATAATAAAGCCAAACAAATGTACGAATGATCCTCAAAGGGTTTCAGAAACTGATTGCATACAGCCTTCACTGAAACGGCAGGCTTCAAATACATTACCAAGCGGTACCTAAAGTCTCCTAAAGATGAAAGTTAAGTTAATGAGGAGATTATGAACGAACGAATGGGTGCACTGCATGTGAAATTTTTTAAATTGGCAGTACGAACACAAAAATTTAGTAATCTTTTAATAAGTATTTAAATGGAAAGAAATTTAATAAGCCCTATAAAGTTCAATAAAACTTTATTTATATTTTCCTTTTAGCAGAGATTAAATAAATTAACTACATATTTTGCTTTTTTGCAAATTTCGTTCATTACCTATTTTGATATTTTTATTACATCACTATAGTTAGCACATTCGTGCTCTAATTTTTGATCTGCCTCATTAAGATAAAAAGGCCGTACCAAATATTTTGAAACAGAAAGCGCGAAAGCAATTAAACATAAAAGTGGCAAAAGGCACGGTGTTTTCAATTAACATATCGTTGAACTGTTGCAACTGAAGCTTTAATAAATGTAACTGTTTGTTTTTACATTTATTAATTTTGCCACGAAGTTTGTAACAGCGAGAAAGAATCGTCAGAGTCCCTATAGAATACGAGTATACATATATGTATATATGTATATAGAATGAACAGCTAAGTCGATTTAGCCGTGTTCGTATGTCCAGTTCTTCGTCGTTGGTCCATACAAATTTTTCATTTGACAAGACATCTTCACGAAATTTGGCATGGATTATAGCCTAAAAATACAATTCTAACTGCAAATAAATTTTGTATTTAGATCACCATCGGATCACCATAGCATACAGTTTAGTATCAAATTGAAGTTCTTGTAAGAAATCAGTTGTACTTGCAAAGGCTATTATAGTTTCAGTGCAACGGAAATTAGAATTTTTTCTGTTTTTAATAAAACTCTTTCTGTCTTTCGTTTTTCTGAAATAGAAAGTGAAATTAAAATAAAGGTATTTAAATGCTGTTTGATAATATAACATATTGCAGTCGACTGAAATTTCAATGGCATCAGATTTGATAAAGGAAGCACTGGCAGAACCGCTTTTTCTACTGAGTCTGTCAAAACAACTATGTTATATTTGTAGATATGTACATATATCACGGCAAATATCTAGAAAGGAAAAATTACAAAGTAGAAGGCATCTAGCAATTAAGATCAGGGTTTTTAGCTATAGCTTTGAATGGAGGAGCATCACAAATAGCCAATTTTTCTGATTTTTTTCTCCCTTATTAAATTCAGAAAAGTAATTAGAATACAGGTGCCACGGATTAGTGACTTCATAGTAAAACAAGTAACGAAGGGCTAAATTCGGGTGCAACCGAACATTTTGTACTCTTGCAAATTGCAAGAATTAAAGCCAGAGAAATACGTTAAGGTACAAAACCAATCGGCCGGATTTTCGAAAATTTTGTTATTAGTTATACAGGCGGTAGGTCTAATTTTACCTCAAATTTATCTATTTTAGGCACTATTATGAATTAAACATTCTTTATCATTTTCATTAAGATAACTCACATATTGGCCGATATATGCGGCACAAAGTCGCCCGGAGGGTCGAAAATCTTTATGTTAAGAATATGTGGGTTAAGAAACTACTGGTCCGACTCAACCAATTTTTGACACACAGACATACCATTGTAAGAAAAGGATTATCCGTTAATTTCAGCTATACATATCACACTAGGGTGTTTTATTTTAACTATACATTTTTTTCAATCCCATAATGAAATTTCTTTGGAAATATCCTAAAAAATTCCCTGAAATTTTGATCTTTAATCTTTTATAGCTTTTATGGCAAAAAGAAACTCGAAGTATATTTTTTGTATCATTATTACTACGTATATTATTTTGATTCTTATAAAAAGGCTTTTACTATATACATATTTTACTTTCTCTGATCTTTAAAAATGATTTATTTAATTAGAGCTTCCCTGTAAACAATATTTATGTTAATTCATTTTGTGGTAGTAATATATGGAGGCTGGAGTCATGTGTAGAAGTTCACGCAAGTGAGGAAAGTTCTCTGATCGCCATTCACTTGGGAGTGGCCAGAAACGATTCTTTTACATATGATTCAAGCAGCTCACGACTTCCGGTCTTTGACCAAGTATCCTCTGGGTAGTGTAAGACCATCCGTTTGAAGGCGAGCTAAAGTGTGAAGGCGAAACACCCCCCGCATAGGGTTGTGCGCTGGGTTTGGGACCCGCCACGTAAAACAACACCCCCAATGAAAAAAAAAAATCAGCCTCGTATGAGAGACCCCCCTATTGATGACGACCATGGCAAACGAAATAAGGACTATGATTAACTCTTGCCAACAGGTGCTACTTCGGACTAAGTAGGCAATTGAGAAGCAAAGTCCTCTCTCGACAAACAAAAACCAAACTCTATAAGTCACTCATAATTCCCGTCCTGCTATGTGGTGCAGAGGCTTGGACGATGTCAACAACGGATGAATCATCGTTGCGGGTTTTCGAGAGAAAGGTTCTGCGTAAGATTTATGGTCCTTTGCGCGTTGGCCACGGCGAATATCGCATTACGATGGAACGATGAGCTGTACGAGATATACGATGACATTGACATAGTTCAGCGAATTAAAAGACAGCGGCTACGCTGGCTAGGTCATGTTGTCCGGATGGATGAAAACACTCCATGCTCTGAAAGTGATTCGACGCAGTACCCGCCGCGGGAAGCAGAGGAAGAGGAAGACCTCCACTCCGTTGGAAGGACCAAGTGGCCTTGCTTGGAAGATCCAATTGGCACCACGTAGCGAAGAGAAGAAACGACTGGCGCGCTGTTGTTGACTCGGCTATAATCGCGTAAGCGGTGTCTACGCCAGTAAAAAAGAAGAATATATATAAATTAATTTTCAGGACCTCTGACCTGCAATAGACTAACATACAGTTGGCCATGAGTAAAACATTCTTTTCGTAGATCCATCCGTACTAATTCGAAAGATTGGCCTTGGGACTTGTTTGTACATAGTTAGACCGAAAGATGTTTCCACTGGAAATTGAAGCCGTTTAATTGGGATTGGCAGATTACTTGTGATCATGGGAATCTTCGGTAAATGAGCAAGTTGACCAGCTGTTGTTGTCGGCGATAATGGTTGATGCAAGCAAATTGTCCTTAATTTCCTTACCAAGTAGCCTCTTCCTATTCACATGCTTATAAGAAATTCCTCAAAAATATAATTGGAATTCCAATTTTTAAAGCCAATTCACGGGGTGGCAGTCCAGAAGGGTATAATAAACCCTTGGGAGTAATGGTGGTTTCAATTTTTTTTTATTTTTTATTGAACTTTTGAATAAATAGATCGTTTATTACGTTGACAATATCATTCCGAGGTAACACTATTGCCCTATTACACAACCAATGAAATTCTTTTTCGTGCAAATTCTCGATGTCAGGATATACTGCATCTATTAAAATTTCAAATCTGTGGACTCTTTAGTCTGGAGACTCATCAAGAAGAATATTACAATTACTGCTTAAATTTGGAGTGGAAAAACTCCTTCTCCAAGTTTAAGCAGTTGCTGTGGAAAATCACCACCAGTGATTCTATGAAGATGAACTCTCATATTCATCCGTAGTTTTATATTTTAAATCGAAGTTCATAAGGGCGGCGATATGAGGCGTCTTGCAATAGCCCCATTTTTGTGGATAGAACATTTGGATTGTTGTTCAAAATTTATAGATAACGGATGTTTAAAAGATGAATCAGCAGTTTTTCCATCCTTTAGAAGAGCTGCAGCAATTCTTAGAAGCTTATCTTATTTTAGCAAGAATTAAATTTGCATGCAACGGCTTGCCAGTACCCTGGCGCATTCACACATTTAGTCAGCTATAGCGAATGGACAAAGAACCCAACTTATTTTTATATAGTAATACGATGTAATTCTGAAAACTTTTATTTTAATTTATTACAGTTTTAATTTATTAGTTTTTATTGAGCTCCATACAATTAATTACCAACAAACATAAGTTACTGTTTTAAATTAAATAATGTTAAAAATGTACTACCATAATGTAATAGTTACCGTATAAATTCGGTTTTTGAATTACTCTTTCAAAGCGTTCATGATTTCCGCATCACGAATGAAGGCTCTGTTGGCGTTATGTAGTTTTCGCTTAATTTTTCAATTATTGGGGAAATCTGTTGCCTTCTTTTCAAACATTTTTAATTTCAATAAGCAATAAATAAAAATGAAAATTCCTCATTGGCATGGTAGTAAATCAGTTTTACAAAGATATACTTTTATATCGGAATATACGCTTATTAGGAGTGAACAAGACCTCGCCGGTAATATGAAATTTATATACAAAGCTATATTACTGCAATATAAAGAGGTAACAAATTTATATATTTTACAAATTTTTACAAAAATATCAAAAAGCCAGGAATATTTTATAACAGCAGAATTACTTATTTTCATAGTATTTTATTTATTAGTTTCTAATAATTGCTGTTATATAAGAGTAAATAGAGGTTTCGAAAATTTGGCTAAAATTTTGAGGCAGTCGACTAAAACTTTCTTCCCAACAACATGAACAACATAAAGCCGATGTGGAATAAGCAACAATTGATTGGTAACGTACACAACACATGTTACACATAATCCTGACCAACGCTCCCACAGACCACACGTCATATACATAAATACGTACTCAAATTATAACTTAGCCGGAGCAGCTTGTAGGCAGACAAAAACAAGCTGTTAACCTTTGTGAAATGTTGCTACTGGCACATTTAGCCTTCAACATATGTACGAGTATTTACCCCATTAGCGATTCATTTTGCTGACCGTAACAGACACAGGCAGACATTCGAAAGAGATCAAATAAAGAAAGAGGCTTTTTGGTCTATCCGCCCGCCACTTATTGTCAGTGAATGACGCCGTTAGCAGGCTGTTTACTTTCATTGCTGAGGAAATTGCAGATTGATCATTGGTGTGATGTTTACATATTGTTGCTATTTGATCGAAATCAATTGGCGGAAGTAGTGACAGTTTCAATTTCAGCGGCATGTTCCTGATGGATGCAGCAGGGACAATTCACGTGAGTGGATTTTTTCAGTTAGTGATGGCAACGTTTACTTAGTTGGTGGATATGCGAAGTCTGCAAATATGAATGTGAAAGAGTAAAAACTTTATTCCTCTGGTTTATATCGGTCTCTAATTTGTAATAGTTTATTGGCATATAATATTTACCACCATGTTTGTAATACCCCAGCGGTAATATATATATAATTCATCAGCGTAACAATCTAAGGCGATTCAGTGCTTGCATTGAAGTCTTTTCTAATTGACGAGATGTAATTATAAAATTTGGTGCAGATTATTTTTTAAAGAAGTGGTGAAATCTTTGAAGAAATTGTTCCGATCGGAATAAAAACCGAGGAAAAGATCTTTTTTATACCTTTCTATGTTATAAGAAATGTACCTGAGAAAGGTGCTAACGCTTTGGTATAGTCGAAGCTAAAATTTTTATGTTTTTACTCTTTTCAAAAATATGAAGATACTCATATTTTACAATTCATTTTCTTTATTAGTGTAGATAGTTTATGGTAGTTTTCACAACTGTTGCGACTTCAAAAAATTAGTTGAGGTTCGTTTTTCTTTCTGATAGGCAAACACAAACGAAAGATATTTATAGCTTATACTAGCTTTGAAGTAATAAATGCATTTAGTTTTCCCTAGTGTCATACCACTTTTGAATATTGTTATTTGCACATTTGGCGTAAAAATACGAGCATTCTGCCTCCTTGTAATCGATAACGGTGTCACAATCAGTCGGGTTACACAGTTTCGGCGCATGAAGATTGTGAAACATAGTAATGACAGATCCAACTTTGAGACGCAAATATTGCGGCGGCATACCAAGTCTCCCCAAGGAGGATCGTCAAGACGATCGATCAATTTGTATGAGCACAAGTCTCCTGAAATTTGACTTTGAATCTTCTAGTTTATGTCAACAACAAAACTGCAAAACTCATCATTGATATGAGTTTTGAATGTGAATTAGACAATAATTTCATCAATATGATTTGGTGTAACCACCACCCACCATCCAAAGACGAATGTGTGCGTGCGGCAAACCTTTCGTTTGCCACTCAATAGAGTACCTCTAGGATCTAACGGCACCACATATACGTTGCTTCATGATAAAGTTCATCAAATATCGTTGCTGTTGTTTGAAGAGTCGTGACGATCGCTTGCTGATTGACTGCGATCCATAATTCCTCACGTATGTCATCGCATTCTGGGAGCACTCGGTCATGTGCCTTGTGGTGCCAATGTATGTTGATGCCAAAAAGGACGCCGACCGATATTAGAGCGACCTCTTTGTGGCATCGTTACAAATTTCGATCTGTAATTGATCACTTTGTGTGAAGCACACATAAAGTTTTCACTGAATAATTTTCAATAATTCCTTTTTTCAATAGCCGGAATAAAGAAGGCAAACACCAAATTTGCACGATTTATATAATTAAAAAATTTCTATGAAAAAAAATTACTTTCTGGAATGGTCCAATTTTCCGACTTTTCCTCACGAAAAGCATACGGTTTTTTTATTTCAAAACCTTCCCCGATCCACAGCGAACAACCTCTGAAAATGTCAACAAGATTGGTTCAGCCGTTCTCGAGCCGTTACTAAAAAACAAACATTCATTCGTTTGTATGGGAAAAAGAAAAGGGCTGTTTTTAGGGGGTTTCCGGCAATAATATGAATTTTTCTTGCCGTTAAAACCATCTTTGACCCTCAGCGAACATTCAAAAAAAGAATTGCCCACACTGTTCCAGGTGTTGTTGAGTTATGTGCTTCGAAACACATTTTGCGATTCATTTTTATAAAGGTGGGCCATATAATTTTTAAATTCGAAGATAGGGCGTAAAAGATTGAGTGTAGCGTTTGCTGTATGGCACGTAGCGCCGTCTTGCTGGAACCAAATGATGTCCAAGTTTTGCTCTTGAATTAGCTTGGAGAAAAATTCGGTTACCATTGCGCGATATCACTCATTGATGGTTACGGCGGTTCCTTTTTCATTTTCGAGGAAAAATTGGCCAATGATTCCACCAGACTAATATCCGCACCATACAGTGATTCGTGCTGGGTGCATTGGCTTCTCGATGATTACGTGCGCGTTTTCGGCGCCCTAAATGCGACAGTTCTGCTTTTTAATGTAACCATCGTGATGGAAATGAGCCTTGTCCGAAAAGATGATTTTTCGGTAAAATTGACCATCCTCCGTCAAACGAAATTTGGAAAAAAGTTTTCAATATTTCCCAGTTTTCTTCTAGTAAATAGCGACCCATTTCGTAAATTTTAGACTTTTTTCTGAATATCTGTCACTTTCCCAATAGTATTTGACGTTTGCAATGCCGAAGTATAGAAAATTCAACTTTAAAACGTTAGATGATCCACCCTATAAATAAGACAAAATGTTCGGTTGCACCCGAGTGTTCTTCCTTATTTGTTTTATTTTAATATATTGCGTTATTATATTTAATCATGCATTTTCATTAATTTTCATTCATAAAATCACTTTAAATAATTTTGTTCGGTTTTTGAGACCAAATGCTCCTATGTGCTACCGTCGATAAATTCAGCCTCTACGACGGAACATCCCCAAATGTGTTGGGCTATAGTTATCTGAAGTACTAGATTCCAGCATAGGAGAGAAAACAGACTGCCTACCTCGCAACGTTACGATCGACCACAACACGTGCGGGATGGGATAGATACCGAGATATGAAGAGGGAAGCGAGACGCGTTTGCAGACATACTCTTGTAGAATCCTCAAAGGTGATCTAGTCACCGATACCCAGAGCATACTTAAATTATGGAGCGAACACTTCTCCAGCCTGCCGAATGGCAGTGAACGCACAACTCCAAAAGAAGGCGAACCGGATTGCCCAATTGATGACGATGGAGCAAACGTTCTATTGACCGACCGTGAAGAAGTTCGAATAGCCGTCTGAAGAGCAACAAAGCGGCTGAGGCCGATGGATTGCCGGCCGAACTATTCAAACATGCATCAGATTCTTTGTGAAATATGGTCGGAGAAAGTAAACCCAACGATTGAAATTTAAGTGTGCTCTGCCCAATCCACTGTCAACAAATTGATTGGACATTATCATTGTGGCTTTAGAGCCGGCAAACTAATAACCGACCAGATATTCACCATTTGCCAAATTTTGGAAAAGATCCGTGACAGGAGAATCGACACACACCACCTCTTCTTCGATTTCAAAGCTGCTTTCGATAGCACGAAAAGGATCTACCTTTATGCCGCGATGTCTGAATTTGGTATCCCCACAAAACTAATACGGCTGTGTAAACTGACGTTGAGCAACACCAAAAGCTCCGTCAGGATCGAGAAAGACTTTTCCAGGCCTTCAATACCAAGCGATGTTTCAGACAAGCAACTCCATATCATGTGACTTCTTCAATCTGCTGATGGAGAAAATAATTCGAGCTGCAAAACTTAATCGAGAAGGTACAATTTTTTTTAATAGCGTACAACTCGAATTACTAAAGCGCAACAAATCAATAACTAAATAAGCATTAGATACTTTATTTTAACCCAAGATGACATGAAAAGATTTTATGGGTGCCAGTGTACAAAATTGAAAGTTGTAACCGGCCATGTTTTGATGAAATAGACTAAATGTATGGCGTGGCTTTTTTTCTTATTTCATACATCGCAGTGCGAAAATGGGCGAAGTCGGACTAAAATCACACCTACCTCACATGTAACACAATTTTAAATTTTATTTTATTTTTTCGCTTTCCAGTACATAAAGTATAGAGTTTTAATTCCTTTAAAGTGTGCCATCTTATGACCAAAAATTTTCCAGTTCCAATCATCACTCTTCAAGCCCCTAGGTACCGTATTGTGTACGGCATTATCTATAGTTGTTTTTTGATCGCAAATAACGGTCAATGTCTGAGATTTCAATTTTCCTAACAGTATAAGCTCTGTGTATCAAAAATATATTGAATCTGGTCAATACTTCCCTGATATGGGGGTAAAGATTTTCGAACTTTCGGGTGATTTTCGAACATCTGGCTGACTTTACTCCATATGATTGGTGATTGTATGTAAGATAATTTAATGGAATCCTGAATTTTTTTTGTAGTATAATAATATTTAGTAGATAAAATGAAATAGATAATACCCCGAACTGCCTATATTTTATGTAGGTTTTCCTAATACAATAAATCAGGCTGTGCGCCGCATATAACGTTAATTTGATACTTAATATTATACATATATGTAGTTTTCTTCACTTATAAAATATCATTTCCATGTGGGCCAATCAAAATCCGTGACCACCGAAAATTAAATCGAAACTGTGCGTGAATTCTTCAAAACTCAGCCGTAATTATTATTAAAATTCATTGAAATCGAATTGAACATCTTCAAAACAACGATTTATAGCGTTTTGACTGAACATTTGGGCTTACGAATGGTGTGTGAACGGTTTGTTCCGCACAAATTGACTGACGACGAAAAATTGTTCAAAATCATCTCATCGATCGGCGCTTGTAACCGAATATTTGACCAAAAATAACATTTTAACCATTAACCATTCCCTGTATTCACTTTATGTGGCACCGTGCGATTTCTTCCTTTTTGGAAAAATGCATTTTCTAAGACAGGAAAGCTTTATGCAGACGTAGAGGCCATTCAAAAGGCTTGCACCGCATACTGGCCAACGAGCTAAAACGCTAGTTCGACATGTTTTTGGACCGTGCAAAAAGCTGTATTGAAGCAGAAGGAGACTATTTTGAATAAGATAAATTGATTCTACTGTAAAAACCTTTTGTTCTGTTTTTTTTTTTGTTAAGTCCTGTTTACTGTGGAACCCACCTTGTACATGTGTGTGCTCAAACATTAACTGCAAATATTCAAATAAATCATCCGTTCAAGCCAAACTGAATAGTTGCTAAAACAACATTGGTGGGCAGTACGTTCATTACCGGCATACTAAACGTGCGAAAAAGTGCTGACGAAAGCATGATTTCTTAGTTTAATTAGATATGAAGTGGAATCGGCAGAGGCATTATAAAGCCTGCATTGAAGGATGCTGGGAAAAAGGCGCATGTAAAGACATCAAACTATCGTCGGTGGTCACTCGAAAGCGGAATGCAAAGTTAACATATTAATTAACTACATTCACTTGACTCATATGGCAGCAATAAGTAACGTTTGAGCATACTTTCGAAAAAGATAGAAACGAAGAGTAATACATATATTGTACCGTTAAATAATAGTTTTTATTAATATAGGAATAATATTGACAGTTTTTTTAATAATAGGTTGAGAGAATAAATTAAAGTTTAGTTCAGATTTACTCCTAAAATTTTTTTAATTACTTTAGCTTTTTAAGCATTTATATGTTTACCTTTTCAGAAGGTTATGCGATTTCTATTTTTTTAATATCAGCATTAATAAAATTAATTTAAGAAAAAATTGAAGCAAAACTCAAAAAATACAGTTGCCATCCAATTTTATGGCCGCCAATTAGCAGTTGAAAGGGCTGAACAAGTCATTGAAAATTTCACTCGACGGATGAACCATCTCAGACGTAGCCGTGGCCTACCCGATTAAAATTGAAGATTCTTTAAAAAAGTAAGGAACTTCGAAATTGGTCACCCTTTATAATCAGTATAATATTATAATATTACATGCGATGTAAACAGTTTTCTAGACCATTTTTTACACCTTGCGTTTTTATGAAAATATAATATTATAAAGCCTAAGTTCGTCGTAGAGACTGTAGCTTCCAAACAGTGGAAACGTTTTTTAAATCTTGTTTTCAATTCTAGTCAATTTAAAAAAACCAACAATCAAATATTTCTTCCATAATATAACTGCAAAAAGAATTAAGCATTCTTAATGGTTAACATTCTGTCATTCAGAGGATATATATCACTTAATATATTTTGAAAAAGATTTCCGAAATTAATTTGTTCGAGAACGAAAATTTATTGCCATTACAGAACAACAACTATTTGTACATCTGTTCAATATATGTTGGCCAGAAAAGGAATTAAGTTCATATACTACATCTGTACAAACATTTGTTTTTAGCTAAAGAAGCCTAATTACGGTATTAGTTAAAATTATAACCAAATCTACTTTTAGGTCTATTTTGGTCTTTTATTCACTAATTAATTTATTATTATTATAACACATGTGTGCTCCAAAAGAAAAACGTATGCGCATACTATGCATTTATTACAACATCTGTACCATATAAAACATTATTATGCCATGGCACTATGCCTGATGCGAAATTACGACTGTGTGAATTAGTGTTATGCAATTTCCATTAACTTTTCTTTTTATTAATGTTTGTACTTATTAAATTACAAGTAATCCGATTAATATTGCCAAACATTTTGGGCTTCAATAGTGCACGTGACTTTGGTAGGCATCTTAAGTTTGTCTCTCTCGTCCTGAGGCAAACGCTTTTACATAAACAATAATATTTTCTATATTAGAGCAAAAATCAAGTGTTACCACAAGAAATGCTTCGCAAAATATTATGCATTTAGAGTTTTAATAAAAATATGAAATAATTATTTTGCGTCATATGTTGTTTGTTTGTTTATCTGCTATTACAAATTCGTAGCCCTGTATGTGTACGTTGTATAGTATTTCAGCACATCATTAAATTAAATCTTCTTAACTGACACGCATATATGAGTACTTATTCACGACATTATATCATTCAACTTTTACATAGAGTTTTGTAAAGCTTTGTTTTCTAGCCAAAGATTTATATCTATAAGTTCGTATAATCGCCTGAGTGAAATTGTGGCAAGTAATTTGCGGATATTTTTTTGGTACAATGTATGATTATTAACAATTCCTTCCACTAAAACAAAATTTTGCTGACATTCCTTTTTCGTATATACTTTTACCTGATTTTTCAATAACGGCCACACCAACAAACTATAAAAAATATATTTACTACTTACTCAAAAATGATTGTATACATATTAGGGTTGCTATTAAATATCTCTTAAATCCCCACACAATTATAATTTTCCCTTATCTCATGTTCTCTTACTTGTTGTTATTTATTTCCAAATTTTTGGATTACCAATTACCCTGATAGTGCACTTCTCGCCCTTGATTATACTAATCACAAACTCAAGGTGTTTTTATTACAGGCATATATTTGTCAATAAAACGCTGCAACAGTAATAATAGCAAGGAAACAACTCAGAGATTAAAAGAAGAATAAAGGTTTAAATGGTTCGTATAATATTTAATTGTGCATAAATATTTAACGGTATAATGGTCGGCTGTATAGGCATATCACGTTTGTATATTAACGTGTGGATATCTGAATGTACGAGACTATAATATGTGCATACCAGAGAACTGCAACGAGTAATAAATTTGTTCATACGTATAATCGGGTATTGATCTGTTGCTCTGTCTGATTCTGTCAGTTCGATTCATGTACACGAATCGAACCGTTTGTCTTCCAATCAGCGAAAGAGAACAACTTTGAATCACTAGGGATCAGCTTATACATGATTTGTTTATGAACGTTCGCATTAGCAGAAAATACCCGAAATTATGCATACTTCTTCAATGATTGAAATAATTGACAGCATTCGGTTTGTATATCATCCCCTAAACACTGACTTATACGTGTATTCTGTTCTATTTTAAATTTTGTGGAAAAGGACCATTAAATTGATCGAATAGCCTTTGACGCCATAAAACCGTTCGAACTTAAAATATTCCATATTGTGCCATCATCGTTTATATTGAATAGAGACCTACATTTTATAAGTCATTTATTTCGATAAAGTGAAACTTTTGTAATTATCTGAATAAAGTGAACTTTTTTATAAAGAAACCCACATTTATGTCAATAAAGTTTTAAGGAATAAAACCCCGTGTTTACATATAGCAATAAAAAGTAGAAAATTATAATTATTATCACCTAAGTTTATTTTTCTAAGCAACCGTGTATCATTTAAGAGTTTTTAGAAGCTTAATTATCAATTTTATTGGCATTAGAACCGCTTTTCAGTTGCATGGTTCAATATTACGGTGGTCCAATGGCTTCAGTACTTGAGTGAAAACAATTTTATATGGATGCAATCCCGAACTCTCCAGTTTGTGGTTTAAGATAACGTCTTGGAACCGATAAATGCCAGTGTTTACTTGTCTGAACGCCAATCAGAAAGAACGTGATCAGTAACAGTTAAAATTGTTGAAAAAATATTGAAAAAAAAAATCATAAAAACTTAAGAAATTAAGCAAATTTTATTCGGTTTGATATTGGGCCGTCGAAAAAGTCATTTCGTATTTTGTCAGTAGATGTCGTTGCAGTCGTATATCTACCGGGATTCCAACCAATGTCAAATTTAATTCGGGGAAGTTGAAAGCATTACAATACAATACAGCTATTCAAAAATGAGTGAAAATATTGAAGAAATTCGATATATTTTCAAATTTTTGTATAAAAAAGAAAAATGCCAGCAAGCAACCAATTAAATTTGTGAATTTTACGGAAACGATGCTGTATCAGTTCGTGCAACACAACAATGGCTTACTCGCTTCTGTTTTGGAAATTTCCATGTGAAAGATGAACTGTGCTCAGGTCAACCAGATATCGGTGAAAAAATCGATGAAATTATAGAAAAAATTGACCATGACCACCTTAACACTCATCATCATCAAACAGTTTTGAACCATTTAGAAAAAAGCTGGCTACAAAAAGAAGCTCGATATGTGGGTACACTTGAATTATCTGCATAAAATTTAATCGACCGAATCAACATCTGCAATTCTTTGTAGAAACGAAATGAAATCGAACCAGAAATTCAAATGGTAACAGGAGACGAAGAGTGGATCAAACACGACAATAATGTGCGAAAAAGGTTATGGCCCAAGCGTGCTGAAACTCAACTAATGGTCGCAAAGCCAGGATTGACGCCTCGAAGGGTTAAATTGAGTGTTTGGTGATTGGAAAGGAATAATCCAGTATGAGCTGCTACAGCCTGATCGAACGATTGATTCTACATCTTACTGTTAATGAAGAGATTTTACTGTCTGTGATGAGATTGAAGCAAGCAATCGAAAAAACGGCCAGTACTGATCAATAGAAAGTGCTTCCATTAGGACAAACCTAGATTACAATTATTTTTGATAACTCGCAAAAACTGGGAGAGCTTGGCTGGGGAGTTTTGAAGCATTCACCATATAGCCCTGACCTTGCACCATCGGACTATCATTTGTTTCTGTCAATGCAAAAATACCTTAATGAAATAAAGTTGGCTTCAAGAGAAGCCTGTGAAAATTACTTGTCCTTACTTTTTCGCCGAAAAACCAGAAAAGTTTAACACTGAGGGAATAATGGTGTATATTTGGTACATAAAAGTTAAATATAAATATAAAAAAAATAGTTGAAGTTTGATAAGAAATACGAAAAGACTTTAGACTTTTGACTACCCTACATGTTAACAATAATATATCAAATTTTTCATAAAGGATGGGAGTTTGGCGAAAAGTTATTATGTTGATGATTTCGGGTTTATGAAATAACACGGTTTTTATTATGTTTTAATTTCTGTTGACAAACGGAACTTTGAAAGACATGCTTTATCCAATTGAATAATTTATGAAACCAATAAAATCCTACACCTCGCAAGGTATTTAATTAAAACTACGTCTCTGATTTTGAAAAGTAAATATATAGGGTAGTCGGAAAAATCCTTTCACATTAAATCTAATCAAACTTCATTTTTCTTTTTATATTTATAATCAATTTTAATGAACCAACTAGTGTAAAGCTTTTCTGGACTTTTGGTGACTTTTAGTTATGTTATATTTTCATATTTCGTGCATATTTTCGTTTTCAGAAAAGTATACCGAGGAGTACCTATATTAATAAATGTGGCAAATTGTTAACAATAGGTGTTTGCGTTATATTAACAAAATAATTTTACAGGTAGTTTGAAGTGAAATATTAATATATCCGTCAGAATAAGTAAGTGCAATGATTAATATGATAGTAATAAATTAGGCAATTTTTGAAAATATGCTAAATATATTTTGTTGGTTGGTGTGTTTTCATGTAAATTCGTTTCCCCTTTAAGTTTAAAGATGTTTTAAATCGTGATAATTTTCTAAAGGACTTAGCTCAGCAAATGGTAACAAGAAAAGTCGTAGAATCTTCTGGTAAAAGAAAAATGCTAGAAAAAAATCTCAATTAATCGGTTCTTTCCATACAAAAGTTCGGCCTGTTTAAGTTGAAAATATAAGTGAGTATAACCAGTACTAAATGTATGTTCTAAACAAAGCACGCAATTTTTTCTTATAGCTGGCTTAACTTTTGCCGATAAAGTTTTAATTTATCCACTGATATATTTTGTGTAAGATGTGGTGCGTATAAGTAACATTTTCGCTCCATACAGCATTAATAGAAATATTTTCACTAAATAGAAAGAAAACTTGATTTTCATTTATGAATGTTTGTGTACATATCGATTTTCGTTTTTGAATTACTTTTTAATCAATTCATATAATTTATAATATATCTTCTTCTTCTTTACTGGCGTAGACATCACTTACGCGATTATAGCCGAGTCAACAACAGCGCGCCAGTCGTTTCTTCTCTTCGCTACGTGGCGCCAATTGGATATTCCAAGCGAGGCCAGGTCCTTCCCCACTTGGTCTTTCCAACGAAGTGGAGGTCTTCCTCTTCCTCTGCCTCCCGCGGCGGGTACTGCGTTGAATACTTTCAGAGCTGGAGTGTTTTCATCCATCCTAGTCAGCGTAGCCGCTGTCTTTTAATTCGCTGAACTATGTCAATGTCGTCGTATATCTCGTATATCTCGTACAGCTCATCGTCCCATCGAATGCGATATTCGCCGTGGCCAACGCGCAAAGGACCATAAATCTTCCGCAGAACCTTTCTCTCGAAAACTCGCAACGTCGACTCATCCGTTGTTGACATCGTCCAAGCCTCTGCACCATATAGCAGGACGGGAATTATGAGTGACTTGTAGAGTTTGGTTTTTGTTTGTCGAGAGAGGACTTAATAATAATAAATTTATAATATATACTTCCAAAAATTCTTAATAAATTTTTTATTTCTTTTGAGCGTTTTATGTTTGATGTTCAGCGTAATCGTCTAAATATTCAAAAACCCAACCGAATTTCTGGATTTTATGACAATCACAGCGTAATTACTTTTCATTTGCAATGAGATTATCATTAATTTAAATGTTCTAAAATACCTGCATTTTTTTGGTACTAATATAGAAAATATACACTCTTCTCCTAAATTTTTTTTACTACATTTTAATTGTATAATACATTTTAAAATATTTTGATAATCAAATATTTTATACAACGCTGAGGTATTACGGTGAAAAAATATACAAGCATAATGCTGTAAACTCAATTTTTTTATAAAAACTGAAAAAAAAAATTTATACATTTACCAGTTTAAAATTTCACCCAAGGCGTTTGAAGTTGCCGATTCTATTTGCTGATCTGTGCAAATATTAGGTTGTCAAAAAAGTCTTGCGGTATTTTTATTGAATGATTTATTGAATTTATTGAAATGGTTTATAACGGTTTGATGACTCATGCCCAGCTCTTGACCGATGCTACGGCTGCTACTATGCCGGTCTCTTTCGACCAATTCAGCGATTTTATCGCAATTTTCGACGACAGGCCTTCCGGAGCGTGGCGCATCTTCGACCACCTCTAGACCAGAACGAAAACGTTGAAACCATCGTTGTGCGGTGGAAATAGAAACTGTATCAGGTCCATAAACTGCACAACTTTTATTGGCGGCTTGAGATGCATTTTTGCCTTTATCGTAGTAGTACTGTAAAATGTGCCATATTTTCTCTTTATTTTGCTCCAATCAAAAATCAATGAAACACGTGTTAGCGCGTGAAATGAGCTTTCCAAAAAGGTATAGCATGACCCGATGCGACGAATAAAACTAGAACTACGCGCTTTCAGCGCCAACTAGCGAAAATACCGCAAGACGTTTTTGACAACCTAATATTTTATAGAATCTCCGGAGTTTCCTTCTGGGTGTTACAAACTTCGTAGCAAACTAAACAGGATATGTACGTATTCAGATACGTAATTGGATAACATCGGTTGGCGTTAAGACTTTTTGAGTGAGAAAGACAAGGTAACAAGTTTTTTAAGGCCCTTAACTGCAGCTGATTAGTTGAACATGGAAAAAACTATAGGAGGTTTTTAGGTGTTCTTAGTGAACCAGTGAACAATAATGAAAAAAATGCCATCAGGTAGGTGAGTTTCTGATGGGGGGCTATGGTGAGTGATATAAGGAAATAAATAAATATAAAATAATAGGGCAGATACAGCAAAAAAATACTTTGCTCTTATAAGCAAACAACAAAGGCAATGTGAATATTTTGCGTTTGATTGCTAAATTTTTGGCAATTTTGCCTTTGGCGGCATTGTAAAAGTCGTGCTGCGAATTGTAAGTGAAAATGTATGTTAAATGTATATGAAAGGAACATGCGCTAAGAACACAAATAACCTTTACATTATAAACCATTTAATCTATTTCTGTTGTAAAAATGAAAAACCAACTGTTTATTGACTAAAACAACTTTAGGCTGGACCTTCCAAAAAAAATTCAAAAGCTTAAAAAGTAGAACAAATTTATGATTGGCAAGCGTAAATAAAATAGACACGTATGACGATTTTGTCTTAATTATTGGGAATAGGCCATTCTTTCCGCTTTATGTTGGGGTGATAAGTTATCATGTATTTCTGATGAAATTTTAAACTTGTTTTCTGAATTTTTCAAATCAAATTATGCCCTTGATGAGCTTATAACTGCTTCTACTTTTACTGCTAATAATTTTTCATTTATATATCTCACTGTGTAATTTGCAGGATAAAATTGCCAAGGTTATTTATGATATCAAGCCTTCTTTCAAATTTGATTTTGAAGGGCTCCTGTCGTACAGGGTTTGTCCGGAAAGTAAAGAAACTTCGTACGGGGCGTTCCTAGCTAACGAGCATCTGGAGAGTCAGAACAAACACGTGTTTCTGTGAGTGGTGCAAGCTGTTCGTTAAAGCAGAGGTACGCGATTAGATTTTGTGTGAAACGCGGATAATCTGTGACAGAAACGTTTAATATGATCAAGCAGGCTTACCCAGATGTTGCTTTAGCTAGGATGGTTGTCCCAACGCTCCCTTTCTTCCTTTAATAAAATTCCACACAATATTCTCAATAAAAAAATATTCTCTTTAGGTTTTCACCCTGTCTTCTTGCAGTGGATTAAATCATATTTGCACAACAGACCTTGTGTTTTTATTGGTGATGGAGTGGCACCCCATTCTTCATTGGGAGTGAAACAAGGAAGCGATTTAGGTCCTATTCAGCTTTTTATCAACGATATTCGTTGTTGTTTTTCTTTTTTTCTATATACAGATGACTTAAAAATAATCAAAAAACCCCAAGATGTAATTGAACTTCAGTGAGATATTGTTTTACTTATTTATACTTTTTATAATTGATGCCTGACTTCGAAACTTCTTCTGAATTGGATAAATGTTCTCAAATCTCATACATCTTGCCTTCTGGTAACAATGTTTCAAGGTGCATCCTAAAATGTTTAATCGAAATCAAAAATCTTGGGGTAATCTGTGACAAATGATATTTTAATAATAATCACATCTATTGTATTATATTGCGTAGCCGAATATTTAACCAAACAAAAAAACTAAATTCAGGGAAATTGAAAAAAGTTACAGCTGTTCAAAAATGATTGAAAATAAATTTTCAAATTTTTGTATAAACAAAAAAGAATGCTGTGCTGGCAACCAATTAAATTTGTGAAGTTTACGGAGACGATGCTGTATCAGTTCGTGCAGCACAATACTGGTTCGCTCGCTGTCGTTCTGAAAATTATGAAATATCGATTTACACTGTTGGAATAATGTCTCTAGCGGTCACAATACTGGTTCGTTTGCTGTCGTTCTGAAAATTATGAAATATCGATTTACACTGTTGGAATAATGTCTCTAGCGGAAAAATTGCAAAAAGTGGTCGACCAAAATTGTACATATTTATTTGTTTATTTATTAGTATAAATATAAAAAAATAAGTTAAAGTTTGACTAGAAATACGAAAAGACTTTTCTGACTACTGACTTAGGGACAAAATCAATATTATTAATGAGGTTTTATATCAGATATAATAACTGATTAACTACCTTTGAAAATACTTATCAAAGTTACGTGAGTCCTTTAATAGCAGAGATTGGATACCTGTGACCGTGACTTATTAGTTAATTCTCATTTACTTTTACCACAGCTTTTATTTAAAAGAGTAACTGACGATTTGCATACTGGCGCAGGACTGATTAAATATCGAAATCAGTCTGACGCTCCAAATTCGTAGTAGAGTATAATTTTGCTCAAAATTAAAAAATATAGTGATAAGGTATTTTGGAAAAGTAGTCGAACAAACACGTAATATATTCAACAAAATCCATAACCATTAGAAACCCTTATTATGTTGAATTTACACGCAAAGAAGTTCAAGGCCAAACTTTAAACGTGTTTTTCTCAAACTGGTGTTTGCAAAGTCGGTAATCAACGGTAATCGAAAACGGTTATACCGATTAGTCTTATATTTTAACACGAGCTTCTTAAATATATTTGTTGTAAGTATACGTAATGGAAGATTTTTTCTGAAAATCAATTATTTTTGAAAAATTGCCATTTTATCAAAAATTTTTATTTTGCTTATTCCTTCGATAAATTACTAGATTTAACATAACTTTAACGAAATCTATTGCTTTTTTTTTAATTTGAGAGGATCCAAATTTATGTTCAAATTTTAGAAAATTCGATTTTTTTCGGCCTTATATAACCCCTTAAAAGTCATCAAGGTTATATGGGCTATGCAGTTATTTATTCTAGTATATGCAACATCGCAATAGAGTAAGATTAAAAACAAGTCATGTGAACTTAAATAGTAATGAGGTTAGCACCAAAGCATCGAGCATACACTAAACCTCCTTGTCTGCCAGTCACAGCAGTAACCAAAGTCGCTATATTTACGCTATTTTTGTCAGCAATGATTGACAGTTACAGAGGAGTGTTGCAACACATGACACGCATACAAAGCGTTAGTCTCCAGCAAACCCTATGCTAATATGTCTTCTGACATGAGAAATTATCTTTTTTTGTATCAAAAAAGGTTAACTAACCCCTCAGTTTTATTATCTTGAAATTATTTAAAGTGATAAAATTTAAAAATACATGGAAAATCCAAAAAAAATTTGTATTTGTCATGTAACCATTCACAGTATTAAAACTTATGTAAATATTGCAAAAAACAAAAAATACTGATTATTTTATATAATTGAACGTGTTAAATTTTTTTCGCGCATTTTTTGCGAAAAATTCGTTCAAAAACAAAAATTAAAAAAAAAAGTTCCCCAAAAGTCAATTTCTATAAAAGTTATGGCTATTTGAAAATAAAAAAACCATTTTTCTTTAAATTCATAACTTTTTTGAAGTTGGACAATAAATTTTGAAAAAAGTCTCAAAAATGTTTTTCAAAGGTAGAAGAGGATGGATAAGTTTCAGCAAAATCTAAAGGTCGGGTTCAAAAGTGGTCGATTTGGTATGGAATACCCCATACATATATATATATATATTTATGTATGTAGATATATATTATTTCTTCATCTTCATGACTGTTTGTTTTCTTCTTTGCTTACTTCAAATTCATTTAGATATTTTTCTTCCTAGCTACGCAGTAAAGTCAGCTGGATGTTAGAAAGTCCTGATATTAGTTATAGGGGCTGAGCCAAGTTTTCGCTCAAATTTATCTATTTAGACACAAAGATACATACTCTTATATTCATTGGGATAACGCACATATTGGCCGCTATATGCGGTACAAAGTCACGCGGAAGTTCGAAAATCTTTATATTAGGTATTTGAAGGCTAAGGGAAGTATTCGATTCAACCCATTTTTGACATTCAGGCAAACCATTGTCAGAGAAGTGCTATCTCTTAATTTTAGTTATATTAAACATTGATCGGCAATTTCAATTAAAAATCAACTCTAGTTACCGGGGTCCAAATATTTGATTTGGCTTTGCGAATTTTTATTGTATTTTATTATATATGTATGTAGAGATGATATAAGCTGAGAAGAGATAATAGTCTTAAAAAGGTAAGCTACAACACTGGACGAGAAAACACGACCTATAACATTTGACCGAACGAAGTAATGGCGGAAACTGGACGAAGCGTCAGAAAACTACGCTTGCGGTCTGGTATGTTCTACACCATGACGACACTTCTATTTGGACCACCGAACATCAATTCGTTAAGAAGACTAACTTAAACTTATAACTTTTGTTTTATCTATTATTACTTTTAATAAAATTTAAATTAACTTAAAAGAAGTTCGGTGACACATTAATTTATTCGAAATAGCTGTTGCGCACAGTAAGGTAATTGGATATTCATGCTTGACAAAATAGGAATCCCACAAAGAGGAAATCCTATATGTACATAAAGCCATATGTTTACCTCGCTTAGTTTTAGGTGATACGTACAACCGTTCGGTGAACAAAACTGTAATACTTTATAGCAACTGGTTGCAAGAGTATCCAAGAATACACCAAAAAGACCGTGCAAATTTCCTTTGACAGAAAATTATCGCATGTGCATTAGGGTGATTCAAAACATTTTTTTTTTTTTTTTGTCATTTAGTACTAGAAAAAATAGGTTCCTTAGACACCTCTAAGAAAGCCTCTCCAAATATAAGTTCTTAATTGCAACGGGAAGGTCCTCCTATTTACAGTTTTCTATTTTTTCTTATTATCACCGAACTTTGCGCTAATTTTAATCTTGTTATAGGAGCAACACTATTCAATCATAAACGCGTCCACAAAATAACTTGGACATCTGCAGACCGAATGACTGAAAATCAGATTGATCACATAGCAATAAGTCGTAAATGGTTCCCTTATGGGCACGCGGAATAAACGTGGAGCTGACATTGCAAGTGACCATCATCTCCTAATTGCGTCAGTCAGACTCAAAGTTGCGGCAGTTAGCGATTCGAAAAAGAAGACACAGAAAAAATTCGACGTAGAGAAACTGAAAGATGAATCTACCTGCGCAAAGTTTATCGAATCGCTAAATGCATCTGTCGAAACAGATTACACTCTAACTAGTCACTGAAAAAGTATAAAACAAACTTTCCTAAAAGCAGCGGAAAACTGTATTGAATTCAAAGAATATAAACGAAAATCCTGGATCTCAGACTCCACATGGTGGTTAATAAACGATCTTAGAGCAATAAAAACAGTTTAATTTGAAAAAAAAAAAAATAAAACAATGGCAAATTGAAAGCTCCTAAGTTATTACCTCTGACTTACGCTTTGAACAGCAAATATTCAAAAAGGCGCGGTTTGGTTTCAATTATATATTTATTTCGCTGTGGATTGAGTAAATTCTAGTGTACACTTTGGTAGACCCTATTTAAAGCACTTAAAACGAAGCCGTTATTTCTCGTGCTTTCTAACTCTTATCTTACTTAAGAGAGTTTTTGATATATGCACCAATGATACATATGTATAAGCGAAATTTGGATATAAGAATACTTGGTTATGAGCACCAAGTTTTGTGAATTTTTGCTAGTGTATGCGATAAATACCGTATTTAGTAACAATAGCTACTCCACGCCTGACTCAGATGTGGCCCGAATGGGTGCTCCTTTTAGAAAATGCCCTGGAGTTAGGGCTGTGAAATCAGAAGGATCTTCCGAGAGAACCGCGATGGGCCGTGAGTTGAGAACGGCTTCGATTTTAGTTAATAATGTCGTGAATTCTTCATAATTAAATTTGTAGCTGCCAGCTAGCTTCTTGAAATGATATTTGAAGCTGTTTACAGCTGATTCCCATAAACCACCCATATGAGGAACGCTTGGGGGTATAAATTGCCAATTGATACCTTGAGGGCGCACTTTTAAACGATTTCAGGAGACACTTGTTTAAAGAAATCCACAAACTGTTTTTCTATGGCTCGTGGAGCTCCAATGAATGTTTTGCCATTTTCACTCATGATTTTTGATGGGAACCCACGTCGAGCGAGCAAATGCCGCGGGAAAAGCCTCTGTCGTCAGATTAGTACACAGCTCAAGGTTTACTGCCTTTGTCGTGAAACATACAAAGCCAACCACATAGCCTTTCAAGAGAGTAGGAGACCTTAGCATGGACGCCTTTATTTGAAAGGGCCCAGCAAAATCGACACCTGTGGTGGCGAAAGGCAGAGTGAAATTGCCGCATTCAGGTGGAAGTGCTGCCATAATCTCCGTTCGCATTTTTGCTTATGCATAGTGCAGATCGTACCCTTGAAAATGCATTTCTTGATTTGGGGACTCAGATGAGGGAAGTAATACTCTTGGCGCACCATATGTTGCATGAGGGAATATTCGGCGTGTAGCATTAATATGTGGATATAATTCAGGAATAATGTGGCAAATGGAGACTTCTCAGGTATGATCATGGGGTGGCGTTCCTTGTATGTTAGGCGTGAGTAAACAAGCCGACCATTGACACGAAGCAGATCTTTCTTGCCTAGAAATGGCTTTAGAACTAAGAGTGATAGCTATTTTCACCAATCGGCTTCGATTTTCTTAGTAATGATATGTCGCGGCTGAAGTTGCGCGTTTGAGTTGATGCGATAAGAGTGACCTTTGCTTTTTGTAAGTTTTGATGCGTCAATGTATCGCATTGGGGGTAAGTTTCTCTTTAGCTTTAAGTTTAGGCCGCTCTAAGAACTTGAGCATATAGGCGGCTACTCTGAGGGCTCTGTTGAACGATGAAAATCATTCAAGGATGTCCCTATCATTCTATATTATGTGATTGGTGTCGACTTTTCGACTTTCGGGACTAATTTTGTTGCGCATTGACGATTGTGACCAAGAATCAGGAGATTTTATTAACCATCAGGGTACATTTCACCATAGGATGGTGGTGGCGAAATGCAGAGGTTTGCACCCTCTTGAACCTGGATCAGCAGGATTGTCAGCACTTGCTACGTATCGCCAAGTGACTGATCCTACTTGGTCTAGTATTTGCGACGTTCGATTAGAAATATAGGTTTACCACGCGTGTGGTGGCTCTTTTAACCAAGCTAAAACTATTTCGGAATCAGACCATAGTTATAATTTGTGTTTCGCCATGTTTAAGTAGGTCTGCACCATGGAAGCTAGTTTTACTAGTAGCAGAGCTCCACAGAGTTCAAGTCGTGGGAGACTTAGCGTTTTTAGAGGCGCAATTTTTGTTTTTGCCACTAGTAGTGGCTTGTAGTTGCGGTATCGCTTTGTGTGCGCACATATATAGTGGCACAATATTCCTTTTCAGAGGCGTCGCAGAAGCCGTGTAGTTCCAATTTGTATTCGGGGGAATAGTTTACCCACCATGGAATTTGATTCTGCGAAATGTCGGTCAGATTATTAGCTAACTGGGACCATTTTTCTAAACGAAGAGGTTTCACTTGTTCGTCCAAGTTAGTTCCGTCTAGCTATAATTCTTATCCCAGTGTTTTTGTTGTACTTTCCTTTTCGAATATAAGGAAATTAGTATCCAACCCCTGAAACCCTGCTGTGTTGAGGGCCTTTATCACTTGTGATAAGGACTCGTACGCTCTACATACGTTTGTGTTTTTGAAGACTTGTGTTGTCAGAGGAAATTCTGACTTTGTGTCTTCTGCCAGTTCGCGGAGTGTACGGATGGCTAGATATGGGGCAGAGTTTGCGCAAAAGGTAATGGTTTCCAATTTAAAGTCGCGTAGTGGACTGTTTGCAGATTTTCAGAAAATAATTCGTTGAAAATCTTTATCATCTTAATGAACAAGTATTTGTCGATACATTATTTTATATTTGTATATATATACGCCAATTTAATATGAGGAGCATTGAATCTGGTTTTTGTTGTTTTTTGTCAGGCTTTACTACTGCATGATGAGGAAAGTAGAATGAGAAAATAGCTGGCATTTTATAATTTTTTCACATGGGCTTACTTCCTCCATTTGATCTTAATGGAGGTATTATTCTAAGACACCATCATAATCTTGTTTGAGCTCACCTTTTCTAAGTAGGTTTTTTTCCATACTTAAAAACTGCTGTATTGTAGAGGTGCGAGAGTGACCTAAGGCGAGTGTGTCTGAAAATTGTTGTTTTAGTGGTAGTCGTACGACATACCGACCATTATCTGATCTAGTAGATGTGAAAGATTAAAGCCCACCGTCAACAAACTGATTGGACCTTATCAGTGTGGCTTTAGACCTGGTAAATCAACAACCGACCAGATATTCACGATGCGCCAAATCTTGGAAAAGACCCGTGAAAGGAGAATCGACACACATCACCTCTTCGTCGATTTCAAAGCTGCTTTCGACGGCACGAAAAGGAGCTGCCTTTATGCCGCGATGTCTGAATTTGGTATCCCCGCAAAACTAATACGGCTGTGTAAGCTGACGTTGAGCAACACAAAAAGCTCCGTCAGAATCGGGAAGGACCTCTCCGAGCCGTTCGATACCAAACGAGGTTTCAGACAAGGCTATTCCCTATCGTGCGACTTTTTCAACCTGCTTCTGGAGAAAATAGTTCGAGCTGCAGAACTTAACAGAGAAGGTACCATCTTTTATAAGAGTGTTCAACTGCTGGCGTATGCCGATGATATTGATATCATCGGCCTCAACACCCGCGCCGTTAGTTCTGCTTTCTCCAGACTGGACAAGGAAGCAAAAGAAATGGGTCTGGCAGGGAACGAGGGCAAGACGAAATATCTCCTGTCATCAAACAAGCAGTCGTCGCACTCGCGACTTGGCACTCACGTCACTGTTGACAGTCATAACTTTGAAGTTGTAGATAATTTCGTCTATCTTGGAACCAGCGTAAACACCACCAACAATGTCAGCCTAGAAATCCAACGCAGGATAACTCTTGCCAACAGGTGCTACTTCGGACTAAGTAGGCAATTGAGAAGCAAAGTCCTCTCTCGACAAACAAAAACCAAACTCTATAAGTCTCTCATAATTCCCGTCCTCCTATATGGTGCAGAGGCTTGGACGATGACAACAACCGATGAGTTGACGTTGCGAGTTTTCGAGAGAAAGGTTCTGCGAAAGATTTATGGTCCTTTGCGCGTTGGCCACGGCGAATATCGCATTCGATGGAACGATGAGCTGTACGAGATATACGACGACATTGACATAGTTCAGCGAATTAAAAGACAGCGGCTACGCTGGCTAGGTCATGTTGTCCGGATGGATGAAAACACTCCAGCTCTGAAAGTATTCGACGCAGTACCCGCCGCGGGAAGCAGAGGAAGAGGAAGACCTCCACTCCGTTGGAAGGACCAAGTGGAGAAGGACCTGGCCTCGCTTGGAATATCCAATTGGCGCCACGTAGCGAAGAGAAGAAACGACTGGCGCGCTGTTGTCGACTCGGCTATAATCGCGTAAGCGGTGTCTACGCCAGTAAAGAAGAAGAAGAGTAGATCTGGCCTTGTAAAAGTCTCCACAATACTGATCTTCTGGTGAACTGAATTGTGAATTGAGGTACTCGTTTGAGATTTCTTCAATTTGAGTTGTCATTGTTGTGTCTGGTTCCACAACAAGTCCACGTAGAAACGAACCGAAAATTTTATTTTGCGCTAGAAGTGTTTTCGAAATGTTTTCAACACCTTCTAATATAATTTGTGATATAAGGTCGCTGCCCAATAGAAGGTCTATTTGAACGGGGATGTTGCAGTTGGAATCTGGTAGCTTTAGGCGTGTAATCTTTTGCCAATGCTTGCTATTTATAGGATAGCTTGGAAGCATGCTCATGGGTAGAAGTACCCTACTTTAAATCTCGCTGTGCAGCGTTTGAGTTTTAATGCCTTATAACAGAATGGGGTCTCTTGGCAAAAGTCAGTATTTTGTGTTTCAAGAGTGGCCGTTGCAACTAAACCCTTTTTGAGAAAGCGCTGCTTTGGGGTGTGTTGGGAAAGTTATTGAAGTGCAACATTGAATTATGCCTTTTGTAGCAATATGCGCAATTGAATTTGCTTTCGCAATTATTAAGATTGTGTGAGCGCGACAAGCAGTTTGTACAGAGTCCTTTAGATCTGACAAAGTTGTTCCTTTCATTGATATTAAGTTTTTTAAACTTTTCGAAAAATTTTAGCTTGTACCCTCCTTTGCACAGTTCGCATAACCTTAATTTATTTTGGTCAGATGTGAACGATTGATTTTTGAAAAGGCTTCTGTTTAAACTGTTGTAACACTTAGGGTCTAATGAAACTTCGATTTAGGTCGTGTTGAACGCTTTTAGTTCCGACTATTTTTTTGTCTACTCTTTCTGCAATTTCACATTGGGTAGTTAAGAAATATTTCATTTGCTGCCACGTTGGGCATTTTCTTCTTGATGACAGCGATTGCTCCCACAAAAGTAACGACTTTTCTGGTAATGCGGCGGTACATATATTTACCAGAATAGGGTCCCAGTTGTCTGTGAGAACATTTTGTGTCGATAAAATCGACAAACAATTTGAAACAGTGGATCGAAGTTTTATGAATTCTTCACTTGTTTCCTTATGCATTTTTGATAAATTCATTAATATGGTCACTTGTTTGGCGAACAACATTCTTTCATTCTCGTGTCGTTCTTTTAGAGCTTCCCAAGCCAATTTGAAATTATTGTCATTAAGAGCGAACTGTTTTACTATGACGCCAGCTTGATCTTTTGTTTTGTATTGGAGGTGATACAATTTTTGCGTTTGTGATAATTTAGGATAGTTTATGTACACGGCCGTAAACATGTCCCGGAAGCACGGGCTTTGTTCATAACCTCCATGAAAAATGTCTGTGTCGCATGCTGGCACTTTGAGGTGAATGACTCAACTTGCCTCTTGGGATTGTGTTTGTGGCAGCTCTACTCTCAGTTTTGGAGTAGATGCATTTGAATTTTTTAATTTTAATTGATTCGAGATCATGGCTTTTGTCTCTTCATATTGGTCAAGGAAATTTTGATATTTGGCGTAAGCCGAGGATTTGAAATTTTCTGGTAGATCTGAGTTGTAAGTTTCTACTATCGCGTCATATGCAGATTGGAGACGTGCCCAGAAATTGTCAATATTTTGATAGTTGATTTCTAGCACAGATTCAGAGTTATCTTCATCGGTGCAGATGAAAATCGAGTGCAGTATCTTATTAAGCTGTCACTCTCAGAAATGAATTTAGCGTAAAAATATCTTTCCCTCTTTTTTGCTTTGTAGCATTTGGTTCTAGCGTGTAGCTTCTGCAGGTGTACTTGGACTTTTGTCATCAGAAATAATTTTCGGAAATTTTAAAAATTTAGTAGATTTAGAATCTTCAGAGTCTGTGCTCATTTTCGGTGCAAATTCATATTAATGTAAAAACCCGAAAGCTCTTTTGCGTAAATAAGTTTGTTTCCAAATTAGCGCTTAATTAATTGCAATACACATATATCGTTTTACGTTTTTTTTTTTAATATTTAAGCAATATAATATATTATTTTAATTTAATAATTTGTATATAATATATCTGTGTACATATGTATATATATTATTTATTTGTTTGTTTGCGGAATTATTCGTATGCACACGTATGCACTCTCGTAGCGCCAGTTCCCTTTGTATATGTGCCTGGTCTGTATGTAATGCGCTATAATATAAATGTGTACAGAGTGAAGGCATAAGGAAAAGTTTCCCAATGTAAGTATATATATGTATATATATATATATATATATATATATATTTTGTTGTACTGGACCGATCATGTATTTTCAATAAATGTCGGATAATTATTGCAAGTTTTTAAATTCGATTATTTTATATTTAATGTTCCCCTATGGTACATATATATTCAAGTACATCAAGTGTATTTATATAACGCTCGTATTGTTTTTGCGTTCTTTTGCTGTTGCGCGATACGAATCAAAAAGAGAGTTCGCCATGCGCTAGTGTTCACCTCTTTATGCAAATTTGTGGTTAAATTTTTAACTTCGTATAATATTAGGTTGTCAAATATCTTCCTTCCGCCTTTTCGTCTTTTGAATTTCGCGGCTATGTATGAAGCGCTAAAGAGCTCGTATTTTGCAATACTATATATCTTTGAAAGGTCTTGTCATAACCTACATACAAAGCGACGCTATGCATCATAAGTTTCGACATTGCGTTCAACAGTTATAGACGTGTAAACATGGACGCCGCAATTTTCGCTATTTTAAAGTTTTCCTTCGTTAAAGGCAAATCCGTTAGAGAAAAGTTCAGGAAGATTAATGTTGTGGTAGGATGGTAAACAAAGTGAAGATTAGGAACGATAAATTAATGATGACCTTCAGCATGAAACATGGATTACGAAAAGGAACCAGGAATGTACGTTCATTGCAAGAACCAACTAAGCTACCGCAACTTTGTAAGGAATTTAGCCGCTACAAACTCATTCTTCTTGGTCTCTGCGAGTTTAGATGGGCCGAATCAGGCGAAAAATTCATTTTTTCTGGAAATAAGCCCACTCAAAGAAGAGAGAATGGCGTCGGATTTCTTCTTTCTAAGTCAGCCTCTGCGGCGCTTATAGAATGGAAAGCTCAATCGGATAGAATCATCTCAGTGAGGCTGCGCACAAGAGCTAGAAACATGTCTGTAGTACAAAGCTATGCTCCAACGAATGTAGCAGAAGTGGAAGTTAAGAAAGCCTTTTATATTTGCCTCACAAAAGTAATGAGTGAAATCAATAAGGGAGATATAGTCATTTTAATGGGTGATATGAATGCCCAAGTTGGTCATCACAATAAGCGGTTAGAGGCGACGATCGGCCGGCACGGGTTAGGCACGATGACTGAGAATGGCGAGATGTTCACCGAACTTTGCGCTAATTTTAATCTTGTTATAGGAGCAACACTATTCAATCATAAACGCGTCCACAAAATAACTTGGACATCTCCAGACCGAATGACTGAAAATCTGATTGATCAATAAGTCGTAAATGGCGCGGTTTCCTTATGGACACGCGGAATAAACGTGGGGCTGACATTGCAAGTGACCATCATCTCCTAATTGCGTCAGTCACACTCAAAGTTGCGGCAGTTAGCGATTTGAAAAAGAAGGCACAGAAAAAATTCGACGTAGAGAAACTGTAAGATGAATCTACCTGCGCAAGGTTTATCGAATTGCTAAATGCATCTGTCGAAACAGATTACACTCTAACTCTAGTGACTGGAATAGTATAAAACAAACTTTCCTAAAAGCAGCGGAATACTGTATTGAATTCAAAGAATATAAACGAAAATCCTGGATCTCAGACTCCACATTGTGATTAATAAACAAACATAGAGAAATAAAGAAACAGTTAAATTTCTCTAAGACGAGATCCGCCAAGTCTGCACTACAGCACACTTACAGCAAAACCGACAAGCTGATAAAGAAAAGCGCGAGAACGGATAAACGAATCTGGAGTGATAATTTAGCTAGAAAAGCGCAAGAGGCAGCGGAAACGTACCGCACTCTTGACCTGTATAAAACAATACGACAACTGACCAACGCAACACTCAAAACCTCCAAATGGCTAAAAGATGAAGATGGCAAATACACAACGGCCAAAGATATGCAGACTACCATCTGGGAGCGTTATTATGAAAAATTGCTTTCACCAACTTCGTCGGAGGCTATACAGGCATGCGATTGCCAACGTCACATACCAAGACGTGACATTCACAGCTCGTACCCGAATTAGACGGAGATAATGACTGCTATCAGAGCATGAAAGAACAACAAAACATCTATGCCGGATAACGTCAACCCAGAACTCGAAGCGGCATACGACTGAGGACTGTTGTCAGACAGGGGTGCGTGCTATCTCCCCTTTTATTCAATATGGTATTGGATTTAATGATGCGTCAAGCATGTGCGACCAATAGAGGAATATCTTGGGGTTTAAGCGGTAGCCTTGAAGATTTGGACTATTAAGATATTTCTTTGTCCCTTTTTGCCCTTAAAATTGAACTTTTGTAAAATTCTCGGCCCCACACAAAATGGACTTAAAATTAATATATCTAAAACAAAATTCATGCGCATCAACACAACCGAAACGCCGAACCTTGTAATGGGGTTTCTTCCATAGCTGAGGTACGCTCAGCCGCTCCAGGGTCACCCTTTGGGGAACCCACAAACCCTTAGCAAAGAAGACGAGTTTTATCCTCGAAAAATTATATCCACACCCCACCCCTTATGTGGACAGCTAGACCAGCGTGATGTATACCGTGGTGATGAAGACGAACGAGATTGGCGAGCCAGGCGTTGACGCTTGTTGAAGCTGGCACGTTGATGAAACGAACGGAATTAATGAGCCAGGCGTTGACGCTTGTAGAAGCTGGCACGATGATGAAACGAACGGAATCGTTGGCCAGGCACGGTGATGAAAACGAACGGGATTAATGAGCCAGGCGTTGACGTTGTAGAAGTGGCACGATGATGATACGAACGGAATCGATGAGCCAGGCACGGTGATGAAAACGAACGGGATTAAGAGCCAGGCGTTGAGGGTTGTAGAAGCTGGCACGATGATGATACGAACGGAATCGATGAGCCAGGCACGGTGATGAAAACGAACGGGATTAAGGAGCCAGGCGTTGACGCTTGTAGAAGCGGGCACGATGATGATACGACGGACGTGAGCCAGGACGGTGATGAAAGAACGGTCCTCTGTTAGGAGATATTTGATTAATTGCCAACCGTCTTCGTTGGCCCCTCTCGTTAACAACTGCCCCTACCGCCCACTCTACTTACTTGTCGCCTGTAGCCTTAGATCCCAGCGGTGATGCCTTTCTGGCAAGGCTGCGATTCCCAAAACTACCGGGCAGGGCCTCGGAGCACTGGCATCACCGCGGTGATGCCTTTTCTGCGCGAGGCCTGCGATTCCCAACTACCGGGCAGGGCCTCCGAGCACTGGCATCACCTGGCGGTGTGCCTTTTCTGCGCGAGGCCTGCAATTCCCTAACTCCCGGGGCAGGGCCATCGCGAGCACTGGCATCCCCCGGCGGGGGTGCCTTTTCTGCGCGGGGCCCTGCGAATTCCCTAACTCCCGGGGCCCGGGCCATCGCGAGCACTGGCATCACCCGGCGGTGATGCCTTTTCTGCGCGAGGCCTGCGCTTCCCCCTTTCTACTGTATAGGGCAGTCATCGCGAACACTGGCATGATGCCTTTTCTACCCCATACTGCCTACTTCTACTTCCTACTTCTAGTGTTTCTAACTTACCCTTGCCTGATGCTGTCGATGGCGACCGTCCTCGCCAGAGTGCTGGAAGGAATGATCGCACTCGATATGAAGTGCTTGCTTATATAGCAGCACAGCGCATCTTTCGTCACCGTAGCGAGGTAAGTATGCGTATGGTGCGTTAGGACGTATGTGAAAAGCTCTAGCAGCTTTCAATATCGTAATGGAGTTGACGTAAATTATATATATATTATATTGTAAGGTGGTAAAAGCCACGTTACAGTCCCCCCTCACTTCGGACAATGATACTTCGCTGGCGGCGGGTGGAAGGAGATCTCCCAGAAAAAATTCGCTGGCGACTGTAGTGGTCTCCTAGTTGGCGTGTGCCGTGAACGGGGAGCGGGTGTGGAAACCTTTATTTAATAGTATTTCTTAACCTATAGTACAAGGCGTCTTATGTCTTATAGCTTACAACTAGTGACACCCATTTAAAAAAACTAGTTTTAAATTTCTGGCCAATGCAAATACATACTTATAACTAATGAATTAATTATAACAGCTGCTCTGAGGTGCTACTCGTATAGGTGGAGCCGCATCTGTCCTCGCCGTATCGCACCAGAACCCGGTCGCCTTCTAGCTTTTGGAGTGCTAGAGACGGCCTCGGTAAAATAGCGTTCGTTTAGAGCGCTTGATGAAGTGTAACGGTCATCACCAGCCCTTCCAGGAACCCTGGGATTTCGCCAACCGGTGTCACTTGTGGGGGTGATGTGGCAGGCGTGGCTGGTTGTGCGCTGATCTCGGCAGTTGGAGGCGGGCGTCGTCGGGGTTGGCGTCGCTCTTGGGTGAGGCGGCGTCGCTCGACGTCGGTCTTGTCAATTGCTGGGGCCGACGCCGGCGTTGTTCGTAGCGGGCGCCTCTTGCAACTTTTCCGCGAGTGGCTCCGCGGTATCTGCTTCCTGCCGAACTCTTTGCCGTGCCTCGCTGGCCGAGTTGGAGCGAAGCTGCAGTCGGCAGGTCGCTTTGTTTGTGGAGAGCGTTACCTGGGCCTTCGCTTGGCCTGCTGGGTGCGTCAAGGTTTGGGCGGCGTGCGGCTCTGTCGCAGTACCGGCTTCACGGTCCGCTTCCCGTGGCGTTGGGGCTCGCCTGGTGGTCGGGACTTCCGGGCGTTAATACTGAGCGGCGTCTGTCGTGGCAATGTTTCTAATATTACGGTTCTTGAAGCCTGCGACTTCGGGTGGAGGCGTTTATGACGCTGCGCTCCAGGTGTAAACAAAATTCTGGCGTCGACGAACGCCGACCTGTAAGGGGTTTCTCATGCGGGTACCGCGGCGCTCCGGGTGCTGGAACGGAGGCCTTTAAGACGGCTCGTCCGGCGGCTGTGCCGGCGGCCTATGGCTCGTCCGTTCGGCTGGTTGGCGGCTCGATGCTGCTGCCTTCTACTTGTTGGCGGTTTCATTTAGGTATCTGGAAGGAGATAAGCAAACGGACACTTTGATTAGTGTTGGCAACGTCTATGGTTGCGCTCATTGGTGCTAGATGGTCGGAGTTAGAGTCCGTAGGCTCGGTAGAGATCGCGCTAGCGGCTACTCAAGTTTAGTATTCGGTTGAGCTGCTTTAGATCTTGCAGATGCACATGAATGGTACGCCCACCTGGTGCGTTCGGATTCACAAGTTCAACTGTATTGGTCGACTTGAATTTTCTGACGATATATGGGCCAGAATACTTCGGAGCAAGCTTTTGTGCAAAGTTGTTTACTGCGGAAGAGAGCCGTTTGAGTACTTTCTGCCGATAAGGGCTTCCACGGGCGTCTGCGCAAATCGTAGTATCTCTTCTGGCGTTTTGCTGCGGTAGACAAGTTGCGAGAAACTTCTTGCCAAAGCTTGGTGAGTGTCGGCGCGGTGGTGGCTTCTTCGTCGGGCACGTTCCCTTCTTTGCGGATTTGTTTCGGTGTAGCTGGTGTGTACCCGAAGTTTATCTCAGCTGCTGATGTTTTTGTCGAGTCGTGTTGTGATGTATTTATCGCGAAAGCTATTTCGGCTAGTTGGTGATCCCAGGTCCGATGAAGGGCCTTTGCTCGTTGGGCGATCATAGTTTTCACGAATCTGTTGGTGCGCTCGGTTCGGGTTCTCGTGTGGAGCGTAAATGGCGGTGAAACGATGTTGAATTCCGTGGCTCTCCAGGAACTGTGTAAGCGGCTTTCCGATGAATTGCTTCCCGTTGTCGGTAAGGAATACGTCAGGAGAACCAAACCGGTATATCACGCGTTTCGTAGCGCCTTTATAACACTGGCGGTGGTTGCATTCCGGACTGGCACGAGTTCCACCCACTTGGAGAACTTATCCGTGGAGCCTCTAGCAAGCCTGCAAATTCCCTTATACCGGGAGGGCCATCGCGGACTGCTTCCCATGGCGTGAGCATTGCATGGTGGCCATCATCCCGGCAGGTCGGCGCTGGTTATCTTATATTCGGCACATTGTTGGCATTGACGGACATACCTGAGTGCATCCCTATGCATCCCAGGCCAATAGTACCCTTCTTGTGTGCGTTTGAGTGTTTTGTGTACACCCATGTGACCGCCGGTGCTAGCGTCGTGATTTTCTCTCAGGACTTCGAGTCGACGGTGCTCTGGTACGCATAGTTTCCAGCGTGGTGACCTGGATAACGTATTGCGTGGGGCGATGTGCCGAAAGAGCCGGCCATCGATAAGTTGATAATGGGAGTTTCTTCGGTTGATCGTGTACCTGGCGCGTACGTCTTTCATACCATCTATCCGGTTGATCATGGACGGCATGCAAAAGTTCCGCATTGCCTTCTTGGTCTTTCAGTGGGCATCTGGATAGCGCGTCGGCGTTTACGTTGAGGGTACCTTTGCGATACTCGATGTCGAAGTCGAAACTGTTGTAGCTCTAGGGCCCACCTTGCGAGTCTTCCGGATGGGTTCTGCAGGGTGTGAAGCCATTTAAGCGAATGATGGTCGGTGATTACGGTGAAATGATAACCCTCCAGGTATGGTCGCATTTTCCTTATACCCCACAATACGGCTAGGCACTCCTGTTCGGTGGCGGAGTATCGCTTCTCCAACTCTGTCAATCTGCGACTGGCGTATGCTACAACCCGTTCTTGGTCCGAATGGCGTTGAAATAGTACCACGCCTAGTCCTTCTCCGCTGGCGTCAGTCTGCAGACAGAAAGGCCTCTCGAAGTCAGGGCAGCCCAGGATGGGTGCACTAGTTAGTCTTTCCTTTAGCGCCTGGAACGCTTCGTCTTATTCGGCACCCCATGACCAACGCTGGTTCTTTTTCAATAAACGGTTCAGTGGTGCTGATATTGTGGCGAAGTCTGCTACGAAACGTCGGTACCACGAGGCTGCTCCAGGAAGCGGCGTAGTTCTCGAATGGTGGTAGGTGCTGCCATGTCGCTAATGGCTGCCACCTTAGCCGGGTCGGTGTGAATACCCTCCTTGCTGACTACATGGCCCAAGTAATGGAGACGTTGCTGCACGAACTTGCTCTTCTCAAAGTTGATCTGCATGCGGTTTTGTTGAAGGCGCGTGAACACTGCCTGCAAGTAGTCCAAGTGCTCTTCGAAAGAGTTTCCCAGTACAATGATGTCGTCCAGATAGGCGAAGACCTTCGGCTGTAGTTCTGATCCTAGGACGGTGTCTAAGGCTCGCTGGAATGTTGCTGGCGCCGAATGCAGCCCAAAAGGCATCACTCGCCACTGGAATAAACCTCTCCCCGGTACGGTAAATGCGGTGTACGGGCGTGAGCGGTGGTGTAGCGGAATCTGCCAGTAGCCGTTCTTCAGGTCGATGGTCGAGATAAATCGAGCTTCCTTCAACTGGTCTAGGATTGCGTTTATTTGGGGGAGTGGGTATGCGTCTGGTATACTTGCTGCGTTAAGTTGCCGGTAGTCGATACACATTCGCCAACTTCCTTGTTTCTTTCGCACTAAGACGATGGGCGAGCTGTAAGCGCTGTTAGAGACTTCGATGCGGCCGGTTGCAATCAATTCGTTCACCTCCTGATTGATTACTTCTTGCATCGCTGGGTTGCGCGGATAATATCTCTGCTTCAATGGGCGATCGTGTTTAAGTCGAATCACATGTTCGGCGGCTGTGCTGGGGCCGGTGATCGTCGAGAACACTGCTGCGTTTTCAGTGAGGAGCGTATTCAATTGGTGATTCTCACTTTCTGTAAGATGTTGCCTCTCGGTTAGCATCGCGAGGTGGTCGGCAGGTGCCTGCGTGCTCAGGCGTCTAGCGTCTAGGGGTTGACCATCGACGGTAATAGTCAGGTCCCGTTTCCTCAGGAAATCCATGCCCAGGATGACAGGTTCCGACAGCGTCGGTAAAGCGGATACGAGTAGATGCGTCGTCTTCTTACCCAGCTCGATGGTGACGGGATACATTTTCGTGCTAGGTATATACGTACGGTTAGCTAGCTGAATGCGACGGGTCTGGCGTTTGGCTTTAATCCTGTGGTTGTCTAGATGACGCTGGAGTTCCTTACCGATGTATGTGAGCGTGGCTCCGGTGTCCACCAGGGCTTCGACCTGCATGCCCGCAATAGTAATGGGCAGATAATAACGGCCATCTTGCTTCCATTCTGGGTATGGAAGCGTTGCTTTGCGTGCTGCTGTGCTGGGTTCGGGCGGAGTGGCTCGCACTGCCACATGTGTAGGGCAAATGCAGTCCCGCGACATGGTTCCGTCGAGTCCACAGCGAGAGCAAAATATTCGCTGCTGGTTGCGACATTGGTGCCTTCGGTGTCCCGGTTGCTTGCATCGCCAACAAACTTCCTCGCGGCAATACTTATTACTTACCGCCGTCAAACAATGATTGGTGTTTCTCGCTTGCCTGGTCTCCTCTCCTTTCAGCAACTCGAATTCTTCCGTTAATTCGAGTAGTTCGTCCACGCTGTTGAAATCGCTCCGACGGACATATAAGCGATATTCCACCCTTAAGCCGTCATATATGCGTTCGGTGTGGTCTTCATCGCGAAGTTTCGGGTGCTGGCGGATAAGTGTTTGGATAGCCAGCACATAATCCTTTGCCTTCTCTCTGGGAAGTTGCTTGCGCTGATGGATGGTTTCCTCCAGATGTGCGAGGTGACGCTTCGGTAGAAAGAAACGCTCAGCCTCGTAACGAAAGTCGTCCCACGTGTTGATGGTGTTGCGTTTTACCCGAAACCATTGCAGCGCTTTGTCCTGCAGAATTTCCGGCATCGTGGCAAGAAGCTGGTTGTTTGCTATAGAGTAGCATTCGGCTAGTTCTTCGCATCGCTCTAGAAAGTCGTGTAAATTTTCGCGACCGCTGTAGCGTATGTTCCATCGCCGCACGGAGTTTATAACCTCCAAATCCGGCACTCCTTGCTGTTGCCTTGCTCGGGATTCTCACCGTGGTGGTTGGAACGAGTATGGTGGCGTTACCTTCCTCCTTCATCTCCCTTTCTAAGGCTTGCACTAGGTCCTCCGTGGATTTATGGTGGCGCTTTGCACGGATGCAGGCGCTCAGCTCGCTACGGAGGTCTGCTACGGTGCGCCCTTCGACAGCGATGTGGTGTCGTCTGCACTCAGTGACTAATCGGTCCTTCTTCAGCCAGGAAATCCAACTGGTCGTGTCCGTCTCAAGCGTTAGAGCCTTCATCGCTAGAGTACTGCGATGCTTATGATTGTGTGGGGGGCGTGGCGAACCTGATTCATGAGCGTTGGTGACCGTTTCATGTTTTTCACAATCACTCAGTCAGGTCCCTGCTCGGGCGCCATTTGTAATGGGGTTTCTTCCATAGCTGAGGTACGCTCAGCCGCTCCAGGGTCAGCCTAGGGACCCACAAACCCTTAGCAAAGAAGACGAGTTTTATCCTCGTAAAGTTATATCCACACCCCACCCCTTATGTGGACAGCTAGACCAGCGTGATGTATACCGTGGTGATGAAGACGAACGAGATTGGCGAGCAGGCGTTGACGCTTGTTAAAGCTGGCACGTTGATGAAACGAACGGAATTAATGAGCCAGGCGTTGACGCTTGTAGAAGCTGGCACGATGATGAAACAAACGGAATCGTTTGGCCAGGCACGGTGATGAAAACGAACGGGATTAATGAGCCAGGCGTTGACGCTTGTAGAAGCTGGCACGATGATGATACGAACGGAATCGATGAGCCAGGCACGGTGATGAAAACGAACGGGATTAATGAGCCAGGCGTTGACGGTTGTAGAAGCTGGCACGATGATGATACGAACGGAATCGATGAGCCAGGCACGGTGATGAAAACGAACGGGATTAAGGAGCCAGACGTTGACGCTTGTAGAAGCTGGCACGATGATGATACGAACGGAATCGATGAGCCAGGCACGGTGATGAAAACGAACGGGATTAAGGAGCCAGGCGTTGACGCTTGTAGGAGCTGGCACGATGATGATACGAACGGAATCGATGAGCCAGGCACGGTGATGAAAACGAACGGGTTTAAGGAGCCAGGCGTTGACGCTTGTAGAAGCTGGCACGATGATGATACGAACGGAATCGATGAGCCAGGCACGGTGATGAAAACGAACGGGATCCTCTGTGTAGGAGATATTTGATTAATTGCCAACCGTCTTCGTTGGCCTCTCGTTAACAACTGCCCTACCGCACTCTACTTACTTGTCGCCTGATAGTCGCGTTAGTTTTAATAACGGTGCCGTAAGCAGCGGTACTGACGCCTTTGCTGAGCAAGGCATGCGAATTCCCTAAACTACCGGGCAGGGCCATCGTGAGCACTGGCATCACCCGGCGGTGATGCCTTTTCTGCGCGAGGCCTGCGCTTCCCCCTTTCTACTGTATAGGGCAGTCATCGCGAACACTGGCATGATGCCTTTTCTACCCCATACTGCCTACTTCTACTTCCTACTTCTAGTGTTTCTAACTTACCCTTGCCTGATGCTGTCGATGGCGACCGTCCTCGCCAGAGTGCTGGAAGGAATGATCGCACTTATTATGAAGTGCTTGCTTATATAGCAGCACAGCGCAGCTTTCGTCACCGTAGCGAGGTAAGTATGCGTATGGTGCGTTAGGACGTATGGTGAAAAGCTCTAGCAGCTTTCAATATCGTAGTGAGGTAAGTTGACGTAAATTATATATATATTATATTGTAAGGTGGTAAAAGCCACGTTACAACCTACAGATCGCAGAAACATTCCTCGAAAAAGTCGACGAGTTTTGCTATTTAGGTAGCATCATATCTAAAAACGGTGGATCAGCATCCGATATACGAAACCGTATATCGAAAGGTCGCGCCGCCTTCGGAATCTTGGATAAAGCCTGGAGATCAACACATATATCCATACGTACGAGGTTAAAAATATTCGATTCAAGCGTGAAATCCGTTGTATTATATGGTTGCGAGACGTGGAATATTGTAGTGAATGTTTTACAATCGATGCAATCCTTTTTTAATCGATGTCTTCGAAAAATTTTGCGGCCTAACGTTATAAGCAATGCTAGCCTCTGTACAGTAACCAAAAAGGAATATTGCGGTGAATGTTGTACAATCGATGCAATCCTTTTTTAATCGATTTCTTCGAAAAATTTTGCGGCCTAACGTTATTAGCAATGCTAGTACCGTACCGTAACCAAAGAGCTACCGGTTCACATCGAAATTCGACGTCGTAAAGGGAAATAGATCGGCCACACTCTGCGAAAGCCTCACGACGCCATTAGCAGAACAGCGCGAGATGGGAATCCGCAAGGAAGCCAAAGACGTGGGAGACCAGCCAACACCTGGAGACGGGAAGTCGAAGCAGAAGCACAGAGAAGTGGTTATTCTTGGAGAAAAATTAAATTTTTAGCTGTACATAAAATGAATTATAATTTGTTTATTCGGCCCTATGTTCCACCTTGGAATTACGGGAATATATATATATATATATATATAATAATATATATAGGATGGTATCTTTGAAGCGCATGGTGACTGGCGACGAAAAATGGATCACATACGACAATATCAAGCGAAAACAGTAGTGGTCGAGGGCCGGTGAATCGTCCTAAACAGTGGCCAAGCCGGGATTGCGGCCAAGAAGGTTTTTCTGTATGTTTGGAGGGATTGGAAGGGAATCATTCACTATAAGCTGCTCCCATATGGCCGGTTCCTCCGTCCCTTTAATTCCTTTTTGGCTGTGGTGGAAAATAATGTGGTATCGTAGTTATGGGTGATGTAGATTGTAGGTGATGTCGAGATGAGTGTGTGAATGTAGCGTGTTAAAGACGTATATTTTAGTTAGTGGAAGTTAGTGGAAAATTTATTCATATGGATGTGTTGGTAACGTTGCATATTTCTAAGTATTCGCACTTTTAGAGATATGTTTTGTACTCTCGCAACAAAGTTGCTAAGGAGAGTATATAGTTTTGTTCACATAAAACTAAAAGAGTCAGATATAGGGTTGTATGTACCAAAGTGATCAGGGTGACGAGTGGAGTTGAAATATGGATGTCTGTCTGTCCGTCCTTCCGTGCAAGATATTAAAGTGAAATTTGGCAAAAAGGATCGCATTAGGAAAGAGCATATTTGGACGTAAATTGTTTGGAAAAGTGGGCGTGGTCCCGCCCCTACTAAGTTTTTTGTACAATCTCAGAAACTACTATAGCTACGTCAACCAAATTCTATAGAGTCGTTTTTTTCAGGCATTTCCATATACAGTTCAAAAATGGAAGAAATAGGATAGTAACCACACCCACCTCCCATACAAAGATTATGTTGAAAATCACTGAAAGTGCGTTAACCGAATAACATAAAACATCAGAAACACTAAATTTTACGGAAGGAATGACAGAAGGAAGCTGCACCCTGCCTTTTTTTTAAATTGAAAATGGGCGTGGCGTCGCCCACTTATGGACCAAAAACCATATCTCAGGAACTAATCTAATTACATAATTTTACAGCAAAATAAAAAAAAAATTGTAAATGACGGATAATGAAATCTCGATTACCACTTTGTCATGCGAGAGTATAAAATGTTCGGTGACACCCGAACTTAGCCCTTCCTTACTTGTTTTTTTTATAATTATGTTATTAAATAATAATGTATTTAGATCGATCTGTAAAAATCGAAAAAACCGTTTTATTTATTATTGTTTTATTAGCTAGTATTCCTCATTGTGTGCAAATATAAGTTAATAAATATATTACCACTGTTTCGTTTGGATTTAAAATATTTTTATAAACGTATGTCAGTGCATTAAAAACCGATTTTAACCACATTTTCGTTACTCTGATTAACAGTATTTAATTTGAAATATGCTGATGCTGCAGAATTTAATATTTATTAAATTAACCCTCTTATATACACTTACAAAACAAAATAAAATGCATGAGGAACGATGTTATTGATATTTAAGGTTTATAAATGTGTTTGCTGAAAGTCAAACCAGCACTTTCTCTCATCTCGTTTATTTGGTTACTTGGTAAGTTGGCCAGTACTGCTGCACTGGGTACGTCGGTAAATCACTTACACGTAGTGTGTGTTCATACTCTTGGCTTAAATTTCGTATTTTTAGTTATCATTATAACTAAGATACTTATTTTTGGATAACTCGTCTGCTCTTCAAAAATTGTATTTTTAACTATCCGTGACTAAATAAAATCGAATAAGCATATGTCTCATAACTGCATGTAGGTTATCTCTACTTTAAAGAAGAAAACAATTTTAGAAATGCATTATTTTTTGATCGGCAATATATTTAATTAGAAAATCATTAAATATTCACTAATACCAAATACGCATAAAGTAAACGCTTGTTCATCATACGCCATGTCGTGTTACCACCTATGTTATGTTAATTTTACATCAATTACGATTTCAGGAAGTCTTAAATCTGGAGAATATCAGTAGGCAACAATATTCTCTATTGGTACTCGTAGGAAAAGGTTTCGTATTTAGAGGTAATTTACATACAGCAGATAACACTTATTTTCAAACGTTTTTTTTTATTTATTCATTAATTCATTTATCACTGTCTTCACTATTCCACGTAGCAATAAATTTTCTTACTTATCAGCACCACCCACTTTTTTGTGGTTAATGATGAATCTGATTTTCGCTAAACTCTCAACTCTGCAAACAAATATGTACAAGTATTTGTTACATTGTTTATTATCAACACATCATTGTTTGTTAAATGGAATAAGCCTTGACATTTAAAAAAAATGTGCTTTTATATATACTCGTATGTAAAAGTATATTTTTGTGGTTGGATTTACGAATTGTTACATAATGATTTTAGTAGTTGGAAAATGTCGATTTAACTATTATACTTTATTTTCGTAAGCTTCATTAAAGGTATGTTAATAGCCTAACCTAAGGAAATACATGAAGGCCTTTTCAATCCACATTCATATTAGTTTAGAATATCAGTATTTTATTAGGTCCATCTACGTCCCTACATACATACTTGTTCGCATAAATCATTTGTTGATACTAAACTGGATGGTTGTTAAAAAACACTTGCAAGCAATAGACTGACTCTCTACATACGAGTACTAATCCTGCGTATGAAAGCTGCTAAGACACAGACTACGTTTTACTAGTGAATATAAAATTATGATTACTGTAGTCACTAAAGATGGCATTGAGGTGAGGTTAATGGGCGGTAAGTGAAGACGTCAAGCATTACATGTTAAATAGTAATTGTTTCTCTGACACTCAGCTTATTGATTTACCATTGATGCGATCTGAACAATTTCCTTGGAGACTGCATTCTTGTCTTAGATAATGATCTAAGCCAAATTTCTGAATCTCGTGAAAGGAAATGTTATTTTATGAAACAATTAATTTTCAGTTTATATAACAGCTACAAACTATAGTGGTGGCCAATGTCAGGCGTTCCGGCAAATGAACCGGCAGGAGAGGTGCAAAATTTCAAATCGAAATCTCGAGAACTGAGGAGCTCATATATATACAGACAGACTGCTAGATAAAAAAATATGGTTAATTCGACTCAATTCATCACGTTGATCACTCATATTTATATTTTATAGGATGTCTGATGTTTCCTTTTGGGTATTCCAAACACATAAAAATATTTTTTTTTGGAAAAAGAGGCTGATTTTTAATTAAATATGGATATACTGTTAAGACTTCAAGAGTTAATTAAATTCCAATTTAACAATAAAGGAAGCGTCGGCTAAGGTCTACAAGCTGATAAAGATGGAGGGCACTACACTATAGGGAGAAACGCTTTATTTATTACTAAAAAATGAGTTTGAACAAACAACTCCCTAATAAATTAACTTCCCTTAACCTTCGTTCAGATTTCTAATTTTTTTTTAGGCATTGAAAAATAATGAATTTATTTACAATTTCAGGAGATTATGGGCTTCTGAGAAATATGGTAGTTTCTTAAATGACAGGGGAAAAGCAACTTCACCATTAAATTAAACTGATTTAAACTATGTTATCCCATAATATTTCTGCATTATCGGAACATTACTCACAACCTCTTTACTGTCAAAATGTATATGTGTGCATATATCTTGAAAGCATAGACTATTATATATGTACATATGAAAAAATATTAAAATTAGTTGTTTTACCAGTTTAAATTTATAGCAAATACAGAACAATACATAAGTACCAAGAGCTACTCTATCTCGAGTGGAGTACCACAAGGTCAGTGCTAGGCCCACTATTATGGAACCTTATGTATGACGGGGTGCTAAGAAGACAGCAACCAACATACGTAAAACTTGTAGCTTATGCGGACGACCTCATGGTGGTAGCAGTCGCCAAACAATTAGCAGACCTGAGAAATAAATGTAATGAGTGCTTAAGTAGTCTACGACAATGGTTCTCTTCTATGAGTCTGAAACTGGTGGAGGAAAAACAGAAGTTTTACTGATAAGCACTAGGAAGATAGAAGAACGAATAGAGCTCACCATAGGGGAATGCAAGATTACCTCGCAGCCGCAATTAAAGTATCTGGGAGTAATAGTAGATTTCAAATTAAAATTTAAAGAACACTTGGAGTATACTTCTGCCAAGGCAAACAGAATTTATAATACCCTATCGAGAATGATAACCAATAGAAGCTGTGTGCGTTCCAGCCAGCGATTCTCAATAGCGAAGGCAATGAGTTCCGTAATACTGTGTGCGGCACCAGTATTGACAAAGGCAATGGATATAAAAGCGTATGCTAAACAAATAATTGCAGTGCATAAGCTTTCTGCAATTCGGGTAATAAGTGCTTTCCGGATTATAGCAACCGACGCTGCTGATGTATTAGCCAGCATGTCGCCCATTGAGATCCAGGGAGATGAACTCGAGCGTTTATATCAGTTATCAACGCCTAAAACAGTATCGGTAAGGACAGAGGAGAGAAACAAGAGTACTAAAATGTGGCAGGAGCGGTGGAATTCCTCACACAAAAGGCGCTGGACCCATCGACTTATACCGGACATCCACTCATGAATAGGCAGACGACATGGGAACTTAGATTTATATCTGACCCAAATAATTAGTGGACATGGATGCTTTAGAAGCTACCTTTTACGATTCCACAATGACATTAGTCCGAACTGTCCGACGTGTACAGAGTATATAGAAGACTCTGAACATATATTATTTTATTGCCCTCGATTTTCGAATACAAGGGAACAGCTAAAAACACACTCGGTGGTAGTTTTACGGTCGATAACTTGACGACACTCATGTGTCAGACGACTTATAAATGGAAAGCTGTCAGCGAAGCGTCAGCATTCATAATGATCAAACTGAGATCTTTTAAACAGACTAGGCGTCCGTCAGTCTGCGCAATAGAGGAGATTTAAATGTCTTGTCCCTCTCACAAAGTAATACCTAGCCGGTGGTTCCGTGGGAGAGACCTGAGGTGAGAGTAGGTTAGGTTTAGCGGATTAAAGTTCCACACTTCGGCTTTCGATGCTTCCCCCTACTATAAAAAAAAATAAGTACTCATAATAATGTGTATTTAAAGCAGCAGCAACTTTTTTCGTCCTTTCTACCATGTTTTTTATTATAACGCATTTGCAAGCAAGATTTTGGTAGCTGGGTTTCTAGCGGTGATGCGAAACTAAAATAGTTGCGGCTTATAAATTGTCATTAAACTAAGTGCTCTCACAATACAAAACGCGCCATACGAATTCCAATTCCAATTCCAATTTTTCGCATTTCTGTCTTCTCTCATATTTAATCTTAAATAATTCAGTAAACGTAATTAAGCAATTAATGCTAAACATTTGGTCGTTCATTAATTGTTAGTGCCCTCATTTGATTAGCAGTTTGTGACTGGTTCAAACGTGTGAATATTACTCATACGCCCTGGATATGCTTACTCACTTCTAACTTATGTGTTTGAATTACCTCTGTATTCGTGAACATCCTGCGAGTTATTACAAAATATACACCAAAATATTCTTCTGATAACTGATAATTCAATAACACTATGTTATTTTTTACTGGGTTTGGACCAAGTCAATTTTTTCCATAGAAAAAGTAAAAAAATAATATCTCGATTTTCGAAGTGAGCTTCCAAGTTGAAGTATTTAGTTTATTCGAAACATCATAATTGTCCATAGTATGAAAGTTATTGAAAAATTAATAATGCGGATATAATCTTCCCTTTTCTCTATGTAACACAAGCTCATATGATAGACGCCTTAAAGAACAAAATAGCTACAGAGTATAATCACCTAACGGTTGTATGTATCAACTAAAACTAAGTGATCAGCCGAAGCCCAGTTATATTTTAAAGGTAGAATAATTATTCATAATTGTATTTCCTTTAATAAATTAATAACTAAAACTAAGTAACATAGATATCCATAGATATCCATATGACATATACATATGAACATTTACAAATGATCAGAATGACGACACAAGTTGAAATCTGGGTGACTGGCATACTGTCCGTGTAAGATGTATCTTGAGAAAAAATTAAGATACTTAATGATAATACGTAAGCGGGTTCCTCAGTAAAAACAAAAAAACAAAACAAAGTACGAGTTCGTAGACAGGCCACGCCTACAAAACATCATTAACCGAAAACCTATAGAGTGCGATAACTAAGCACAAAATTATGATATACAATTGCAATTTGGCACAGGGGATCGCAGTAACAAGGAGTATTTGTGTGATAAAAATTTTGAAAAAGTGGGAATGGCATCGCCCTTTAATAGATTTAATTTATATATCTCTTAGACCACTAATATTACAATAGCCAAATTTACTCATGATACATTTCGTAAGCACCCGTACTGAGGGCTGTACTGTCACAGTGGTAAAATGAATGAAATCGAACTACAACCACGCCTATTTCTTATATAGCAAAACTTTAAATTCTACTTGACTTTTTCACTTTCCAGTACATAAATTAACAAGTAATTTATATAACGAAAAACAAATTTGATTACATAGTAATATTATCTCTGTGTACTTAAAATGGGTTAAATCAGGTCAAGAGCTCCCTTATATAACTAGTACAAGGATTTTGGAACTTCTGGTTGACTTTATACTGCACATATCGGTCAATATGTGAGTTATCTCAATGAAAATGAGAAAGCGCGTTGTACTGATAACAGTATATCTTCGTATTTAAAATAGATAAAATTCATCAGAAACTTGACCTGGACCCCATATAACTAATATTATGAAGATTTTCTATTATACCACTGACTGTACTCCATATAATTGGTGATTGTGTGTGAAGTATTTTAATGAAATCCAGAGAACATTTTTTTTAATATTTTATTAAATTTAAAAAATTCAGATCCCAATATCCTGTTATATCGTATAAAGCTGGCAGCTGAAAGCTATCATAGAACCACAATCATGTCATACCTAACAAAGCGTAGTGGGCTTGTAATCCTTTAACCGCCAACGCGAATGGGACCACAAATATATAATTTCCAACTTAAGTATATAGTGACAGTGGTTGTTTTGATGTTTGTTACTATTATAAGGAATACGTTTCTTAACTGGCGCACATACGCATAAGCAACGTCATATGAGTACGCTTTAGTGTTAGATATCCAACTGTTATTTTCATTATGTATAGACGTACTCTGATTCCCTCTCCATTGCTTTTGTTACTTTTGTAAGCTCAACAAGTGTGCAAATTTTACGAGTGTAAACGTTAAAAATTTTTTGTTATTATAAATAATTTGTTGTTATTAGACACAATATATAAAATATGCACTAAATTATTATTTATCTATGTTTACGCGCTTAAAATGCAATCGCTAGACTACGTTATCAGTTCCTCATAGTCTCGACCGCTGCATTCCGTCAAGATTTGTCTATCTTTCTATTTATAGTAATGTCACCTTTTTTATGGTTCAGTTATTTGATAAGTAGATGTTTTTGAAGCTAATTTTAATAAGTTTTATTAATTGTGCATATATCTGAAATATTTTTTGTTTTAAATAAGGTAGACAAATTTCGTCTTTCAATGATAACTTTAATAAAATAATATATAAAACAAGTGGGGAAAAACCATGTACGGGTATGACAGAACTCTTATACTCTTGCAACTTGTCAGGACCATAGATAGAAAAATATCTCCAAGCTCAGAAGTCAACCAGAGGTTCGGAATTGAATGGGTAGTTCGAAGATCACTTTCACATATTTTTGGCACTAAAGTATACTATATCCAATGTTATGCATTCAGTTAACTTTTATAAAAGTTTTGAGATCTTATCAAGGTATGCACTATACTATTGACCGGATTTTATATATTTTTTGCCAATACTACAAACATCTGAAGACCACAGACTAATAAATGCTCTCTGTTTTCTTCAAGGTTTCTCTCATACAATCTCCAATCATATGGAGTAAAGTCAGCCAGATGATCAAAAATCCTGATATTAATTATACAGGAACAAAGTCAAGTTTTTGCCCACTTTTATACATTTATGATGCAAGGTTACATAGTTATGACTAAAATACGTTCTCTCATTTCCATTTATAACTTTCATGTTGGCCGATATATGCGGTATAAAGTCGCACGAAAGTTTGAAAATCTTTCTACGTATACTAGGTACTTTTAAATACTCACAGAAGTACTGACTCCATTCGACCCACATTTAATGATCAGAAATAGTATTTGCATCAGAAGTCAACTATAGATTTAATTGAACTTTAATTGACATATAAAAGTTTGGTCAAAAGGTGGCATACTTTAAAGGATTAATTGTTGCAAAGTTGTATTCCGCTATATCAATTGTATCTAGATTTGTCTACTGGAAAATTTAAGAATCAAGTGGAATTTGAAGATGTGTTATATAGGAAGTAGGCGTGGTTGTTACCCGATTTCCCCCATTGCAGTTTTATATCTTAATATCTCAATTTAACTTTTATAGTCAAGTTACAGCTTACACAAAACGGCGAACAAATAGACGGACAGACAGACATTCGAATTTCAACTCGTCTCGTTATCTTGATCACTTATACATATAACTCAAACTATTGAATAGTTTCAGGTGAACAAAAATATTATACTCTATAGCAACATATTGCAAGAGTATAAATATATTGGTTTTTTAGATTAAACATCGTTAACCTTTTAGGGGTTTAAATCCATAAGCAATTCTACAAGGAATTTTTGTCTACCGATTTATTGTTGCTGCATATCTGTATGCTTTTGCCTGTTAGTTACTTTATTCTATTAGTTGCAATGTATATGTGTGTTGGCGCGTAATTTTACACCCACCAGTTATAGCAACGTGTGAAAACTTTCGCAACTACTGTGCAAAAAGCAAACCCGAAAATGAAGCCGTTGGCAGTGCCAGTGGTTTTGAGTGTGCGCGGCTGTTGTTGCGCTTCATGGTTCGTGGTTACGGTGCAGCAAGTTTGTCGCAAGCTAAAATGTAACTATAGAGCACAAACAAGTGTGCAAAGGTGCATTTGAATAAATGTATATTTGTGCAGCGGCATGCGTGTTTGTGTGAATTTTGTGTTTTAATGAGCGCAAAATTATTTCACACTCGTTGGCAATTTATGTGACATTACATACGTGCTTATTTATTTTGTTTGGTTATCAGCCTTTTCCATGCTTAAGAAGACTACTGGATTGTTAACCGAAATAGAGTATAAGTCAAAAAAAAAAATTAACATCTTTCTGGAAGCATAATTTTAAGTTAGGTTAAGCTTAGCAACAATGGAACGATGGAACAATAATACTGTTTCTTAACTTTGCTTATTTCTCTTTGGTTTTAGTCTGTACTCCTTCCCATTAAAATAACTTCGCGCACAAGTTCCAATATAATTAGGCTTAATCTATTGTATAGCAGCAGCATTTGGTGGCGTCAAGTTAAACTTGTTTGCTCGTTTGTGATTAATTTTTAACTTGCCGTTGACAATTCATATTATCATTTTGAATTTCATTTTTGAAGGCAGCGTAGGGTGGAAGGCAACCGCATCTACTTTGCCATACTTTATGTCGATCAGCCGGATCGAAATCAGCTTTTTGCTTAGCACGGCTTTCAGCGTCTACTCTGCAGGTACCCTAAATTAAGATTTCAAGTGTATGAAGCTTTGGTGTTCTGATTCCATTAGTTCTAGAGCTTTTGGTGGAAACTTGCTTTCTTATACCCCAAACACACTGTATGTTTTTATACCCTGAACAGGGTATATTAAGTTTGTCACGAAGTTTGTAAAACTCAGAAACAATCATCGGAGACCCTATAAAGTATATATATAAATGAACAGCATGTCCGTCTGTTTATCCGTCTGCCTGTATATATACGAACTAGACCCTCAGTTGTCAAGATATCGTTTTGAAATGTTGCAAACGTCATTTTCTCTTCAAGAAGCTGCTCATTTGTCGGAATTGCCGATATCGCACCACTATAACACATAGTTGCCGTACAAATCCAAATCAAGTTCTTGTATGGAAAACTTGATGGAAAACTTCCTGATGCAGAGAAAAATCCATTATTATACGAAGTGATGAAACCCAATATGGTTCATGGACCTTGCGGATACCACTATCTCACTTCGGCCTATATGTCTGACAATAAATGCACGAAACACTATCTACGTGATTTTCATTCGGAAACACAAACTAGAAATGATGGATATCCACCCTATCAGCGCCGCTCACCAGAAAACAGTGGCAGAACATTCAGCATTAAATTTAGAAGAGTGAACATCGAAGTCGACAACAAATGGATCGTACCATTTTCGTCACTGTTGTCTAATTTACATTGAAAACTCATGTCAATGTTTGATATTGTAGTTTGGTGAAATCGATCAAAAACGTTTGCAAATACGTCACCAAAGAAAGCAACATGATGGTTATTGGTCTTGAACGAGATGAGATAAGCAAGTTTCAAATGGTCGATACGTGAACTGCAATAAAGTGTTTTGTAGGGTATTTACTTTTGCAATTCATGAACGGTTTCCGAGTCTTGTGCGTCTCACAGTTCATTTGGAGAATGGCCACAGAGTGTTTTTTCAACTCAGAGAATACAAGTTAGCACCCCTTACATTCAAAAGTATCATATGATGCATTAATATCATATGATATAAAGTAATATAATATGACACCATTAAATCGCGGAGAGTGCGATACGTGTAGTGGCAACCTGTGGGAAGCGCAACGTCAGCGAAGTGCCAACCTGTGGAAAGCGCAGCGTCAGCAAACTCCGTGCCCGTTGCAGCGGCAAACATAGGTCTAGAGCTAAGTATAATTAATTGTAAACTTTAGTTCTTAAGTGGAATTCAATAAGGGAGCATAGCTCCCAGATAACATTTTTTTTAATAAAAATAACAAAACGTTTTTGAACTTATATATTATGCATAGTGTTACATTCAAATTGTTTCAAAATAATAATATTAGTAGCACTTAATATAATTAAACCTTATTATAAGAGTGTGAGTTATAATATCGCCACCCATAATATATTAATACTTGTACATTGCTTTGTGCACCTTTTCCTTCAGAGCTGTCTTTATTACCATTTGCATTTGCAACAATTTGCTTTCATTACAGTGATACCAATAAAGCAAAAAAAGAACTCAATTAACTAGGAAATGGTTTGCGTTCCATTTCGCACTTTTCCCACCTTTGCGTGTTTTCCGTTTCTCCGCAATTTACAGAGTACACTCAGTACTTAGCAACTTTATTTTCTAATTTTCACTACTGAATAATTTAATTCAATGTTTTGCATGCAGATGACAACGGACGTAAGTGTATTACTACTTCCCCGAAAAAAAAACTAAAATAGACAAGTAAGGCAGAGCGAGTCCGACCGAACCTTTTATACTCTTGCAACTTGCCAAAATTAATACTACTTAAAGGTGCAAAACGTCAACCAGAGAATCGAAATCCAAAAATTTTATATATGCCCATACTCTATATAACTCATACACTGGCCGACATTATCGACATAAGAATTGTTAGCAAAACGAAAATGAATATATGCGATATATGAGAGTGAGGGTAGTTTTACCCGATTTTATCTATTTTTCCAGTAATAAATGCTATTAAAAACCACATACTAATTAAAGGTTAACTAGGTTTCATTAAGGTACTTCACTCACCATTACCAAACCAGAAGGGTATAGTCAGCCGGATATACCAAAATCCTAATACTAAATATATAGGCGTAAGGTTAAGATTTCGCTCAAATTCGTCACTTTTTAGCACATACTCAAATACACTGTTATGAGAAAATAAAACTTTTTAATTTTTAATGAGATAGCTCACGCATAAAGTCGACTGGAAGTTCGAAAATCTTGACGTGATCTACTTGCACACTGCCGATAGAAGATTTTATACTATATGCGGCCAGCAAATTTTGTTGTTGTAGCTCTAGAAATTTAGGAGATATGTACGTTAATTTTATTGGAAGGCGGAGCCACGACCATCCTTTTTAAATTTTGTGCCGACAGGTGCTCTTGCTACTGCGATTTCCTGTGCCAAATTAAAGTTTTATATCTGAATTGATTGCTTAGCTATATCATTTTATATATAATGGCGTTTTGCGGACGTGGCAGTGATTCGATTACACCCATCTACCGACTCGTAATATATTTTTCCATACATCTTAACTTCTACTCAAGTAACAACTTGTACGAACGGACAGACAGACAGACAGTAACTCGAATTCCAACTCTCGTCATACTGATTATTTATATGCATATACTAGCTGACCCCGCAGGCGTTGTCTTGTGTAAAATTAAGTGTTTTGAAATGAAAAAAAAAATTAAATGTACTATATTTTGTGTGTTTTATCATTTATTTGCAATTTTTCTTGATTTTTTTTAATGTAGCGCAGCTTGATAAACAACATTTTTTGGTTTCTGTTCCGGTGCGTAATTGTATAGAGAAGATGGGTTTCAAACTTATGAACACGGCATGTATAGCAGGCCACGTGAAAAATATCGCATTTCCAGATTTATCCCACATATGTCAAGCGACTATCCTTGTGTCCTGTTGATTGTCATTTCACATGCAATTTTCTCCAGAAACTGAATAGGTTTGAACGGATATGACAAATCGTTGGAATTCAAAGGAATTCGTAGAGTCAAGCATTTTGCCCCCTTGTATTCGATAGCTGCGTCACAATCAGTCGGGGTCCATTAGACAGTTTCGGCGCATGAAGGTTGCGAGGCATAATAATGACAGATCCAACTTTGAGACGCAAGTGATGCGGCGGCATCTCTCCAAAGAACTAAGAAATTCCACTGGATAACTTACGGTTTCGTTTTCATTGTCAAGATGATCGGAATTTGCCCATTTCCAATTCTAAACGAATACGATGTAAAATGTCTTCGGCAATGTAATTTTTGTTCGTATCCCCTAATTGACGTAGATAAATGAAATAACATGATAATTAAAATGATCATCGCGAAAAGTGTGCGAACTTTAGTGGCATGCGAAGTAGCTATCACATCGTCCATCGTTTGATTCCAGCGATTATCATGTTCCTTGCTTCTTAAAAAGGTGCACACACCGTACCATTCACAGCACGCAACGACTCAGATGAAGTTGAATAACGCACATTAATCAATAGCAACCCAAGGTAGAAGCAATCGTCGTTTTTCGGGTGGATTGTGTAAACACATCCTAATGCATTAGTTGAGAGCACAATCATGTCAATCTACTGGTTGGCCTTGTTTCCTGTGTAAACATTTCTTCGATAATGCATTCTATTATAGTATCAAATCATTTCTGAATAGAGCAATTTGCTTGAAAACGGAACACTGACGCAAGTCGAGCAAATACTCGTCAATGTAAATTTTCCTTTTGGCGGTGTTTCCGTTGGCTGTACTCTATTCTCTGGATTGAAATACATACTTTGGCCTTCTCCAAATGAACTGCCAGATGCAGAACAATTGGCCTTGTATTCGTAAAAGGTTCATGAATTGCAAAAGTCAATATCCTACGAAGCGCTTCATTGTAGTTCATTTATAGACCCATTTGATAATTTCTGATCTCATCTCGTTCTTTATTGACGTACTTGCAAACGCATTTGATTGATTTCACCAAACAGCAATACTCAACATTGAATGATATAAAGTGGGATTGTGGTGTTCGCAAGGCACATGAACCATATTGGTTTCACTTCCTAAAATACAGGATCTTTGTCTGCATCAGGAATTTCCGCAGAAATGATTTCATCAATTTGATCTGGTGTAACCACCATCCGTGCGTGTGGCAAACCTCTCTTTTGCAACTCATCAGAGAACATCTAGCAACTAACAGCTCTATATATACGTTGCCTCAAGATAAAGTCCATCAAACTCTGTAGCTGTTGAAAGTAGTGATGTGACATCGTGATGATCGCTTGCTGATTGACCGCAATCCATAATTCCACACGTATGTCATCGCATCCTGGGAGTACATGTGTCTTGGGCTGCCATACCTTGATGGCAAAAATAACGCCGACTCATACTAACACGATCTCTTCGTGGCTTCGTAACAAATTTCAATCTGTAATTGATCATTTTGTGTGAAACACAGTTTTCACTGAATAATTTTTAATAATTTCTTTTTGAATAGCCGGAATAAAAAAGCAAAGTACCGAAGTTGAACGATTCAAATAATTTACAAATCAAAATATTAAAAACAAACAAAAAAACTTGTATGGACAAAAGTTACTTTTTGGAATTGTCCAGTTTTCCGACTTCCCTCATGAAAAGTATAAAGTTCCTTTATTGCTAAACCTTCCCCGATCCCCAACTAACAACCTCTGAAAATTTCGTCAAGATTGATGCAGCCGTTTTCTAGCTTTAGCGCTACTTACGAACAAACATTCAATAAAATTGTTGTTTTTAGGGATTTTCCTGCAATTATTCGAATTTTTCTTGCCGTAAAGACCATATTCGAACTTCAACGAACCTCTAAAAAAGGTTTGGCCAAATTAGTCCAGACGTTGTTGAGTTATGCGCTTAGCAAAGTTATGTACTATTAATCACTTGTTTAACTAAAATTTGATTAACTGAACTAATCGTGCCAAATACACTTAATATTAATAATTTTATTAATAATAATTTTATTATTATGAATAAATAGTAATAATTAACCTATTAAGGACAGAACGCTTAAAGTTTACGTAAAATATTGAAATTTGTAGGACACTAATTTTGAGCTGCTAAACTAAAATCCGAAAAGAAAACATCTAAATGTTCACAAGGGTCGTGCCAGGAGCCTGTGACTTATACGTCACGTTGGTCCTCATACTTTTATATTTTGTATTTTACATTTCACTTAAGTTCAGAACGTTCAGAATTTTCAAAAAATTGATTTTTTTATAGGTTATTATTTTTTTATAGTTTTAGGCGTATTTCTCTGAAAGTCGATTGTAAAAATTCCTCATAGATACAAAGTTATGGTAGAAAATCAGACCGCCCGACGGGAGTTTAATGCGCACAGGTGAAAGTTTAAACGCGTTTTTCTCGAAACTACTTTTCCCGGCACGGTCTGCATGATAACTTATACATTTTTTAACATTTTTTGATGCGATTTTTGTTTTAAATATTCGAAAATGTTTTCTCTATAGTCTGTCGAGCCGAATTTTCGATATTTTTATTAAAAAATTTTATAAACATAATTGAAGTGTGACATTTATGACGTAAAACGCATACTTTTTTTCTTAATTCCGTAAATTGGAAAATTTTTCGAAATAAAAAAATTCAGTTTGACTGACTATAACTACAACTTCATTTTACAAGATTTTTTTTATTTTTACAAATCTATCAAAATTTCAAGGATAAATGATGCAGACCGTGAAGCAACTTTTTTTTAATTGTACTTTGCGTCTCGTGATATTTTATGTACTAATTTTTCTAAAGAAAAATTAAAATAAATTTTTTTTTTAAACTTTAAGTAGGTACCAATAAACATTGTATAAAATTTCTTCATATTTATTTCTATCGTTATCCTTTCTGTAAAAAGTTTTTCTTTTAGCGCATTTTTGGTGCTGCTGGACGTATGTAACCCCTTAAATAAAAAAGGAACATTCATATTTCGAGATAAAGTAAGGAAGAGTAAAAAACGATTAGTTAACATTTATAAAATGATAGCGTTTGAGGCATTTAGTACACAGGCCCACATTGCATTTTCAACACATCGTTATGCACATTGTATTGCAAATATGTCCTTGGCAACGTCGATGTTTATAACCAGGAACTACCTCCACAAAGTGATCGGTGCCATCGTATCTTTCGTTCGCACATTCAGCCTCTCTTTTCGGTCTTCGAAAACCTCCAGGTGGCTTTCTAACGCCAAGACTACTTTCAATAGTGTCTGGAAATTGCTCGACGAAAATCAATTTGGGTCATGCCTGAACCGCTTTTCCGATGCACAATCCAAGCATTTTGTATTGAAACGTCTATAGGCCACGTAAATATAGACCACCACCATTTTTTGCCCCTAGCGGCAATTCTGTAAGCATTTACGTTCTGATCCATTCGATCTGTACCTCCCATTGAATCGTTGAAGCTACAGTAACAACAGAGTTGTCAGTCTATTTATTCTCTCTATGTGTCCACGCTGTTTCTTTTTTAGAGCCTTTTTATCAGGCGAAGGGCAAGACCTAAGAATCATAATTTCTCGCATTGTACCAGTGCCATAGTAGCCCTGCTCTTTCAAACCGAGCGTAACACAAACTGAAGTAAATAAATTATCAAAATATATGCAATAGGGTAATTGCCTTTTTTCGTCATTTATATCATCAAGCATGAAAAACAACGGCGCAGGGTTCTTTCCGTACATTTTTGGATATTCTTCTGATATACGTGGATTAATACCTTGGTACATCCCAACATTTACATGGGGCGTATTGAGGCACCACATCTTCTATCCAAAACGCAACGGTTTTCCCCTAATAAACTGCTTACAACCGTATCGACCGTAATACTCTACCATAGACTCATCGTAAGATACATCTTGTTCAGGATGAAAATTTGTGAGGCATTACTTTTTCACTGCATCAGTAATTGAACGGATTTACCAAATTTTGTCCCCCCGATCTTCCAAGCTGTTATCTTTGAAGTGCATATAACGAAAACTGATTGCAAACCTATTGCGTCGCATGCTTTCGCTAACCATAGAGCACAGCATATCTGAATCTTCGCACCAGTAGTCTCTTTTTTTTGGTCCAGATGTATACCCAGTGACAATCATAATACCAATAAACATCTTTATCTCATTTATGGTAATGTTGGAATATTGACCTTCTACTTGAACCGAGTAAGTATTGGATTCATCACATAACATCTGCTGTTGTGGAAAAAGCCCGCTACAAGCTGCGCAATTTGGCTCAGGGAAAAAAGGTTTTGATTTACCAGCTAGGTTTTCAACCCAAGTTAACTGTGTTGCCTGCACTTTTTGTATTTTCGCTCGAGGACGGTTTCGTTTCGAAGTATTGTGTCTATTTCTGTTTCCACTACGTACTGAAATTTTATTAGCAGTTTTGTTAGACGTACGCATAGTTGATTCTTCCTCCAGAATTTCTAGTGGTCGTTGAATTGAGGAAGATGGAGACTCTATCAATAAATTTGTTCCAATGTTTTGAAACGAATTTTGAAGAACATCTTCAATTAAATTGGCAATATCGTCATCCGTGTTGTTCAGTGCATCGTCTACAGGTATGTCATCGTCGTTGGTAGTACACACTAATTCACATGGCGCTTGCAACTACTTTTTGCTTAAATTTTCGATGGTGCCGCCGAAGTCTTCTTCACCTGTATCTTCATCGGGCGGTTCTAGGTACACTTTATCAATATCTTCATCAACACTCTATAAATTCTCTAGGTAATTTAGCATTTCATCCGTATTTTCGAAGTATCTAATAATATAAACAAATCAATGTATGTACTACCAGGATATTTGGACCAACGTAACGTGTACGTTACAGCAATAAACAACTTAATCAGACACTAGTAAAGCACAATAATTTTAAGTTTTCATTTCGTACTATTTGTCTACACATATTGTTTTTAGTAATACTACATACATTCTTTTTTTTTTAGTTGAACGCAACTAAGAAATATATATATACTTACTTTTGGCTTTGCCCTTCTCGACATTTTTCTTGTTTTCGATATACACACAAAACAAAACTAACGCCAAAGCATCTATTCACAAGCAAAACTTAACTGCAACTGGCGCAAACTTGATCGTGCTGCTTAAGAAAAGATTACGTTGCATTTTAAATTAAATTTGCATTAGCCATTTTTTACGGCAAATAAAGAAGGGCTAGCTGTCGTGACGCCTACGTCACTTTGGTCCTAAATGGGTTAATAGCTAATATGAGAGGTACACTGAGATAGCAATATGATAATTGTAAACGTTACTACTACACTTGATACATAAACTATAATTATGGCCAAAAACTGTGTAGGGAGTGAGAGAAGTCCAATTGTGTGAGTAAAAGAGGAGACCGGCTTCAGTCTATGGTATAGTGTAGCTATTCACTCACCAAAAAAGGCGTGACAAATTTTAAGAATCTAAGATTGGTAACCGGCTTTTGATGACGACCATGGCAAACGAAATAAGGACTACGAATTGAGGGCATGCACCTGGAATGTCCGGTCCCTTAATTGGGAAGGTGCCGCTGCCCAGCTGGTTGATGTCCTCGTGAAAACAAAGGCTGACATCATGTCCAAGAAATGCGGTGGACGGGACAAGGACAAAGACAAGTAGGTCTTTGTGACATTTACTACAGTGGCCATATAAAGGAGTGCAAGTTTGGTGTGGGATTCGTGGTGGGAGAGAGACTCCGTCGCCGAGTACTATCATACACTAATGTGAATGAACGTCTAGCTACAATCCGCATCAAAGCGAGGTTCTTCAACATATCGCTGATTTGCGCCCACCCCACGACGGAAGAGAAGGACGATGTGACCAAAGATGCCATTTATGAGTGCTTGGAGCGCACTTATGAGAGATGCCCCCGCCACGATGTCAAAATCGTGCTAGGCGACTTTAACACCAGGGCGGGCAAAGAAGGTATCTTTGGTACGACGGTCGGTAAATTCAGCCTCCACGAGGAAACATCCTTAAACGCGTTGAGGCTGACCGACTTCGCCGGGGCCCGAAATATGGTTATTTGTGGTACTAGATTCCAGCACAAGAAAAAACATCAAGCTACCTGGCTGTCTCCGGATCGAAAAGCCACCAACCAGATCGATTATGTTAAGATAGATGGAAGACACGTCTCCAGTGTTCTAGACGTGTGTACGCTAGTCCTAACATCGACTAGGACCACTATCTTGTTGGAGCCAAGATTCGTACCCGCCTCTGTGCAGCAAAAACGCACGCCAACAAACACAAGGAAGGTTCGACGTCGAGAAGCTGCAATCACAACAGACAGCCGAACGACTTTTTACTCGGCTTGCTCTCCTGCTCTCTGAGAGCACTCTCAACAACTCGGTATAAGGGAACTACGGGACGGCATTTCAAACTCCTTACGTATAGCTCCAAACGAAACCATTGGTTTTCGGAAAGTGCAAAAGAACAGCTGGTACGACGAGGATTGCCGTGTCGCAGCGGAGAGAAAACAGGCTGCCTTGTAGAACCCCCAAAGGTGATCTAGCCACAGATGCCCAGAACATACTTAAATTATGGAGGGGACACTTCTCCATCCTTCTGAATGGCAGTGAAAGCACAACGCCAGGAGAAGGCGAACCCGATTCCCCAATCGATGACGATGGAACAGACGTTCCATTGCCCGACCATGAAGAGGTTCGAATAGCAATTGCCCTGAAGAACAACAAAGCGGCAGGGGGCGACGCATTGCCGGCCGAGCTATTCAAACACGGCGGCGAAGAACTGGTAAGGAGCATGTATCAGTTTCTTTGTAAAATATGGTCGGACGAAAGCATGCCCAACGATTGGAATTTAAGTGTGCTATGCCCGATCCATAAAAAAGGAGACCCCACAATCTGAGCCAACTACCGTGGGATTAGCGTCCTCAACATCGCATATAAGGTTCTATCGAGCGTATTGTGTGAAAGATTAAGGCCCACCGTCAACAAACTGATTGGACCTTATCAGTGTGGCTTTAGACCTGGCAAATCAACAACCGACCAGATATTCACCATGCTCCAAATCTTGGAAAAGATCCGTGAAAGGAGAATCGACACACACCACCTATTCGTCGATTTCAAAGCTGCTTACGACAGCACGAAAAGGAGCTGCCTCTATGCCGCGATGTGTGAATTTGGTATCCCCGCAAAACTAATACGGCTGTGTAAACTGACGTTGAGCAACACTCAAAGCTCCGTCAGAATCGGGAAGGACCTCTCCGAGCCGTTCGATACCAAACGAGGTTTCAGACAAGGCGAATCCCTATCGTGCGACTTTTTTAATCTGCTGCTGGAGAAAATTATTCGAGCTGCAGAACTGAATCGAGCAGGTACAATCTTTTATAAGAGTGTACAGTTGCTAGCGTATGCCGATGATATTGGGCCTCAAAACCCACGCTGTTAGTTCTGCTTTCTCCAGACTTAACAAGGAAGCAACGAAAATGGGTCTGGCAGTGAACGAGGGCAGGACGAAATATCTCCTGTCATTAAACAAACAGTCGTCGCATTCGCGACTTAGCTCCCACGTCACTGTCGACAGTCATAACTTTGAAGTTGTAGATAATTTCGTCTACATTGGAACCAGCGTAAACTCCGCCAACAATGTCTGCCTGGAAATCCAACGCAGGATTACTCTTACCAACAGGTGCTACTTCGGACTGAGTAGGCAATTGAAAAGTAAAGTCCTCTCTCGACGAACAAAAGCCAAACTCTATAAGTCGCTCATAATTCCCGTCCTGCTATATGGTGCAGAGGCTTGGACGATGACAACAACCGATGAGGCGACGTTACGAGTTTTCGAGAGAAAGGTTCTGCGAAAGATTTATGGTCCTTTGCGCGGTGGCCACGGCGAATATCGCATTCGATGGAACGATGAGCTGTACGAGATATACGACGACATTGACATAGTGCAGCGAATTAAAAGACAGCGGCTACTCTGGCTAGGTCATGTTATCCATATGGACGAAAACACTCCAGCTCTGAAAGTATTCGACGTAGTACATGCCGCGGGAAGCAGAGGAATAGAAAGACCTCTACTCCGTTGGAAGGACCAAGTGGAGAAGGACCTGGCTTCGCTTGGAATATCCTATTAGCGCCACGTAGCGAAGAGAAAAAACGACTGGCGCGCTGTTGCTGACTCGGCTATAATCGCGTAAGCGGTGTCTACGCCAGTAAGGAAGAAGAAGAAGATTGGTAACGCCAGGCAATTATCTGGATTAAACTTGAATAATAAAAATAAATTTTTATTTTCTTAAAAAAATTAAAGGTTTTTAATCGAAATTCAGTTAAAATTACTACAATTGATCAGTTATCGAAAAAATTTGAAGCGTGGCCCTTATCGCTTAGGGGTACGGAAAATAAATAGAATACGCAAATAAAATTTAGTAAAAATCGGTAAAGCCGTTTCGGAGGAGTACGCTAACTAACATTGTGACATGGAAATTTTATATATTAGATAAGCCTATATCTATCTTTCTAAGTTTTAGTTGATACTTACAACCCTTAGGTGCACCAAACTATAATATTCTGTAGCGACATTTGTCAAGAGTATAAAAACGCAATGAATATATCGATAAAATACCGTATTCACCAGATTTGGCTTCGTGCGATTTTTTCTTGTTCCCTAAACTGAAATTGCCGTTTGGTGGAACCCATTCTAGGAGATAAAACAAAATTTGCTGATGGAGCTAAAGGCCATCCCAAAAGTGCTCATGAAATGTGTTTCGATGGCTGGACAAAGCGTTGGCATAACAATATTACATCTGATGGGGATTACTTTGAAGGTGACAAAATAAATTTACAATGTACAAAATGTGTTGCCCCGTTTAGGAAATGAATATCGCTCAATATTCAGTTCAGTTAAATTAAATTTACTTTTTAATTCAGATTGGCTTTTACTTTGGACGTACATATAGTTTCTAGAATATAGAAACTTATTTATCCGTTCGTGGCTTAAAAATCATATAAAAGTTTTCTACATACTTCATTGCTATTTTCTACATTCTTCCTTACTGTCATTGCCAACCATTTAGCTGTTTTACTATTTGCTGATGGTTCCTCATTTTTACTGTTGTTATGCTGACGTCTTCAAGTTATTTTACTGAGCTGACTGCATGGCTCCTTGTTTGCTCGTGTGATGTTAACGTTACGTTCGCATGTTAAATAGTTCTTAATCAAAAAGGACAAAAAGGTAACAAGTTTCCATTATTCCTCACTGAAAAAAAAAAAATAGAAATATAAATTCCACTTTCAGTAACTATCTGCGGTCAATTTTCTGCTATCTTGTGGCATGTGAAAATTTTCAAACTCCCATTTTCAGAGTAGGACTAGGAAATGCGCTTGCCCAGCTGTTGAAACCGCTGGATACATTGCAAGAGTGTATAAATTTTCTATGACATTTACTGCTGAGTTTGCTGTTCGTTTTATTTCCACTTCGAAGTGGTTACGGTAAGGCAAATTAGTCGCACGACTACAATACTTATATCAGTAAAAGTGCATGTTTGTGAACATATGTATGTATGCGAGTTTTCGTATATACACATAGGTATATTTATACATGCAAATGTTTTTGTAAATTTTGAGTATTAATAAGCGCAAAATTGGTTATTTCCCACTCGTTGGTAATTATTTGCCAACAGCGAGGTGTGTATACCTTGCTTAACTGTTTCATCATTATTCGACGTGCGACCAAATGTATAAAACTCTAAAATTACACTGAAAAAATCGAAATTCAGAGTTTCTAACTAAAATCTGGTCTCAGCAGCAAACTAACCGAAGCATAGTTTTAAGCGTTTGACTCAGATGCTGTATTAATATTACGAGTATTTTAGTTTAAATGACAGCTATTTAATATGGAATATAATATAGTATATATATATAAATAGGAAATTTTTAGGTGACCTTAAGGAAAGGTGTCAAATTATTTAAATATTAGCAAAAGCATAATTGCGATAAATACTCACAGAAATCTTTCAGTTACTCAAATATATAAATTAAGATTAACACACCTTGCATATACGAACTCAAATTGAACCACAACAAGAGGCAGTCAGACCAAGTAAAAGTTCTTAACTGACTTAAAACACATGGCCTGTTCGTATGTTCATGTATTTATTTTGTGGGCTATTCAAATTTTTGACTTTTTAGACGAGAGAAGGAGAAATAGGCTTTTTAGCCTTTTCATTTACTGCTCTGATAGCCACTCAAGGCCAGTGAGTGACGTCTTTTGCAATCTGTTAGCTGGAATTCATATGTTGTTACTGTTTGATTGGAGGAGTTGGCAGAAGTAATGGTCGTCGTTAACCATCTCCGGCATGGTCGTGACTGGAATAAATAGTGAAATGTTGCAGTTGATAATTTTGATGATTACTAAATTGGTGGACATTCGAAAACACGCCAGCTGTAAAGGTAAAAGAATTAATTTTTTTTTTCTGACGACCCTACGCCTCTTTAACCCCATTGATAAAAAATGATTTTGCAGCATTTATTTCACTAAATTAACAAAACAGATGAAGCTTGTAATTTCATACCTTAGGGCAAAAGCAATTCGGGTGTATAACGTAATATCGACAATCAAAGTGTTGAATTTTAGAATTTCAATTCATATCAAAATACCGATCAATTCAAAATACGGACAGAAAAAAATTCAAAATAAGGCATCGCATTTAATAAAAAAATGGTTATTAAATAGTTGGTTATGGTTCCTAGATCCCAAAGTAGAAACACCACTAACAAAATGTTAAATTTCTGAATTGGAGTTCAGTAATTAAAAACAAAAAAAATACTATATGTATTTTATGAAAGGTGGCATTCTACGTTCGAGGCCCTTCGCTCAGAATCCTCACCCTTTATTAGTAGAATTCTTTTGCTGTGCTTCGATTCAAAAGAAGGCGAGTTCCCTTTTGATGTTCACAAAGTAACTGGTACGGTTGCGATGAAATATTTCTCATATGCCGGCATTTTGGTTTGTCGGTATTTTGAGTTTTGTGTATTCTGGTTTGTTGATGTTTTGATTTGTCGGTATTTTGACTTGTTTGCATATTTAGAATTTTTCGGTATTTTGAACTTCGGTATTTTAAGTGTATCCCAAGCAATATATGTATTATAGCAGAAACACGCTAAGATTCCAATAAAAAAATATTTTTTAATATTTTTATTCCTGCCTGGAATTTTTTTTTTGTTTTTGGAAACACTAGCCTTTTAAATTATACATAAATGATTAGATGGGTCATTTTGCACTATCCGTCCGTATGTACGCGAATTAGTCCATCATACTGAGGCAACGCCACAATCTCCGAACACAGTATTCATACTATCGGAGTAAGAAGCGTTTTTCTTGCTTTATTTTATTATTTTAAAAATGCGGGGGTGCAAAAAATTTTAAGTGGAGTGTGCTCTTGTTCACAGTTTCTTGGCGAGTGATTTATTTACAAAATTCTTCGTATGTATGGTATGTACATAATTACTCTTTAGAAGATTTGAGTATTGACATAAGTAAAGAAAATTATGAGTACAATATGTGTGTGTATACATGTGTGTATAAATGTAAGCAACGTAAATTGAGTTATTAACAAGCAATGAGAAAAAAAGAGATTTATAACAATAATGTATTAGTTTTATCCGGAGCACAAGTCAGTGTCATTAAGGTGACCCAACACATACTGTTCACATGAGCTATGAGCGTTCTGCAGCATCCCACATCACATCACCACACATCACCACACATCACATCATATCACGTCACAACACCTCATCACACAACAGCTCACAGCATACCCCAATACACACACACGCATCAAACACCGATCACTACTACCACACTGCAACACAACAACCATACGATCATCAACGAGACGACTCGTAATGTTAGCCAATATTCACCACCCAAACCATCAAAAGGGATTGACCCGACCGGGATTGGCTCCTTACCGTTTCATCCGTGAAGAAAAACAGTCGCCCGCTAAATTCCGCTTTTACCAATTTTCGGATTAACCGCAACCATCACCGCAATTTCTTTTTTTTTTTATCTAAATCGTGAAGCACCGAGCTCGCCATTAGTGTCCAACATTGGAATATACATATATATTAATACATATTAAATACACCGTATTATATACGAAGAAACAAAGATTTTATTGTGAAAATAATAAAGTGAATTAAATATTATAACGTGCGAAAACCAGTGCTTTTTGTTTATTTTTCCAACTCATAGGTGTACGATAATAAGTAAGTATACCAGTGCCACACGTTACTACATACCAAACCTCCTAAACATACATATATCTGCCATGTAAACTAACCGAAAAATATTAAGTTTTGAAGAATATTTGATTTGTTGTAACCAAAGTAAAAGTTTTCTGTTTAACTTTGAAGACAATTTTCCGAAATACGACATTTTGTAAGGCATACTTGATATTAATACTAAAAATTTTTTAGTATTGTTGTTTTAAAACAAATTGATGGCAAAAAAAGTTAAGTAGCACCTGTTGGCAAAAGTTGTCCTGTGTTGATATCCCTTCATTAAGGGCATTTTTTACGTGGCGGTTACCAAACCCAGCTCACAACCCTGTGTTCGTGTTCTCACTTTAGCTCGCCTTCGAACGGATATTCTTACACTACCCAGAGGATACTTGGTCTAAAACCGGAAGTCGTGAGCTGCTTGAGCCATATTTTAAAGGATCGTTTCTTGCCGCTCCCAAGTGAATGGCAATCAGAGAACTTTCTCACTTGCGTGAACTTCTACACATGACTCCATCTTCTAAGGTTAGAAGCTATTTATTCGATAATTAGTACGTCAAAGAGGTGAGCTGACATTTGATCGTGATTAAGCTGAATTAAATAAATGAAAAAAATTCATCTATGTATAACCATTAGGAAGGTTGAAATTTGACTATTTTATGGCAAGTAAATTTTTTCTTTGGAATATTGTACCTGCAAAGCTCCTTGATTTTTTTATGATTTACAAAAATTGTTTACATAGTTTTCCAATTAAGATAATCAAGATATTCATCGTCAAAAATTAACCAAAAAGAGAAAAATCATGAAAAATGTTAAAAATTTTAGGAAACGCTCAAATTATGTTAAAATATGTTGCGATAGAAGTAAACTTTGTTTTATTGCTATATTTTAGACCGAAGATTTTTTATATTAGATATATGAGATTTAGATCAAGATATACACCAATTCAATTTTAATTGCTCAGGTATAGTGTACTTGAGAACGTATTTAAAGCAACTACAAGAAATCGTCGTTTTTTGGGTGGATTGTGTAAACTAATTAATCCTTATGCAGTTGAAAACACTCCTGAACCTGCTTTCTGCCTAACTATTTCCTCGTCGATGCATTACATGAATAATACAAAGGTATTTCCGAATAAAGCAATGTTCTCGAAAACGGATCACTGACGTAAGTTGAGAAAAGACTCGTCAATGTTAATTTTGTTGCTGGCGCTGCTTCCACTGGCTGTACTGTATTTTCAGGGTTGAAATACACTCTTTGGCCAATATCCATTCACGTATCGAACGTATCGTCTACGACCAGTAACCGCCATGTTGCTTTCTTTGGTGACGTACTTACAAAAATATTTTATCGATTTCACCAGACTGCAATATTCAACAGTGATATGAATATAGTACAATACATGTGTTGTCAACTTCGATATTCACTCCTCTAAGTTGAATGGTAAAAGTTCTGCCATTGTCGTCTGGTGAACGACGCCAATATAGTGGATATCCATCATTTCCAGTTTGTGTTTCCGAAAGAAAAGCACGTGGATAGTATTTAGTGCATTTATTGTCAGACATACAAACCGAAGTGGGATTGTGTGGTCCGCAAGGTCCATGAACCGTATTGGTTTCCACCACTTCGTATAATTCTGAGCCTTTCTCTGGATCAGGAATTTCCGCAGAAATGATTTCATCATGTTTATTTTCGTTCCGTCATATATCACTAGATTCTGCAATGGGTGCTCTCTTGGCCTTGCATATTTCGGTTTAGGACTTTTGCATTTTGTGTCATCTTGTAAGAGCAAGAGAGTCCCCGTATTGATAGTTGTCAGTGAAAACTCATCGAAAACACACATTGTCGGTCCGAACGACTTACATTCCACAACATACAAATGTGTTTTCAAAATGTTTTCAATGTCGGTCCGAACATAATATTAGCGTCCGATCACAACGTTACTAACAAACAAACATTCATTCGTTTAAATGGGAAACAGAAAACGGCGGTTTTTAGGGGTTTTCCGGCAGTTTTTCGAAATTTTCTCGCCGTAAAAAACTTCTTTGAACGCCAGCGAACACTTAACAAAAAGAATTGGCCAAACTAGTCAGCCGTTGTTGAGTAGCAATACATTTTGCGATTCATCTATATACAGTGGACCAATAAAGTTTACATACGCCTAGTTTTATTAAATTTCGACGCGTTTATTTTTTTTTAAATGAATACACTTTGTGATTTTTTTCTTTCCATATCAAGATATGTATATTTAACATTAAATACAGCATATCAAAAAAAAAATTTTTATAATCAAATAAAAAAAATGAATGCGAAAGCTTAAAATGCGCCTAATTTATATTAAAAAAGTTCACGTACACCAATGATTATTTATATAAATCAAAAGAAATTACAATAGTTTTATCGGTTTTCGGCCAATATTTTTTTTGGCCTTAATTTGATGAAATTCCATGTTTTTGAATATGATTTTTCAAAAAGTTCCACATATTTTGAATAGGATTAATGTATGGTAATTGCGGGACCTATGGAGTTATTTTTAATTCCATAACAACCCTGCACGTACAAGATGAGACGGGTGTCTTGGGTCGTTATCTTGTTATAAATAGAAGTGGCCGCTATTAACAGCCGATTTAAGCACACTTAAAATTTCAATTATTTTGTTAAAATGTTCAGAGGCATATGCTTTTCCATTTTTTTACTAAAAAAATCCAAATGTTCAACTCCAGACGCATCCACATACCCCCACACCTCAACATTAATCCTATCGTGGCAATACATTTTTTCCTTCCGACTCTTCGTGGATCTTTCTCGACCTTTTTCGTAATCTTGTTGAACCAAATATATTAAATTTTGATTCGTCGGTGAACACAATGTTTTCTCATAATAAAAATGAATCCCTTTGGTCACGGCATCACGCGTGAATGGCTGGACCGATTTCACTAATTCTTTTTTTGCTGTATTTGTTATTATTAGAAGAAGGTTCTTATGTAAGAAAAAATTAAGAAAAATGTGTCTATAATATAAAAAAGAATCGCAAAATGTGTTGCTAAGCGCATAACTTAACAATGCCTGGACGAATTTGGCAAATTCTGTTTTTTAAATGTCCGTTGAAGTTCGAGATGGTTTTTTCGGCGAGAAAAATTCGAATAATTTCCGGAAAACACCTACAGCCCTTTTCTTTTTCCAATACATATGTTCGTATTCTTTTGTATATACTATATACATATACATACATACATATGTATGCATGTAAGTAAAAATGAATGTTTGTTTGTTATGAACGCTAAGGCTCGAGAACGACTAAGCCAATCTTCTTGAAATTTTCAGAAGTTTTCGCTGCGGATCTGGAAAGATTTAAAAATAAAAAACCGTATACCTTTTATAAGGAAAAGGCGGAAAATTGGAAATTGTGTCTTTTTTCCATACGATTTTTTTTTCTTTTGTTTTTCAATATTTTGAGTTGTAAATTATTTGAATCGTTCAATTTCGGTCGCTTGCTTTTTTATTCGTCACGACTTTTGAAACAACAGCTACGATGTTTGATAGACTTTATCAACGTATGTACATATACATACTATATGGTGCACTCAGATGCTGGATGCCCTCTGTTGAGTTTCAGAAAAGAGGTTTGCCGCACGCACACATTATCCTTTGCATGGTAGATTGTGGTTACACCAGATTAAATTGATGAAACCACTTCTGCGGAAATTCCTGATGCAGAGAAAAATCCAGTATTATACGAAGTGATGGTACGAACATATGGTTCATGGACCTTGCGGATACCACAATCCCACTTCGGTTTGTATGTCTGACAATAAATGCACGAAACACTATTCACGTGCTTTTCTTTCGGAAACACAAACTAGAAATGATGGATATCCACCCTATCGGCGTCGCTCACCAGAAAACAATGGCAGAACATTCAACATTAAATTTAGAAGAGTGAATATCGAAGTCGACAACATATGGATCGTACCATATTCGTCACTGTTGTCTAATTTACATTGAAAACTCATGTCAATGTTTGATAATGTAGTTTGGTGAAATCGATCAAATACGTTGCAAATACATCACCAAAGAAAGCAACATGACGGTTATTGGTCTTGAAATAAATAAGATCAACAAGTATCAAATGGTCGATACGTGAACTGCAATAAAGTGTTTTGTAGGGTATTTACTTTTGCAATAAAGTATTTTGTAGGGTATTTACTTTTGCAATTTATGGACGTTTTCCGACTCTTGTGCGTCTCGCAGTTCATTTGGAGGATGGCCACAGAGTGTTTTTTCAACTCAAAGAATACAAGTTAGCACCCCTTACATTCAAAAGTATCATGTGATGCATTAATATCATATGATACAAAGTAATATAATACCACACCACTAAATCGCTGAGAGTGCGACACGTGTAGTGGCAACCTGTGGGAAGCGCAGAGTCAGCAAACTCCGTACCCGTTGCAGCGGCAAACATAGGCCTAGAGTTAAGTATAATTAATTGTAAACTTTAGTTCTTAAGTGGAATTCAATAAAGGAGCACAGCTCCCATATTTCACTTTTTTTTTAATCAAAATAACAAAACGTTTTTTAACTTACAGCACAGCTAGTGGAAACACTTTCAACAACAAAATATACATTGAAGAGTTTTTTCTCAACTTGCGTCAATGATTCGTTTGCGCGAACATTGCTCTATTCGGAAATGCCTTGATATTATACATGGAATGCATCGTCGAAGAACTAATTACGCATAAAGCAAGGCCAACCAGTAGATTGACATCCAGGTGTGTTCTCAACTAATTCCTTAGGACGATTTTACATAGTCCACCCGAAATGACAATTGCTTATACCTTCGGTTGCTATTGATAAATGTACGTGGCTCAATTTCATTTGAGTTATTGCGTACTGTGAATGGTAGAGTGTGTGCAACTTTTTGAGAAGAATGCCAGCAATTACAATTGCTGGAACATGATAATCACTAAAATCAAACGATGTAGGATTTGATCACTACTTCGCATGTCACTGAAGTTCGCACATTTTTCGCGATAATCATTTCAACATATCAGCCTTCAAGTCCGCGTCAGGTACGAACAAAATTAAATTGCCGAAGACATTTTACTTCGTATTCAATAAGAATTCGAAATGGGCAAATTTCGGTTCCAGTGGTTTGAAATAAATTCCACCTGCCTTGTGTCAATTCGCTTCAACGAATTATGAACTCATCACAAATTTTTAGCCAACATTGGCCAAATTATCGTAACTACGATTGCATGATGCGTGCCAGTTAAACGCGGCGTGTTCCGGTGTTGCAAAACCATCTTCTCTGTAAATTAACGCACCGGAATAAAAACAAAAAAATTGTTTATCAAATTGTATTACATTGACAAAAATGTAAAAAAATCGAAAATAAATGATTTTTAACACAACGTAAACTCAACTCTCAAAACACATAATTTCACGCAGGACAATGCATCGGGATCAGCTATTTTCCTTATACTATACGTATAAGAAGATAAATAACTTTCTTTTTTTTTCAATATTTGCCTTCCATGTAGAGACGGTATTACTAAATATGTTTTAGATAAGTGTTGTTGTGCTATCTCAAAACTAACGTTTTTTTTATACAAAACCTTCTTTTTGTGTTACTACTTCTTTTCCTTTAACAGCTAAAAAAGCGAACAAAGAAAATTGTTAAAAGTTGTTATGTAAAATTTGCGTAAAGATTTGAGTAAAAAAAAGCTTTCAAGTCCTTTAAAGATAACTTAGTTATATTGCGACCGTTTTTTTGTTTTTGATTTTAAAGAAGAATAAAAATATAGTTTTTCATTATGGCCAAGAACTGAGCTTTATTGTAAAGGTTCGTGTTTACCATTATCTCGTTTCAATCTTTTTCAAGTAGACAAGCACCTTTAAATAATCCTTCAAAAAGCTATGTTAAGTGCATGATCTTGGATGCCATGCGCTGTCCCATCTACAGCGATCCCCATTGAATACAATATTATGACCGGCTACATTTTTGAATGAATATTGATATGAACCAGTGATTTCGTCTGCGCATAAGGCAAACCAAACAGTGAAATGGCTTTTCTTCACTCAAAATGGGAGAATTTTTGTTTATTAACGTTTCTAAATAAAGAATATCAGCGAATTTGGAGTGCAGTGCCTGGTACATCGCGCAAAGAACGTACTGATGTGAGATAAGAATGAAAATATATCACAAAATTAGATGAAAACTTAACCTAGCCTCCATATAACAGAAATCAGGATTTGCGAAATTCTGGCTGACTCTATTCTAGGTGATTGAACCATAACTCATGCCAAATTTCCTGAAGATATATTGTCAAATGAGGAAGTTTCCCAAGCAAGAACTTGATTTGGATCGTTCAGTTTGTATGGCAACTATGTGTTATAGGGGTGCGATATCGGCAATTCCGACAAATGAGCTTCTTGAAGAGAAAATGATGCTTGCAAAATTTCAAAACGACATCTTAAAAACTGAGGAACTTGTTCGTTACTCGTTTATATAGACGGATAGACAGACAGGACATGGTTATATCGACTCAGCTCAACATACTGATCATTTATATATTATATAGTATATAATTTATAGGGTCTCCGACGTTTCTTTCTGGGTGTTACAAACTTCGTGACAAGCTTAATATACCCTGTTCAGGGTATAACTAGTAGAAAAGCGAATTAAAGTACATACATAGCTGCGGGTTAGCGCGTAAGTATGCGCTCAGTTGTCACTGCGCCGTGTAAAATTTTTCACGATCCTATTTTCAAAAAAATAAAAAAGAAGCAAATGCGCAAGCATTTTGAAACCAGTGGAGGCTGGTGCGAGGAAATACTTAAATTTGTTGTTAAATTTGCTGACGTTATTGGTTATGTTGAAGAAAATTTGTCGTACAACTAAAAGAAATCAATCAAAATTGAGTTTCTATGCATACATATGTACATCTTATGAGTATACATTTCTGTTGAATTCATGTTTTAATGAGTAAAAAATTATTTCTCACTCGACGGTAATTTATTTGCCAACAGCTGAGTTATTATTATTCCCACGTCAGTGTTGCTATTTGACGGCTTGTGATACCTTTGGTTTGCTTTAAATGTTCTTCTTGAGTGCTATCACTTGCTAACCAAATTTCTAACAGAACCGTTCTACCATGTATTGTGCGTTTTTGGCTTTTGGTCAATCCATTTAGTTAAATTTTTGATGGTTTGTTCGAGAATTTTGATTGCTAACTGGTGGGTGACACGGGCGTTATTTTCCTCCAAGGCCTGCCTTTAGACATATCCTCACAAGAAAAAGTTTAACGCTTTAATTTCACACGATCTTCGTGCCCATCGATCGGCCCAAAACTTGAAATTATCTGTTCGACGAAGTGATGTCTCAGCTAATCCATTGATCAATGCGATGTGTGGGAAATGGTGCCGTCTTGTCGAAACCAAATAACGTCCAGATTGCGAACTGTAATCTCTCAAATAGTCGGTTATAATCGCGAGTTAACGGTCGTAATTGACGGTTACGTTCGTAAGGCATCATTTTTGAATAAACATGGACCGATGATTCCAACTACTCACAAACCGCACCAAACGGGTTTTTTTCTGGATGAAATGATACCTTTTGAATTTCTTCAGGTTGCTCTTTATCCTAAATGCAAGCACGCACAAAAAACGCAATTTTCTTTTTCTGACAATTCCTTAAGTAACCATTGATTAAGAAATGGGCCTCATCGCTAAAAAATATTTGATTTGAAAACGTCGAATCTTTCTGGAACTTTTTAAGAGCCCATAGAGAAAAGTGATGGCGCTTGGGAAAGTCGAGCGGCTTCAGTTCTTGTGATAACTGTATTTTGTAAGCTTTTAGCTCTTTAAGTCGATCCATTCGTCAGTCCGAGTTGCTGCAATTGCTACTATATTTTCTCCACTGTATGCTGGTTATGGTCTATTCGATCGAATATTATCCAATAATGAGTACTTGGTTTCAAGACGGGTGATGGTGTTGCGAATAGTACGATGTTACAAATAAACCGTTCGAATAACGGTGTGTGTAGTTAAAAGAGTCAACTGCGTTAGTAATGAATGCACGTACGAAAGGGATATACAATTTTGTGCGAGGTTTCGAAGAATGTATCTCTACATAATAACTGTATTTGTATTACATCTGAATGCGTACTTGCGCCCATATGTATGGCTGTGTGTCCGTGTCTGTGTGTACATGAGTAAAGTGTACATACTCCAGTAAATTTGTGTCTTAAGAGAGTTTCACCTTAATTTTGCTACTAATGCCTTATGATAGAGTCCTGTCTTTAATTTAGCACAGCATAGCAAAAAATTGTCAGTAAAAGAAAATTGCGTTTTTTGTGCGTGCCTGCAAAAAAAGCAAATCAAATACATATTTAGCTTAAGTAAATACAACAATTTGCACAATGTGAAGAAATGGTAATGTAAGTACATTTTAACGCATAAACGGGTGTAATTTGGCTTTTTGGGAGAGTGCTGTGAAAAATTTACATTTTGTTTATGAAAATGAGAAAGCTTTCAAAAAAAATAACACAATGTTCCTACACTTTATTTCAGCAGATATTCCATACAATGTATTCGAACGATAAATCAAGAAAAGTACAAAAGAGATCACTTCTTACTGTTTGCCTAAATGTTTTCCATTTCATTTTCTCTCTTTTCTGGAAGTCTTCCCTGTATTTCTTGTGAAGTTTCCTTGCCAAAAAAAACTTTATTTAATATATTTTATTATTATATATAACTTAACACTTTTTAATATTAAATATTTTAGTACAATAGCAATCTAACTTTGATTTCTATTCTTCTGTCTCCCATTAAGTTTTTCATTCCGTTACTATTTACAGACCATCTTCAATGGGATCATGGTTCTCTACTTCAAATCTATCTTTTTCATACTTTGGGCAGGAAAAGAAGTTATACTAAGAATTTCCTGCGCTTCTGCTGCAGGTGGGGCAATTTTTCTTTCGTCATCGTATTTGTAAAGGTATTATCTGGTTGTTATAGAGTGTCGTGTTAAAAAATCTGTAAAATAGAAGTTAGAAGTTAAGACTGTACATCCATCTCTCCGTTTTTGCTTTGTCCCATCGGTTCTAATATTCGTCAGGCTCCTTTGTCATTCCTGCTTCCTCTCTTCTTTCGTTAAGTAAGTGCCGGTGATTTTGTTTTATAGAAAACTCGCTTAATTTCTATGGCCTCCAACTGCCTGATGTGAGACAGTTCGGCAGTTATATGCAACCCTGATTGCACTTAGGATTAGTGACTTCGCCTTTTCGGAGTAGTTTATCTTCTTCAGTGCTGTCGCTCATTTAGGTGAAGCATGCATAAGTGTAGACCAAGGCTCCCTTTGCCAAAAAAATTCTACTCTGGCTAAGTCCATCAATGTTAATCATTATCCTCGTTAGCGCCAACGTTACCCTTGACGTTTTTTTGCAGGCTTTGTTTAAATACGTCTTGTAATTTAACCCTGAGCCTGTCACCACTCCTAAATAATTGACTGCTGTATCGTAATAATATATCCACCAATATTGAGTATGGCGACCTCTAGTTAATAATGCTTCCGCATTTTGGTCATTTCTTGATTTTTGGATTAAATGAAGAAAAACGGACAAATAGCTAAACAGGTGAATGATATGTGGTAGATAAACAGATACAAAATTGCTTTGAAAGAGCAGAACTTAAATTATTTAAACATATTCTTGTGAAAAACTTAAATCTAGATTAAATGTACAGGTTGCAATCATAAGGGACCCAAATTCTGGGTAATCGAATATCAGTTTCCTTCGTAAAGTCGTTGAATTTATGTAAAAGGTAAATTTCTTAAATGAAAAATAAAAATTTTAGCAAATGTTATTTTGAATTATATTAAATCAAGTGCATACAAAACATTAATGCTGCAGTATATGATTATTTTCTGCTACCCGTTGATTGCATGTATCGGAAATCGTTTCAGTAAAATTACCACTAACATGTATATGCAATCTAACTGACAGTTTTTGAACAGCTGCCATTCAAACCAGTCCGAAATGTTTAAGATTGCTTGCATAAGTTCAAGTAACTATTGTATACCTTGGGGCGCTTATGCGCGGGCATTTCGACACATAGTGCTCATGAGAAATCTCATGAACAGGAATGCAAGGCTATCTTTGTCTTTCTTTGAGAATAATATATCAGCTCCCTAGATCCACTAGGCTAGGGCCCACTAGGCTAGGGCGTTGATATATTATTCTCAAACTTTTCCTATTTAACTTTTCGCTTACCAGATTGGTTTCTAGTAACTGGGTGACTAAGATGAAGAGCTTTAAGCAATGGCGTAGCTACAACTTCGGGAACCCGGGACCAAGGATGTTCTGCCACCCCCCTTTATCTACCTACCTACAAGTTTCATGAGGTGGTTCGAACAAAAGTGAGTGTTTACAAAATATATTCGATATTAAGTATATCAAATTTGGGAAGTAAGAGCCACGCAAATTCTGAAGTTCCAAAATTCTCACAATCCGGTATTTGAGGAAATTGATGGTAAATTTACAACACATCTTATTAAAAGCCATAGAAAAAACCCATTTTCGCCCTATATATTGTGCACTTTTGACACAATTTGCAGGAAGTTTTGCCCGAATTGGACTTTTTAAATACCATTTTTGAAAATTTGGAGAAATAAAAGTATTTGTTACAACTGTGAGAGTGTCTGGTCGCGAAGACGGAGTAAAAATAAAGATACTGTTTTTTTATCACTTCTTCGTCGCAATGTATCACTCTCACAGTTTGTGACATATCCGTTGGTTTCTCAAAATATGTATACGAGGCTTGTTACAAATGTTTCTTGAAAACGGAAGAAAATCATTCAAAAAACGAATCCACGCTCGTACTACCTTAAGCACGAAAGTCGTTACTGGGTCAAACATTTGTTACAATAATGTATATATTTGTTACTACAGCAGATAATTTAAATCATTTGCATTATAATCAGTATATTATTACAAAGAAGCTGTTATTTTTTGTAACTTCAGATAAATAAAACAAAAAAATGTGTTGAAGTATTTTTCTGAATATTAAAAAACATCTTTTTGCCGCCCCCAAGACGTTGAGATAACTCGAGTTTTTTAAGAACTTAATTCCTCGAGAGAAATATTTATTTCGAGCTATATTCGAATTTCGTAAAGCGTGTATGTTTATTTACGGCGAATTCGTCGAGTAGTTCTTTCATTGAGTGTAATTTAATCGTAATGGTTGTAAACAAAACTGACCTACATGAATTTACTTTAACAGAGGTACTATAACAAGACGATTTCTCGTATATAAATTCAACAGAGGCCTTGCAGAACCGGCAAATCCAAACCTACGCATTAATGGAAGATGTGATGGTCTTCATACTAAACTGCAGTTTAAATATTCCAGTAAGAATAGTAACACATCAGCAATAATGGGGCTATTACAATATCTGGAGCACAATTGTAAAGTGAGAGCATTTTTTATCCGGTAGAAAAGAATCTTTCTTTGGACACAAATTGTATTCCCTACACTTGTTGGACAATATTTATGTTAAGCAGAGAAGAGAAGTAACCGTTATCCGTCAACAAATGCGGTTAAAGTTTATGCTCAGTCATGTCAAAAAACCTCTTCATACTTATGCACTTAACATACAGTATTTAGAAATTACTGCTCATACATTTGTTTGTTGCAACATTACTCTTGTACAAAATCAGGGTTTTAAATTTATATTCGGTTCATGCATTTATCTTAGCAATCAATTTCTTTGCAAGCTCATTCTGTTAACCCTCAAAATTAAAGTTCTATTGAATTTACTCTCTATACATTTATTTATGGCTAGAAAATTTTACTTTACTAAAAACTTGCTTCCGTCTGTTAAAAATCTTAACAAACTCTCTCCACTGTCTTTCTGTTAAAATTTAAAACTTTGGCATCTTTCGTAGTTTTTTCTCAACATTTATATGTTAAAAGTAACCCTTACTCTAATGCAAAATCGGTATACTCACTATTATTAAAATTCTCCACAAACTCTGTCATCTTTCGAAAATATTCCTATATACATATTTATATGTCGTTAGCAACATTTACTCTTATACAAAATCGGCTTTTATTAACTCACTTATGCTGAAATTCTCTATAAACCCTAGCGACGCTTTTATGTTAAAATTAAAATTTTAAGCATCTTTCGAAGTTACTTCCTAAACATTTATATGTTGGAAGTAACCCTCGTTCTAATAGAGAATCGGTTCCTGTTTAACTCAATTAAGGCTAAAATTCTCTACAAACTCTCTCATGTTAAAACTCAAAGCAGATTTCGAAAAAAAATATTTCTATATATTTATACATCGGTTTATGTTTAACTCTCTTATGTTAAAAATCTCTACAAACTCCTCCTTTCGTCTGTCACTTTTCACATCATTTATTTATTACAAGTACCTTTTACTCTTATACTGAATCGATTCAAGTGAAACTCTCTTCTGTTAAAAATCTCTATAAATTTTTTGACCACTCATGCTGTTAACCATCAAAATTAAAGCATTTTTCTCAATAGATTTAGTTATTTTTAGTAATCTTTACTGTTATGCAAATTCAGTTATTGTTTAATTCACTCACTTTCTACAAACTGTTGACACCCTCATGCTTTTAATTCTCAATACTTATAGACATTTCGAAATTTATCTTCATGAATTTATTTATTGCTATTAACCTTTAGATTTACCTACAACAACATTCACTGTAACTAACATTAACAACACAACTAACCAGACTAAGGAAACGAATCCAACGAGCGGTTGCCATTTACTCGTAGTGAGAACGTGTTAGCTAACAGAGAGTTGTAATTCGGATTTGCAAAACGTTTCCGACAAATTTCATTCGCCGGTGGTTAGTTGCCGAAACGGACGTCTTCGTTAGAGCAATAAGGTCTGTCACCTGTGCGTGTTGCTTGCAATTTAATTTAGTTTTACCCTGGAATTCGGTGTTGATGGTTATGTTATGGTCCTGAGGTTTTGTTTTAAATAAACGCGCGCTTAAAATGGAAACAGTTTTGTGATGGAAGATGAATTTTAAGTTAAGTTATGTAAAGAAAGAAAGTAAGATAAATAATTGTGGTGTTATTTTCATAGCAAATATGAAATGTTACAAAATAAAATTATAATCTGGAAGGGAAACTAAAAATTTGTGAAGGAAATGTAAATTCATAAAAAAGGCTTAAAAACAATAAAACAAAGTGAACTATGAGATAAACCAAAAAAATTTAAGAGCTAAAATCTTGTGTAACAGATCTTTTTATACTCTTGCAACTTACAAAGCACAGCCGGCTAAATATATCCTGGTGTTGGTAATATTGAAAGGTGTAGCAGAAGGGTTCAACTTTATTGTTCGACGAAATCGTAAATAGATTACGATCAAAGCGAAAATTAAGCTAAATTATCCTCAATCCTTTACATAAATTTTAGCCAAAACCACATACTAATATTAGCATTTGATTTCATTAAGGTACCTCAATTACCATCACAAAGTTACACTGATATTAGTTAAACACGTTATATTACTTTTATTGAGATAACTCACATTTTAGCCAATATATGCGATAATAAAGCCCCTGGAAGTTCGAAAATATATATATTGGGGTAGAGTGTTGTTTTTTATATTCCAAAATTCCCACTCCCCATTTTCTACTTCAACGCAAAACTATCCTTGTGATCTTGCAATAGGCACTCAGGGTATCTTTTGCATTTTCAGAATATTCGAAAGTTTCCTCCGTGTTTTTATAATGTCAATATCCGTCAACATCAAAAACGTGTGTTTTCAAGCCTTGAACTCGTTTGTTTATTGCAAAAATAGTTGTAATGTCAATTTGAACGTTGTTTATTGTGATACATATAGGAGTGGTAGCAAAAATCGATTAGAAAATATGTACATCAGAAAAATAATATCAAGTAAAAAATGTTCACGAAACTTAATTCTGGAAAAAATGGGCGATAGAAAAAAAAAGGGTTAGAAAAATGGTGTATTGTTTTCCCTTAATACAAAATCATTTTCATATTTACAACAAAAACTTCCTCTAGCTCAAGCGCTCATCAATCGTGTTAAAAATCTCAATGGAAACTGGTGTTAGAGAAAGAACGAGCTTATTATTAGTGTTGATTTTGTTCAGCAAAAAGTCGTGGCGAGACGTGGAGAATTAGCCGCTAGCAAAATATGAAAATCTTGCCCTGGTTTGGTTTTCCGAAATTTGAGATGTCACAGACGGATTCAATCATTGATTAAAGAAGTAAGGAAGCGTTAAAGTGCAACCGAACATTTTATACTCTTGCAACTTGCAAAAATCAAAGCCTTTGAAGTATTTTAAAGTGTAAAAAGTCAACCAGAGGATCCAAATTCAAGTAAATTTGTATTATATATACCTATACTATATATAACTCATACATTGACCGACATATTCGGCATAAGGTTTGTTATAAAAACGAAAATCATTGTATGTAGTACATGGGAGTTCGAATAGTATCGACCCGATTTTATTTATTTTTCCCAATACAACATGATATTAACATGCCTCATACAAAAACAAATCATGAGTAAAATCAGCCGGATGTTCGAAAACCTTGATATTAGTATGAGGTAAGTCAAGTTTTCAATAAGTGAAGTATTAGTCCGATTCAACCCAAATATGACATACATACATATCATTATAAGAGAAGGATTATATTTTAATTTGAGTTATACATATAACACATTAACGCTTTTTATTGGATTTAAACAATTTTTGGTCATAAGGAGAGCACACACTAAAGCCACTCGTACAAAATTTTATTATATATTTTTATACTGGTAAAATCATCAATTGAAATTTAAAATTTTACATACAACTCACCGCAAGCTTATTAAAATAAAGTGCCCTTATATTTATGGCGGTATTTCTGCGTTTTCATCCATTTTGCCCTCCCCGTAAATATATGTGTATGCATGTGTAACTGCTTGGATTAAAGTCCACTTCTTTGCACTTAATTGTTACCACAATTTTATTATAACCCAAAGTAATTACTCTACTTTGGACATCGTACTTTTATTTTCATGTTATCGTTTCCAGCATTACATGTGGCTTTTTCAAGCTGAGGTGCATGAGTTTTTCGGCCGCACTGGCAGTTAAAAACAACCAAAAGTTTATACTTGTAATATGTCAATATTGTTTTTCTTTTTTCGATATTTTCTTTTTTTTTTTGCATTTAAAACGGCAATAGTAAGAGGTATCAATGTCCTTCATTTTCACTTTTTTCAAAGAATGTATGTAATGTTTCTAAAACAGTCGATATTGTGTATCTAAGTATAAATTCTGTAACTATACAACTAAAAAATAAACTTGAGCAGATAATAACAATTTTGAAAGATAAAATCAAAAGAACTTCTGAAACATAACTTTCGTCTTTTATAAAAGCTTCAGATATTTATGAACTTAGTGAAGCAAATCTTTAAATTTTGACGGCTTTCATTTCCTCCTTATTTGATTATGAAAGATGAACTGAAGCTTGCTATCCTATAAATACTCTATTTGAAGCCAAAATACTTTAATACGTTTGCTATTGTCACTTTACTGTAACCATACCTCACTTCGTCTTCACGGTACTTCGCTGTACCGTTATCCCGCTTAATCGACCGTTTGACAGGCAACCGAATGTGACACAAGGCAATAGCTTCGAAACCTAAAGCCGCGATTGCCCTTTTTATCTGGAAGCGATAAAACTGTAAACGAAGAAGTGTTGGAGAAACAAAAGCGGAAAGAAATTTGAGGCCACTTACTGAAAGGGAGATTGACAAACAATGAAGCCAACAAAAACGACGCTACAAGTGGCTTGCTAATGAAAGTGGTGGACATAATGGCATTGGGAATGCTGCCACCCTACTGAAATGAGACCAATAATGACTAAAGTTTTGAAGCATATCTAGTTGATTATTTCATTGTTTAAGTTAAAAATTTGTGTTCTAGTTATTTCTTTATGTCAATGAAATTAAAACGAATATTTCGCTAGTTCAGCCTTATTTGAACTAAAGATAATCGTTTTATCTTTGCAATCGGCAAGCCACTTAAACGATGACAAATAAAATTATAGAATTTCCTTATCTGGAAGGAACAAAACCACTCAAATGATCTTCAATATATTTCAAGTTCAATTACGCTATTGGGTTTTATTTGTTAAATATCTGGTCTTCAAATAATTAATTTATTATACATCTTCAAGGCAATAATTTAAAGGAACAAACCCAGCCAGATGATGAAAAGTTATTGATCAGATAGGATCAGTTAAGCGACAGTTTTTATAATAAGTTTCTAAAAGTCATTGCATATTCATTCAAAAACAAATGAAAATAATAAAGGACAAATATTTTAGTAGTGTATGTAATGCAAGTTTTTGTCAAAAAATCAGTGACAAGCGTCGACCGATGACACGGCTCATTATCGTGCAACAGGCGCCAGGACCCTGCCTCATGGTATTGTGGTCGAGTACGACGAATGCGTGACAAAAGACGCCTCATAACACCAAGGTAAAACACAGCATGAACGGTTTGGCCAGGTGGGACGAACTCTCGTTGTACAATACCCTCGGAATCGTATAAAAAAATCAGCATTGTCTTTATTTTTGACTTCTGAAGACGACTTTTTTTTGGTCCGACTTCTGATCGTCACGACCTTCTTGGAATCGCTTAAACCACTCATGCACATTCATACATGATAGGTACTCATCACCATAAACTTTCTTCATCATTTGAAATGTTTCAGTAAACGTTTTCCCAAGTTTAAAACAAAATTTAATATTTGCTCTTTGTTCAAAATGCATTTTACGACCAATGACCAAAAGTTGTTGTCACTTTTTGATTGATGTTCCATTGTAGTTATCCAATTGTCTTAAAATTTTTACGAAATGTCAACAAGAGATCAAACCTTTTACTTTATATACCCACCAATAGGTGGTGCCACTAGAAACAGTTATATTTAAAAATTTCTGTTTCTTTTGCGACAGACCTTGTATTCCTTATAAGAACTTGATCGGTCATTTGGCATCTCAAAGATACCTCGTTAGATGAAAAAACTAAAATATTATCCATTTTCCAAATTGGACATCTATCCTTCGACCAAAGTTTAGTTTTACTAGTATGTTCTAATGGGTCTTTTAATGGCATGCTAGGGCTTTGTTATCTGCAAAAGTGAGATATATATTTTTGAGCCTACCGCACTCCTCCTGAAATATTCCAGCACTTATCGGTCATTCATTTGATATGCAACTACATATCTTAATAATAAGTTTCCTATATTTAAAAAAAAATACCAATGTTTCATGCAATTCGAAAGGACATAATGTTTAAATTTTATATAAAGGGCTATCATGTCAAACCTCAAAGAATACCTCAGCTCCGTTAAAGCATATTCCTGAGCAATACTCTCTGTAGTCGAATACCACTACGATTTTGTTAGTAATTATATTTACTTATTATTTTTTTGGAGAAAAGGAACATAATAACTTTAACATGCAATTTCGATTTCGAAATAATTATTGATTATAGTTTATCTACTACAAAATGAAAAGGAAAGGGTTATTGAATATACCAAAATTTTTATATTATGTGCTCAACAGATGTGCTGCTATATGGCGTATATGTACCTTTACAGAAAGGTTTCTATTTCGGTGCGTAAATGTACAGAGAAGATGGTTTTCTAACTCGGGAACACGCCACGTATAACTGGCGCGCACTCATGCAATCGTAGTTATGATAATTTCGCCAATGTTGGCATAAACATTCGTGATGAGTTCATATTTCATTGAAGTGAATCGACAAAATTGAGGAGGAATTGATATCAAACCACTGGAACCGAAATTCTCCTATATCTAATTTGCGGATTTGAAGGCTGATATGTCGAAAAGGTCATCGCAAACAGTGTGCGAACTTCAGTGGCATGCGATTGTAATTGCTGGCATGCTTCTGAAAAAGTTGCACACACTCTACCATTCAAAGTGACTCAAGTGAAATTAAACCACCTACATTTATCAATAGCTACCGAAGGTATAAGCAATCATCGTTTTTCGGATGAATTATGTAAATTCATCCTAAGCCATTAGTTGAGAGCACACCTGAATATCCATCTACTGGTTGGCCTTGTTTTCAGTGTAAACATTTTTTCGACGATGCAACCCATGAATAATGTCAAAGCATTTCAGAATAGAGCAATGTTCTCGCAAACGAATCACTGACGCAAGTTGAGAAAAAACTCGTCAATGTCAATTTTTTTGGAAGTGTTTCCGCTGGCTGTACTGTATTCTTTGAGTTGAAAAATACGCTTTGGCCATTCTCCAAATGTACTGCGAGACGCACAGAAGTCGGAAAACGTGCATGAATTGAAAAAGTAAATACCCTACTAAGCGCTTTATTGCAGTTCACGTATCGAGCATTTGATACTTGCTGATCCATCTCATTAGGACCAATAACCGCCATATTCCTTTCCTTGGCGACGTATTTGCTAACGTATTTGTTCGATTTCACCAAACTGCAATATTCAACAGTGGCATGAGTTTTGAATGCGAATTAGACAAGAGTGGCGAATATGGTATGATCCATATGTTGTCGACTTCGATATTCACTCCTCTAAATTGAATGGTAAATGTTCTGCCATTGTCGTCTGATGAGCTGCGACGATAGAGTGGATATCCATCATTTTCAGTTTGGGTTTTCGAAAGAAAAACACATGGATAGTGTTTCATGCATTTGTTGTTAGACATACAAACCGCAGTGGGATTGCAGTGTCCGCAAGGTCCATGAACCACTTCGTGAAATACTGGATCTTTCTCTGCATCAGGAATTTCCGAAGAAATGATTTCATCAATTTGATCTGGTGTAACCACTATCTACCATCCAAAGAAGAATGTGTACGTACAGCAAACCTCTTTTTTTTTTTTTGAAACTCAACACTCAACAGAGTACATCCAGCATCTGTCCATCAAAATCGTAGCTGTTGCTTGAAAAGTCGTGCTGTGACATATATTAGCGCGACCTCTTCGTGGCTTCTAACAAATTTCAATCTATAATTGATCGTATTGTCTGAAACCCACATAAAGTTTTCAATGAATAATTTTCAATAATTTTTCTTTTAAATAGCCGAAATAAAAAAGCAAGTGACGGAAATTGAACGATTTAAATAATTTACAAATCAAAATATTGAAAAACAAAGAAAAAAACCTTTGTTTGGAAAAAAGTCACTTTTCGGAAATTTCCAATTTTTCGACTTTTCATTATGAAAAGTGTAATATTCTGCGATTTCATGATTTATTATAATTTATATAAATAACTACCAATTGTAATATTATATTAATAACTATCGGCCTTCCCGTCCGGCACGGTAGGCGTCCAATAAATATCTAATATCAAATGTCATGTTTACAGACACGTTACATCAACGCCTTCCTTGTTGCTAAATTATGAGAACGTATTGTCACTTTCTTTAACAGGTACAGATCTCCACATTCCTTCCTTTTTCTCCAGACGTAGTTTGAGGTTCTCGCCTAGCTTCTTCTGATCCTCAGATGCTGAGGTAGTTCGGGAAAAAGACTCGGCATCGAGGAAAACTGGCGCTGATGCATATCCTTATCTTATCCCAATCTTGAAAATATCTCTTCCATTTCATCAATAATGGTTTTAGATGTTATCGACTTAATCACTTTGAACTCCATATATCTGGAGTAGTAATCAATTAGTACCAATATATTATCCCCATTAGGTAAAGGACCCGAAATATCGGTTGTTAAACATTTCCATAATCCCTTCGGGAAAGGGTACCTCTCCATCGGAGCTGGTTTTGGTGACATTGACACTATAAGGCAATCTTGACAAGTCTTGACGTATTTTTCAACATCTTTGTCCACACAAGGCCACCATACTTTGGAGCGTAATCTCCGTTTCATTGCACTTTTTTCTGGATGTCCTTCATGTGCGAGGGCTAGAATTATTTCGCCCAACTTTCGTGGGATTACTAATTTAGTTCCCCGTAATAGGATATCACCAACTATAGACAGCTCCAAACGAAATGTGTAATATGGGCTTGACATATTCGCTTTCCAGGAGTCCTGACTTAGACACGTCATTACAGACATACATATAGACATCTCTGTAATCTGTGATATGGAGAGCGACTTCGGTATCAAGTGGACACTACTTGAAATATATGCTGCTCTCCGGCCTAATCATATGGATCAGCGTTGTTTTCTTGGGAAAGTCTTGATAGCGAATCCGCAATATTTTCTTTCCCTGGTTTATATATCACTCGAAAACGATATGACTGTAACCTTATCAATCATCTTTCGATCCTCGCTGGGGGTCGAGAGGTTGGCTTAAATACGATTTCTAGTGGCTTGTGATCGGTTGTTAGATCAAAATGTTGCCCTGCCAAATAATAATAAAATTTTTCCACAGCCCACACCAGGGCCAGACTTTCTTTTTCGGAATATCTCTTCTCCACCGGTGAGAGACTCTTACTGGCAAATGAAATGATCCGCGAAGTATTTGCCTTATCAAATTGCACTAATACGGCACCCAGGGCTACCGGACTAGCATCTGCAATTAAACACGTTTTGTCCTGTGGGTTAAAGTATGAGAGTTTCCATACCGCGGCTAATTTCGACTTAATTCCTTGAAATGCGTCGTCCTGCTCTTTGCCCCAAACAAATTTCTCCTTGCTCCTCATTAGTTTCCTTCAACTTCAGTCCCTTCATCCGAAAGGATGTGTCCCAAAAATTTCAGCCTTTGACTACTTATTATGCATTTCCTTTCATTCTGTAAGACATTATTTGTTTTAAAAATTGACTTAACCATTTCCACTGCCTTATCATGTTCTTCAATGTTACTTCCAAAAATGATTATATCATCAATATAGTTCAATGCATTTTGACAAGGAGATATTAATTCCTCCATTAGCCTCTGAAATATCTCTGGAGCCGAATTCACCCCAAACATTAAACGTTTATAACGAAACAAACCCCGGTCGTAATAAATGTAGTAATTTCTCTGCTGGACTCAGCCAACTCCAACTGATGGTAGGCATTTTTTAAATGAAGTCGAGAGAAATACTTAGCTCCCCTTAGTTTGTTCATAAAGTTGTCAAAAATCGGTAAACGGTAATTTTCTCTCTGTATTACTTTATTTGCACGGCGCATATCTATACATACCCGAATATCCCCATCATCTTTATAGGCAATCACCACCGGCGATATCCAGGCACTTGGGCCAGTTACTGGTTCGATAATGTCCAACTTTAAAGCCTCTTCCAGTTTCTCAGTTATTTTGCCCTCCAACGCCGTCGGCGCACGTCTCATGGGTTGCTGCACGGGAATCACAGATTCGTTAATAGATAGCTTGACAGAAAAATCCCACCATTTGGCAAACGGTTCTGCTTCCTCAACTCTACGCACATCCAAACCTACTCTTAAAACTTTGAGTTTGATAGCTGTGTCCCGTCCTAATAGAGATTGTTTACCATTTTCGATTACGTAAAATGTAGTAATCAGTTCTGGATCGTTTTGTACCGAAATTGAAGCCTCAAAAACTTGTAATACCTTGAGTAGACGATCTGAAGCATATGCCCGAAAATGATTCGCTGATTCAGTACGTGAGTTAAACATAACAGCCTTTTCCTCGCATAATCGTTGCCAATCTGAATGGCTGATCAGGTTCAATTTAGATCCCGAGTCGATGATCATAATAATTATGTAACCTCCTATTTTACACGGGATCTCCCCCTCTTGTGACTACTCGTTCTCCACCTGAATAACCCAGTTCCCTTCGCACTGTCCATTTCCAATTTCGCTACTTATGGACTGTACAACCGTATCTCTTCGTCTCCAGCGTTTCCTATCCGGTTCACCTACTTTGAAATTGGGTTTCCGTAACTTTGTGCAGCATTTCCGATAAAAATGTCCAATTCTAACGCATTTCCTGCTTTTGATATTTCTGGCAGGACACTCCATACTATTTTCGCGATGTCCCCTTTTACCACATCTTCCACACTCGCTTTCTATACTTTGCTGTACAATTTTGTTTATGCCGCTTGTATTACCTTGGGGTGTCATAGACTGCGTTTGTTTGTTGACTTGTTCATCCACACTACATGTTTTGATGGCCTCATCCAAAGTTAGTTCGTTTTCAAGTAACCTTTTTTTTAAACCTAACGGTGCCCAGACATCGATGATTTTACCTTTTAAACATATTTCTTCAATCTGTTCTTTCGTCTCGCCAAATGAACATTTTGCTATTTGGCGGCGTAATTTCACCAAAAACTCCGTAAAGCGTTCTCCTTCCAGTGGTGTTATAGAACGAAACAAGTGCCTCTCAAAAGCGGAATTCCATTGTGGCGAAAAATACTCATTGAGTTTTGTTATCAAAGGTGTAAACACATTGTTTTTCGCTTGCTCATCATAGGGTTACTAAAGCACCAGGAATGCTATATAGTTTATTTCTTTTCTTATATAGAGGTTGTCTCCTCTGCGTCAATATATATATAAAACGAACGCAACCACGCCTCCCACTCCGTACGCCATAACGCCTTGTCCATTGCCTGACATAGAAATGGTTTCAGTTCCGTCATTTTTATTTCTCGCTGAAACGATTACCATAAAACAACATTTTATTTTATTAAAAAAAAAAAAAAATCATATAAATTAATTTCGACTACATTTGGAAAACTGTGTTTTCTTATCTTTCATTCATTGAGAAAAAACTCAACAGCTAAATTTTTCTCATGCCCTTGTTGAATCACTCTACCCTTGTTCCCAACGTTATTAAATTTGGAATATAGTCTCTTAATACAATACCTAACTACATTTAGTCCCTTACTGCATTTCAAATGAATTATACAAATATACACATATTCTCAATCAATCATTTCGCTCTTACATTTGTCTCATTCCATTTGAAATAGACTCTTTTCGTTTTTTCCTAGATTTCTCGAATCATTTTTAAATGGAATAGCCTCTTTACTTATTTTTCTTTTAATTTTTTTAGATTTCTTGAACCATCTTCAAATTTTCTAATTTTTTAAATATCTTAATGCATTTGCATTTGTCTCATTCCATTTGGAATATTTTTTTTTAACTATTTTCAATTTTCAAATTTTCCATTTTCTTGAAATATCGGAAAACTCCTTTGCCAATTTAACTTCTGTTTTTTTAATTCGCTGAATTCATTTTAAACATTTTCATTTTCAATTTATTTCAATCCCATACCATTTGGAACGAATTCCGTTATTCAGGTAACGCTGAATAAAATTTTCTTCTTACATTTCCCTACACGCAAATTCAAACAAAATACCTGTATGAATCTGTGAGTGTGTGTGTGTGCGCCTAGCGTCACTATTCCCGTTTGAATTCAAAATCGGAATCCTTTCGTTTTATGTAAAATACTTCCCAATTATCCTCGTCGCCTATTACATCTGCAATTTCACGATTTATTATAATCTATATAAATAACTAACAATTGTAATATTCTATTAATAACTATCGGCCTTCCCGTCCGGCACGGTCGGCGTCCAATAAATATCTAATATCAAATGTCATATTTACAGAGACGTTATATCAACGCCTTCCTTGTTGCTAAATTATGAGAGCGTATTTTCACTTTCTTTAACAGGTACAGATCTCCACAAAAAGTCTCTTCTTCATTACTGGCGTAGACACCGCTTACGCGATTATAGCCGAGTCAACAACAGCGCGCCACTCGTTTCTTCTCTTCGCTACGTGGCGCCAATTGGATATTCCAAGCGAGGCCAGGTCCTTCTCTACTTGGTCCTTCCAACGGAGTGGAGGTCTTCCTCTTCCTCTGCTTCCCGCGGCGGGTACTGCGTCGAATACTTTCAGAGCTGGAGTGTTTTCATCCATCCGGACAACATGACCTAGCCAGCGTAGCCGCTGTCTTTTAATTCGCTGAACTATGTCAATGTCGTCGTATATCTCGTACAGCTCATCGTTCCATCGAATGCGATATTCGCCGTGGCCAACGCGCAAAGGACCATAAATCTTTCGCAGAACCTTTCTCTCGAAAACTCGCAACGTCAACTCATCGGTTGTGGTCATCGTCCAAGCCTCTGCACCATATAGGAGGACGGGAATTATGAGAGACTTATAGAGTTTGGTTTTTGTTTGTCGAGAGAGGACTTTGCTTCTCAATTGCCTACTTAGTCCGAAGTAGCACCTGTTGGCAAGAGTTATCCTGCGTTGGATTTCTAGGCTGACATTGTTGGTGGTGCTTACGCTGGTTCCAAGATAGACGAAGTTATCTACAACTTCAAAGTTATGACTGTCAACAGTGACGTGAGTGCCAAGTCGCGAGTGCGACGACTGTTTGTTTGATGACAGGAGATATTTCGTCTTGCCCTCGTTCACAGCCAGACCCATTTCTTTTGCTTCCTTGTCTAGTCTGGAGAAAGCAGAACTAACGGCGCGGGTGTTGAGGCCGATGATATCAATATCATCGGCATACGCCAGCAGTTGTACACTCTTATAAAAGATGGTACCTTCTCGGTTAAGTTCTGCAGCTCGAACTATTTTCTCCAGAAGCAGGTTGAAAAAGTCGCACGATAGGGAATCGCCTTGTCTGAAACCTCGTTTGGTATCGAACGGCTCGGAGAGGTCCTTCCCGATTCTGACGGAGCTTTTTGTGTTGCTCAACGTCAGTTTACACAGCCGTATTAGTTTTGCGGGGATACCAAATTCAGACATCGCGGCATAAAGGCAGCTCCTTTTCGTGCTGTCGAAAGCAGCTTTGAAATCGACGAAGAGGTGGTGTGTGTCGATTCTCCTTTCACGGGTCTTTTCCAAGATTTGGCGCATCGTGAATATCTGGTCGGTTGTTGATTTACCAGGTCTAAAGCCACACTGATAAGGTCCAATCAGTTTGTTGACGGTGGGCTTTAATCTTTCACACAATACGCTCGACAGAACCTTATATGCGATATTGAGGAGGCTAATCCCACGGTAGTTGGCGCAGATTGTGGGGTCTCCTTTTTTGTGGATTGGGCATAGCACACTTAAATTCCAATCGTTGGGCATACTTTCGTCCGACCATATTTTGCAAAGAAGCTGATGCATGCACCTTAGCAGCTCTTCGCCGCCGTGTTTGAATAGCTCGGCCGGCAATCCATCGGCCCCTGCCGCTTTGTTGTTTTTCAGGCGGGCAATTGCTATTCGAACTTCTTCAAAGGGCGCGTAATTTGTACGTCTGCTTTCCCTCGTCATCGAAATTTGGGGCCAACGCGGGTTTTCCGCCTTTTCTCCTGGTTTGGGTTTTGGCCCTCCAACCCCGCCCCTTGGAGCAGGGTATGGAGAAAAATGGGTTCCCTTTTAATTCAAAGGGAAAGCTCTGGGCATCGGTAACTAGATCACCTTTGGGGGTTCTACAAGAGTATGCTCCGGTCTTGAAACCTTCTGTAAGCCGCCGCATCTTTTCGTAGAATTTTCGAGCATTACCCCTGTCGGCCAGCTTATCAAGCTCTTCGTACTCACGCATTTCGGCCTCTTTCTTTTTCTGTCTACAAATGCGTCTCGCTTCCCTCTTCAACTCTCGGTATCTATCCCATCCCGCACGTGTTGTGGTCGATCGTAACGGTTTCGAGGTAGGCAGCCTGTTTTCTCTCCGCTGCGACACGGCACTCCTCGTCGTACCAGCTGTTCTTCTGCACTTTCCGAAAACCAATGGTTTCGGTTGCAGCTGTACGTAAGGAGTTTGAAATGCCGTCCCACAGTTCCCTTATACCAAGTTGTTGACGAGTGCTCTCAGAGAGCAGGAGTGCAAGCCGAGTAGAAAAACGTTCGGCTGTCTGTTGTGATTGCAGCTTCTCGACGTCGAACCATCCTTGTGTTTGTTGTCGGGCGTTTTTTGCTGCACAGAGGCGGGTGCGAATTTTGGCTGCAACAATATAGTGGTCCGAGTCGATGTTAGGACCTCGGAGCGCACGCACATCTAAAACACTGGAGACGTGTCTTCCGTCTATCACAACATGATCGATCTGGTTGGTGGTTTTTCGATCTGGAGACAGCCAGGTAGCTTGATGTATCTTCTTATGCTGGAATCTAGTGCTACAGATAACCATATTTCGGGCCCCGGCGAAGTCGATCAGCCTCAGCCCATTTGGGGATGTTTCCGCGTGGAGGCTGAATTTACCGACCGTAGTGCCAAAGATACCTTCTTTGCCCACCCTGGCATTGAAGTCGCCAAGCACGATTTTGACATCGTGGCGGGGGCATCTCTCATAAGTGCGCTCCAAGCACTCATAAAAGGCATCTTTGGTCACATCGTCCTTCTCTTCCGTGGGGGGCGTGGGCGCAAATCAGCGATATGTTGAAGAACCTCGCTTTGATGCGGATTGTTGCTAGACGTTCATTCTCCGGAGTGAATGATAGTACTCGGCGACGGAGTCTCTCTCCCACCACGAATCCAACACCAAACTTGCGCTCCTTTATATGGCCACTGTAGTAAATGTCACAAGGACCTACTCGTCTCTGTCCTTGTCCCGTCCATCGCATTTCTTGGACGGCGGTGATGTCAGCCTTTATCTTTACGAGGACATCTACCAGCTGGGCAGTGGCCCCTTTCCCCAAATTTAAAAGGGACCGGACATTCCAGGTGCATGCCCTCAAATCATAGTCCTTATTTCGTTTGCCATGGTCGTCATCAAAAGGGGGGGCTCTCATCCGAGGCTGATTGTTGGTTTTCATTGGGGGTGTTTTTTTACGTGGCGGGTCCCAAACCCTGCGCACAACCCTATGCAGGGGTGTTTCGCCTTCTCACTTTAGCTCGCCTTCAAACGGATGTTCTTAGGCTACCCAGAGGATACTTGGTCAAAGACCGGAAGTCGTGAGCTGCTTGAGTCATATGTAAAAGAATCGTTTCTGGCCACTCCCAAGTGAATGGCGATCAGAGAACTTTCCTCACTTGCGTGAACTTCTACACATAACCCCATTCCTCCTCCACAAAAAGTATAAGATTTTTTATTTCTAACGTTTTCAGATCCACAGCGAACAACTTCTGAAAATTTCGTGAAGATTGGTTGAGCCGTTCTCGAGCCTTAGCGTTACTAACAAACAAACATTCATTTTGTTGAGTTATGCGTTAAACAACACATTTTGCGATTCATTTTTATATTATAGATGCAACTTTCGTAATTTTTCCTTACATAAAAACCTTCTCCTAATAATAACAAATACAACAAAAAAGAATTAGTTAAATCGGTTCAGCCATTCACGCGAATTATGTGTTGAGTCGCGGTGAACGGGTTTTTAAAAAAAGTCAAAAAAATCAAATTGTATTGCAACGAGGTGACGTTGATGGCGATCAAGAACAGACTGCTTTATTTAATAAAATTGACTTAAAATGAAGCTTATTCTAATTTACAAATTGCTTATTAATAATATTAACTTACTTTTAACACGTTATTCTGAACAAGCAATACTTTTATTAATTTTGAAATTCTTAGGAATTTCACTTGTTAAATTATATGTTGCTTACTTTTTTTGTTTAAAAATTGCAACATAACACCATTTCCGGCTTTTGCAATTTGCTTAAACAAATAAAGTAAGCAAAATATAATTTAACAAGTGAAATTCCTAAGAATTATCAAAATTAATAAAAGTATGCTTGTTCAGCAATAACATGTTAAAAGTAAGTTAATATTATTAATAAGCAATTTGTAATTAGAATAAGCTTCATTTTAAGTCAATTTTATTAAATAAAGCAGTCTGTTCTTGATCGCCATCAACGTCACCTCGTTGCAATACAATTTGATTTTTTTTTAAAAACCCGTTCACCGCGACTCAACACATAATTCGTTGATGGCGATCAAGAACAGACTCCTTTATTTAATAAAATTGACTTAAAATGAAGCTTATTCTAATTACAAATTGCTTATTAATAATATTAACTTACTTTTAACATGTTATTGCTTTAACAAGCATACTTTTATTAATTTTGATAATTCTTAGGAATTTCACTTGTTAAATTATTTTTTTGCTTACTTTATTTGTTTAAGCAAATTGCAAAAGCCGGAAATGGTGTTATGTTGCAATTTGCTTTAACAGTTCATCGTATTTGTCAAATGCATTGTCAGGTGTTTTTACATACGTACTCGTACATGTAACTCGCGTGATGCCGTGACCAAGAGGGGATAGGGATTCATTTTTATATATATAGGGGCCATTCCATCAATTGGCGACATGGTTTTGTACCCGTGATTTCCGATTTTGACCAAACATTTGAATATCATAATATAGACCAAAATAAAAATATCTGTTAATTTTTTAGTGGTCAAAGCTGATTCATTGTTTTTTGGCGCGCAATTCAAATTGAGATCAAACAAAATAAATACTATTTATTTTTTTTTTGTAACAACCTCAAAATTGAGTGAAAAAATTTTTAAGTTATCCAATTTTATGTAAAAAAAATCTCAGCTCTTTGATAAAAATATTTTCAAAATCCCAATCAGGTGAAATTCTTTTCAGTGTATTCTGTACACTCACTAATAACGGGTGATTTTTTTGAGGTTAGGATTTTCATGCAGTAGTATTTGACAGATCACGTGGGATGTCAGACATGGTGTCAAAGAGAAAGATGCTCAGTATGCTTTGACATTTCATCATGAATAGACTTACTAACGAGCAACGCTTGCAAATCATTGAATTTTATTACCAAAATCAGTGTTCGGTTCGAAATGTGTTTCGCGTCCGTGTCCGATGAGCGATGAGGCTCATTTCTGGTTGAATGGCTACGTAAATAAGCAAAATTGCCGCATTTGGGGTGAAGAGCAACCAGAAGCCGTTCAAGAACTGCCCATGCATCCCGAAAAATGCACTGTTTGGTGTGGTTTGTACGCTGGTGGAATCATTGGACCGTATTTTTTCAAAGATGCTGTTGGACGCAACGTTACGGTGAATGGCGATCGCTATCGTTCGATGCTAACAAACTTTTTGTTGCCAAAAATGGAAGAACTGAACTTGGTTGACATGTGGTTTCAACAAGATGGCGCTACATGCCACACAGCTCGCGATTCTATGGCCATTTTGAGGGAAAACTTCGGACAACAATTCATCTCAAGAAATGGACCCGTAAGTTGGCCACCAAGATCATGCGATTTAACGCCTTTAGACTATTTTTTGTGGGGCTACGTCAAGTCTAAAGTCTACAGAAATAAGCCAGCAACTATTCCAGCTTTGGAAGACAACATTTCCGAAGAAATTCGGGCTATTCCGGCCGAAATGCTCGAAAAAGTTGCCCAAAATTGGACTTTCCGAATGGACCACCTAAGACGCAGCCGCGGTCAACATTTAAATGAAATTATCTTCAAAAAGTAAATGTCATGAACCAATCTAACGTTTCAAATAAAGAACCGATGAGATTTTGCAAATTTTATGCGTTTTTTTTTTTTAAAAAGTTATCAAGCTCTTAAAAAATCACCCTTTACATCACAATATCAGTGAACTAGCAATTGCATTTAACAGCATTTTCTAACTTTTGAAACAGTTTGAAGCGTAGCCAGAATGATCAAAAAGAAAAAAGGTAAAGCATTTAGCTAAGAGAGTGTAATGCCGCCTTCTTAAACTATGGAAGAGCATTCAGGTTTAAGATTAAGTTTAAAAAGTTTTTCCTTTGCAATGGAATCAAACCAATAAAGCTCATCAGAAACACTATGGAATTAGCTAAAATATATCTAACTGCATGGTTAGCAGCCAAGCAGCTTACTCAACTTAAATGCTGTCTTTTAGTGAGTTATTAAGCACACAAATACCTGAATATACAAACAAGTAGTATACATGTTTGTATGTAAAATGAGAGAAAGTATAGATGCTACTTAACTACTTACAATCACTACTTTAATAAAATAAAGGATTCGCTTTACTTTCCCTCTCTTAAACATTGTTTTGCGATCAACAGGTAAGTATACGTACGCAGTTACTAATACATATAGGGAACCAATGATGCCTTAAGTTTTTCAAACTAGAGGAGTACACAGTTTATTTTTAAGTTTAATATTAGGAAATTGAATTGAACCATAATTTGCGAACAAACCGGTTGACTTCATACGACATTTATCGATCAATATGTAAGAAATCTTAATGAAATTCAGACAGAACCTCTTGAATAATGATGTTCTGACTTTCTAGTTTTTGTAAATACTGAATTAAAGGTTTCTGCATTCTACTTTAATCCATTTTGAAATAAACCTTTCAACTGGCCACTTTATTACTGCTTTTCTGATTATTTTATTCCGCGAAGGAATTTACATGTCACTCTTATTTGCTTCCTTTTATATGTTGCATTCATATTAACAGTTTTTGAATAAACGATTGTCGATAATTACCCTTTTCTGGTAGCCCACTTTCACTTTCTTTCTTCTTGCATGTAGTATCTTATTTTACCTTTTCATAAGCAACCGACAAGCGTCGATGAAAAACGTGAACATCAACACTATTGCAGCATGCTGTTCCGTACAGTACTGTATGTTGCCGTGAATATTTTTTTATATTTTTTCAGCTTATTATGTGCTGGATTTTATATTTGTTAGTATAGTTTTTATAATTTGTTTGCTATATTGCTTCTAGTTAGTAGCAGTGAACTTTGGTACATATATTTTCGTTTGCTTATCACTTAAATATTATCACTCTTGTTTCTTCGTTATATTATCTATCTCTACGTTTTATATTAACTTTTCCTTTTGTTCTATTGTTTGCTGTTTCCCGCTTGTTGTTTGGAGTTACATTTATGGTCAATTGTCAATTGCTTCCCAGTTCCATTATATACTAATTCGCTCATGTCGGGACCATTTAATTCAGTTTCTGGTTAGGTTTGTTCCTTTGATTATGCATCCCTCGATGCGATTTAGGCGGGTATTGTCACTTGCGAAGCGAATTTATTTGGCGAAGCGAACACTTTGGCGAACATACCCCAAATTTGTATTGTGAATGGCGAATGAACGTATTCGCTAAAATATGTCGTTGCCATTCATGAAAAAAGTAGCGCGTTCATCCGAATTTGACATTTGTGTCATTTATACTTAAAAATATTTATTATTAAGTATATCAACTGAAATTCGAAAATATGTTTAATAACGCGGATCTGTATTTTGAGGATAATTACGATGTGGAAACGCGAACTAATCTTCTTCGACAGCGCCGTTTTATTAGAGATAATTCTAATCCTACAGAGCTTCCTAACACGGTGTATGTATCCAGTTCAATTATAACGAATAATAAGAAGTTTTTGTTCAATGTACACGTATTTGTAGATTTGTTGCGAATTTCCGCTTAAACAAGGACGCATTTATGTATGTGCTGGATAAAATCAAAGACAAATTTCATTGTCGGATGTCGTCTTCCATAACGCCCATATTAAAATTGTGTGCCGCGCTCAGATTTTTTGCACATGGCAGTTACCAACAAGCTATAGGGAATGAATTTCAGTTGGGTCTTGCTCAGCCAACAGTTTCCCTTATTTTAAAAGAGATCATACCCATTTTGGAAAATGAAATTTGTCGTACCCATATAAGCGTAGATATGAGTGAAGAAGAAAAGCAGCAGGCAAGGAGCAAATTTTATTCAAGATCGGGAATACCAAATGTAATAGGCTGCATCGATGGTACCCATATTGCGATTTATGCTCCTACCACAAACAAACACCTCCATCTAAACAGAAAAGGATTTTTTAGCATAAATGCAATGATTGTGAGTTTTTATGAATTTAATATAGTAAAATTGGTATAAACATTTTATTTTATTTTTATTACAGGCTTGTGATCATGATATGAATATCCGTTTTGTGGATGCTAGATATGCTGGTTCTACACACGATTCGTTCGTATGGAACAATAGTTCTCTAAAGGCATGTTTAGAGGCACCGCATCAAAACGGAGATCAGAACTCTATTTATTTAGGTATTCGCAATATTTGACTACTGCGCAAGTTTAATCTTGACATATGAATATTGAAAACAATAATACATTTGCAGGTGACTCCGGCTACCCACTAAGCCCTTATTTATTAACACCTTTCCGTCATGCAGAATCTGGAACTAGGGAGTCAATTTTTAATAAAAAGCACGCGAAAGCTAGAAATGTTGTTGAACGTACGATTGGAGTTTTGAAATGCCGTTTCAGATGTCTTCTGAGTGATAGAAAAATGCGCTACGATCCTGCTAAAGTAACATCCGTTATTAATATATGCTGCGCCTTGCACAACATTTGTAAAAAATTTAGAATCGGTGATCCGGAGGAGGCTCAAACCTTCTTTGATGCCGTTGTACCATTGGAACCAATTAATGAAAATGGCAATGGTTCACCAGGAGAGCGCCGCAGAAGACAAATTGCTGATGCTTTGATGTAAATGAAACTATACCGACTTCAGTGAATAATATAGTGTATTCATTTATTTTATTCAATACTTTGAAATTCAATATTACATAGATAATAAATATATAAAAATTACAAAAAATACATGATTTTAAATTAAATTCCAAATTCAAGTTCGGTTTAAATATGAAATAAAAAAAAAATTCATCACATTCTTATGAAATAAACTATAAACTAAATTCAATCTATTTACAAGCACCCTATTTACACAATTTTTCTTGCATTTTTATTTTAAAATTTTTAGTTTTATATACATCTTTTCTTTATTTCTTTTTTTCTCTAAATTTTGTTCCTTCTTCCTTTTAAATTAAATTTAAAAAAAATCACAGATTCAATTCCGTCACTTACAATAATAAAGTAAAAATAAATTCATCAAATGTTTTTATAAAAAAATCACAATTTCAAATTCGGTTAAAATATGAAATAAAAAAAAAAAAATCATCACATTCTTATGAAATAAACTATAAACTAAATTCAATTTATTTACAAGCACTATTTACCCTATTTTTTTTTTTGCATTTTTAATTTTAAAATTTGTAGTTTTATTTCCATCTTTTCTTTATGTCTTTTTTTTTCTCTAAATTTTCTTCCTTTTTCCTTTCTTCTTTCATTTTCATTAATTTAATTTCTTCCTGTTTAAGCTCATAAGTTTTTCTTGTATACCTTGCAATTTCATCAATTTTTTTTTCCATTTTTGCTAATTTGTTGGAAAGGATGTCCTGAACTTCGGCTTGCTTCTCCAACGCTTTCATCCGAATGACTTCACGTTCCTCTACTGTCATTCTAGGACGGCTGCTTGAGGATTGCGATGCCAAATCCATGGCTCGTTGTGTTTCCTCGGTCGTGCGCTCTTCTGGCTGAATTTCATTATTATTTACCGCACTTGCTGCTTCATTAGAGCCATATGCTAAGCCTACAGGATTTACAGCCGCCTGAAGGTGAAGAAGCTCATCAACACTTTGCTCTAATGGAGATAAACTTTGCTGAGCATAAGGTCCTCCTCCTGTGGCAACAGTTTCGCGTCGGTTTGTCGCAATTTTTTTTTTTAGTTTTAGTTTATAATCTAACCAAACCTAAATGCTACACATAAGTAACTTCAACCAAACAAATTCATTAAATTTTTACCTTATTCCACTCGCGTCCGTTTCGCAATGGTGGACCTATGGCATTGAGTTCGGCAGCGAACAGGTCCCATTGCTCTGCCCTGCTTTTTTTTGTGGATCCAAAATTCCCCATTCCTCTGGCGACGTCCGGATTGTTTTCCATTAACGCAACCAATTTTTGGAATTGCTGCGTTGTTGTACGTTTTGTTCTAGAAGTATTTTTGTTAAATATAATTAACTAAATAGAATTGCTCAAATAACGATCAAAATTTACTTACGTCCTTTCCATTTCAAATAGCGAATAAAAAATGCATTCGTTAAATTTTGACAGTAATGGCGAAGCGAATGCCGTTTTTTTTGCCAGCGGGAATACCAGAAATTCATTTTCGCCACACGTTCGCCATTTTCTGGCGAATTCGTTAGAGATTCGCAACTTACAATTCGCCACGGCGAAATTCGCCAAAATTTTCATTCGCTTCGCAAGTGACAATACCCGCCTTACTGTTGTGATTATTATACAGGGTAGGCCATTTAAAGTTGACCCATTTGCCCATTTGCCAAAATTAAGGCGTCGCGGATAATCAGCTGGGTTTAGTTTTTGTGCCATTTGAATTTTATATGGAAACATCTTCAAATCTTTATGAATTATGCGTCGGAGAGTGGTGCGAGAGATGTCTAATTCCTGAGAGCGGCGATAACTCGATGTCGATGGAGTCTCCTCAATACTGGCTCGTACAGCTTCGATATTTTCATCAGAACGTCTTGTGCGTTGTCTGGATGCATGACTGGCATTACTGAGATTACCGGTGTTCACAAATTTTGCGTATAAAGACTTAATTGTGTTCTTAACTGGAGCACTTTTCACTTTATTTTTTTTGCGAAACGCACGTTGAGTTAACACAATTGAAAAGTTATTTTGAATATAAAGCTGAACAATTTCAGCGCGTTCTTTTGGAGTGTACTGTTCCATGGTATAAATTGTCTTCGAATGACGCTTCTAACGCGGTATGACATTAGCCGATTTGTCAGCGCTGTTAAAAGTTACAGCGTTGCCAGATGGGTCAACTTTAAATGGCCTACCTGTATTTATATAATAATTTAGTTACACCATCCACCTCACCACCCACCTCACCTCAGCACATTATCACACCCAGCCCTGCCAATGCAATTAATCCAGTACTATAAAATAATAAGTACACAAATAAATGAATACACAAAGCAATACGAGCACCCCAACATACGAACAGCGAACACACAACAAAACACAAAGAACACTTAATATAACATTACTGGAGCAGCGATCACATAAGCATACTGAACATATCAAGCAGCATACTAATTGGAGTAATATTGATTCAACATGGCATGGGCAATAAATAATTAACTTGAGTAAGTTCTTCGACTTTGGATCACGCTACTATTCAAATGCAGTATAAAAGAATCAGAACCACCAATGCATCAGTTCAGTTCAGTTGGAGAATTAATCAAATACAGAAAGGAAGGCGAAATCACCGTTAGAAAAAGGCCATCAAGGAGGCCTGGAGGACCAGCGTTACATTTCATTTCGGTACAATAAACAATTGTTGTAAAACACGAAACTGCATTGTTTTAATAAAAAATATATATTAAAGAGAGGAAGTTAACAACAACCTCCCTTTAATATATAATTATATGCTTGCGGTTCCACATGGTGTGTTTAAAAACTAAAGCCTTGTTCATTAACAATAATCAGTAGAATCCATATACATAAGTGTGTATGTAAACAAAAATTTCTTTACCTTGGCAGTAGCTATGAGATGTTATTTTTTGAAGTAAAAAAATATTCAAATTATATTTACTTGAATATTAAATACATATATTTATGATTACGATTTGAAACAAAAGTCTTTTTTCTATTAATTATTATCATGCCACATACTAAAAAAATGTTCACTGGGTTTCATTAATGTACCTCACATAAAATCAGCAATCATATGGAGCAAAGTCAGCCGGATGTTAGGAAATCTTGGTAATAGCTACTAGCAGGCATGGTCAAGTTTTCGCCCGATTGTATCTATTTAAGGCACAAAGATAATATAAATAATATGGAATTATTATATAAGATTTTAAGTGCAAAATTATACCCACATATTATATTTTCCCTTATCTGTTTCTAAATTTCAATTGAAAGTGAAGGTGAATTTCTATAGAACCTACATATATAATATATTCTGAAAATTTTGGAAAAAGTGGATTGTAAATCAAATCCATTAAGATAATAAATTATAACAACCTAATTTATAATTTTAATGCTAGAGTACGAAATATTCAAAAAGAATTGTAAAAACAATAAATAAATATATAGATTATTTACTTTTATTCTGGTCGTAGGTTAGGAATGATGGAGTTTCTGGTGGTAGCGTGCGCAAAAGGATATTGCGACAGGGCAAGTCCCAATCATATCCCAACACTAGCCAAAATTCCGTGACGCCCAGTTATCTAATAGTAGCAGCAGAGCGTTCCAATTCAAGTGATAGCAAAGCTAGGGAACTTTTCAATGCCAGCTCTTTAGCTTTGTTATCGATTAAAAAGCAAGATGACATTGTTTAGAAAATGTACATTCTTTATTCATTCTTCTGGATCATGACAGAAATTTTGGTGTAACTCAACGTTAACTTACATAGCAATGTGAACTTTGCGCGGATATCAAGTTCAGACATAGAGACAGTTCATTTTCATGCTATCGAAGGCGGCTTTAAAATCGGTAACGAGTTGTGTGACGATCTACCTTTCACGGTTCTTTACTAAGCTTCAGTGTATGGTGAAAATCTGTTCGATAATAGATTTTCCAACTAAATAAACAAACATTATAAAGACATCATTAGTTATTATATACTTTAGCCATTAAAATATAAATATCCTCAGCAATATGTTATAAGAAAAAGGAAATTTTATTCCTACTATTAATATATATAATTAATACTATTAATCCCAATCATATTAATTTATATATGTACATAAAATATGTGTCATAAACTGACAAGATCAATTACTCTAAGTGCTTGAATAGCAACCTGTTGCGCGTTGATACTTCACAGAAAGTGATAGCTATAGTAAAAGAATGTCATGTACAATGTTATGGTACATGTATATGGATATTTCTATTATAACATAAATATATGACAAATTTATTTATTTTAATTTATATTTTATTTATAAGTTTAACTTTGACATTATTTTGTTGCCATGTCTGGCATTTTTGTGGACTATTTGTAGTGTGGATTTGTGATATGGTCTGGTCGTCTGTGTTGTCTGTATTCGCAATGTTATGTCTCGACGTAAATATCCTGCTCTGCACCCAAACATAGACATAAAACAGTCTGCAATTGTCTTTTGTTTGGGAATGGCTTGAACGTGCTTGTAGAAAAAACTTGCCGAGTGTCCAGCTTATTCTGAATGAAAGGCTGCGTTTATTTGTATTTGCACTAAACTGGTGTATATATTTATATGCGACCTGCTGTAATTAAAATGTGATTGAGCAATACAAATTTTCTAATTTTTTTTTATTACTTTTAAAAAATCATATTTCTTGCTTTAAAATGTGCATGTATTTTTGGAGCCGAAAACCGAAATAATATAAAAAATTTTCTTAAATAATTTGAAAGTCAGCTGCACACTGTGTACTATATAAGAAATATTAAATTAATTTATTTTGACTCATATATAAGTCCAGAGACGCAGAAAACTAAACTCTCGCACTTAAAGATTTATTTTAATATTGAGTTCCAATAATTTCTTATATTTATAAACTTTCGAAATTTTGTTTTATGGTTTGAGACATACTCATAAAGTAAAGATTTAAATCGTACACCACTGGTTTGCAGAAAAATTCTATTTATATATAATATATTCATTGCTGATGTCCACTAATTTTACGAATTTATTTTCTCTTACATTTGCTCTATTCTCATTCATTCGTACAACATCCACTTGATGCCTTGATGACTCGACTCCTGTTCCGTATAATGACTTTGCCTATTTAAGGCAATGTTATTTGGTGACATTGTCTTTTGCATGACTTTACTGGATTTAGTTTATCGCTACTTGTCCCATATCCCTCGCACAGATAAAAAATTGCTCGTTCATATTCTAAGAATCCATTACCTGAGAAAGAGGCGTACGAAATAGGAAAAGAGCAAAAACCACATGAAAAGTTTAATTATAGTATTATCATATGTTGTCAGAGAATGCTTTGTCAAAATCTGTTCGAGCAAATACTGCATATTTAACCAGATTTTTAACTGAGAGCACCTTAGTCCTATGCTATCGAAAAAATTTTGTTGTTAGTACATATACAAATATATCCTTTATCAACTCCTTGTGTCAAGGTATTACTTCCACATGTATTTAATGCTTCATTTTAAATATATCTAAGTATGTATGTAATCTCTTGTGGTTTATTTTTTTATTCATTATTTATCTACGAGGTGTGTTCAAAAAGTATTGCGAATTTTTTGTTTTTTCAAAAATTATTTATTTATTCATGAATATCTACATATTTTGTCCCCTTCAAAGTAATCCCCATGAGATATTATACACTTGTGCCAACGGTTTTTCCAATCTTCGAAGCACTTCAAAAAATCATTTTTTTTATCTTCTTCAGCTCCTCCTTCGATGCCGTCTTTATCTCGTCAAGAGAAGCGTAACGTCGTCCTTTCATGGGTCTCTTCAGTTTAGGGAACAAGAAAAAGTCACAGGAGGCCAGATCTGGGGAATACGGTGGCTGCGGCATCATTAGTGTGTTGTTTTTGGCCAAAAAGTCGCGCACAAGCAACGATGTGTGTAAGCAGGGGCGTTATTGTGGTGCAAAAGCCAGTTTTTGTTCTACCACAAATCCGGGCGTTTCTGGCGGATTGCTTCGCGCAAATTGCGCATAACTTGCAGATAATATTCCTTATTGACCGTTCTTTCCTGTGACAAAAACTCATGATGAACCACGCCCCTGCAATCGAAGAAAACTGCCAGTTACGATTCGCGATACTTTTTGAACACACCTCGTATATACTTACTTAAAAAGTATGCAAATGAGAGTGCGGTTTAAATTTTGGGGACGTGCAAAGCATTCAAACTGGGGGGGTACCGTAACCTGATAAAAAAGGATTTTGTTGCTTCAGAAGCAACCGTGCTATTGGGTGAATTTGGTATACAGATACCAAACAGTCAGTGAGGCAGCAAACGTGGCTGAATAAATTGTATTCCATTTGCATGAAGTTTGTTTGTCTACTAGCTGTGTAAGTAAAACGATAATAATATTGTGCAGCAGATTATCTTTATTATTCGCCTGGCACACATACCACAACAGATATACAGGGTAGGCCATTTAAAGTTGACCCATTTGTTTCTAAAAAAAAAGAACAAAAGAAAACAATTTTTTTTTGTTCATTTCAAAAATAATTTATTTTGGTCCAAGGGGATTTGTTTCAGCTAATATTTAAAAATTAGATCGCGTAAATGGGCACCTTTAGCTTTGACAGCTAAATGCACTCTTTTTTCGACATTTTCCATGACTTTGGCCAATGTTTCGGATGATATGGCGGCTGTTTCACGTCGAATGTTGGCTTTCAGTTGAGCTAAGGTCTTTGGGTTATTAGCGTATACCTTGGATTTCAAATAACCCCCCAAATAAAAGTCTGGTGGCGTCAAAACTGGTGATCTCGGTGGCCAGTCAACATCACCATTTTTTTATATCAATCGCCCGGGGAAAAATGGTCGCAATAAATTGATTGTTGGTCGAGCTGTATGGCATGTAGCCCCGTCCTGTTGAAACCAGAAGTTATCCATGTCATTTTCGCGAATAATGGGTATCACAAAATCCGTTATCATGGCTCGATAACGCTCACCATTGACTGTTGTCGTGGCTCCATCATCGTCTTCGAAAAAATACGGTCCGATGATCATATTCGCGCAAACACCGCACCAAACTGTTACTTTTTGGTCGTAAAGAGGCTGTTCTTCAATTAATTGAGGATTTTCGGTGGCATAAAATCGGCAATTTTGCTTGTATACGCCTCCATTCAACGAGAAATGTGCCTCGTCTGACATGATGAGTTTTCGCCAAAAGTCAAGTTCGTTTTCAGCCATTTCGATGGCCCATTTGCCAAAATTAAGGCGTCGCGGATAATCAGCTGGGTTTAGTTTTTGTGCCATTTGAATTTTATATGGAAACATCTTCAAATCTTTATGAATTATGCGTCGGAGAGTGGTGCGAGAGATGTCTAATTCCTGAGAGCGGTGATAACTCGATGTCGATGGAGTCTCCTCAATACTGGCTCGTACAGCTTCGATATTTTCATCAGAACGTCTTGTGCGTTGTCTGGATGCATGACTGGCATTACTGAGATTACCGGTGTTCACAAATTTTGCGTATAAAGACTTAATTGTGTTCTTAACTGGAGCACTTTTCACTTTATTTTTTTTGCGAAACGCACGTTGAGTTAACACAATTGAAAAGTTATTTTGAATATAAAGCTGAACAATTTCAGCGCGTTTTTTTGGAGTGTACTGTTCCATGGTATAAATTGTCTTCGAATGACGCTTCTAACGCGGTATGACATTAGCCGATTTGTCAGCGCTGTTAAAAGTTACAGTGTTGCCAGATGGGTCAACTTTAAATGGCCTACCCTGTTTTTTCGCAGATTTTTTAATTAATTTAAATTTTACTTGCAAGATATTATACATTTTCAACTTTAAAAAGTAATATTGTGTGGTTTGGATATTCTCAAAATTAAAATACTTAAACTGAATTAAAAATCTCTCAATTTTTTTGAAAACTAATTTAATGACATAAAATTTAGTAAATATTTTGAGAGAGAAGTTTTAAAAGCATTCGTTGGATCAGCTATAAACTTTTAACTCTTTTCCAATTTAAATTATATAAGGTGTAAGGAATATTTTTTCCGTCATGTTTCCAACAAATGGCTTTTTCAATCTGAAAGATTAGTTTTCATATTCAAAAACTGCTCAGTTTTCTTGACTCAATATTGTGTGACTACGCGTCAAAAATGGATACCAGCAAAAAATGGATGATCCAAGTTGAGGTACTTTTTTTAATAGCCTTTTTTAGACAAATTACGCGTATGTCGTGTCAAGCTGTCATGTTATTTTTGTTGATTATTGTTTTTGCATTTCTTTTATTGCATAATATTCGACCTAATATTGCATAATATTCGACCTAAAATACTATGTCGATTCGGCGCCGTCCGCAGCAACTTGTATTGATGGGGGCATGTGTAGAAGTTCACGCAAGTGAGGAAAGTTCTCTGATCGCCATTCACTTGGGGGTGGCCAGAAACGATTCTTTTACATATGACTCAAGCAGCTCACGACTTCCGGTCTTTGACCAAGTATCCTCTGGGTAGCCTAAAAACATCCGTTTGAAGGCGAGCTAAAGTGAGAAGGCGAAACCCCCCTGCATAGGTTGTGCGCGGGGTTTTGGGGACCCGCCACGTAAAAAAACACCCCCAATGAAAGACAACAACCCTCGGATGAGTGACCCCCCTTTTGATGACGACCATGGCAAACGAAATAAGGACTATGATTTGAGGGCATGCACCTGGAATGCCCGGGCCCCTTTAAATTTGGGGAAGGTGCCGCTCCCCAGCTGGTAATGTCCTCGTAAAGGTAAAGGCTGACATCCCCGCCGTCCAAGAAATGCGATGGACGGGACAAGGACAGAGACAAGTAGGTCCTTGTGACATTTACTACAGTGGCCATATAAAGGAGCGCAAGTTTGGTGTTGGATTCGTGGTGGGAGAGAGACTCCGTCGCCGAGTACTATCATTCACTCCGGAGAATGAACGTCTAGCCACAATCCGCATCAAAGCGAGGTTCTTCAACATATCGCTGATTTGCGCCCACGCCCCGACGGAAGAGAAGGACGATGTGACCAAAGATGCCTTTTATGAGTGCTTGGAGCGCACTTATGAGAGATGCCCCCGCCACGATGTCAAAATCGTGCTTGGCGACTTCAATGCCAGGGTGGGCAAAGAAAGGGATCTTTGGCACTACGGTCGGTAAATTCAGCCTTCACGCGGAAACATCCCCAAAAGGGCTGAGGCTGATCGACTTCGCCGGGGCCCGAAATATGGTTATCTGTAGCACTAGATTCCAGCATAAAAAGATACATCAAGCTACCTGGCTGTCTCCCCGATCGAAAAACCACCAACCAGATCGATCATGTTGTGATAGACGGAAGACATGTCTCCAGTGTTTTAGATGTGCGTGCGCTCCGAGGTCCTAACATCGACTCGGACCACTATATTGTTGCAGCCAAAATACGCACCCGCCTCTGTGCAGCAAAAAAAGCACGCCAACAAACACAAGGATGGTTCGACGTCGAGAAGCTGCAATCACAACAGACAGCCGAACGTTTTTCTACTCGGCTTGCACTCCTGCTCTCTGAGAGCACTCGTCAACAACTCGGTATAAGGGAACTGTGGGACGGCATTTCAAACTCCTTACGTACAGCTGCAACTGAAACCATTGGTTTTCGGAAAGTGCAGAAGAACAGCTGGTACGACGAGGAGTGCCGTGTCGCAGCGGAGAGAAAACAGGCTGCCTACCTCGCAACGTTACGATCGACCACAACACGTGCGGGATGGGATAGATACCGAGAGTTGAAGAGGGAAGCGAGACGCATTTGTAGACAGAAAAAGAAAGAGGCCGAAATGCGTGAGTACGAAGAGCTTTATAAGCTGGCCGACAGGGGTAATGCTCGAAAATTCTACGAAAAGATGCGGCGGCTTACAGAAGGTTTCAAGACCGGAGCATACTCTTGTAAAACCCCCCAAAGGTGATCTAGTTACCGATGCCCAGACCATACTTAAATTATGGAGGGAACACTTCTCCAGCCTGCTGAATGGCAGTGAACGCACAACACCAGGAGAAAGCGAACCCGATACCCCAATCGATGACGATGGAGCAGACGTTCCATTGCCCCACCATGAAGAAGTTCGAATAGCAATTGCCCGCCTGAAAAACAACAAAGCGGCAGGGGCCGATGGATTGCCGGCCGAGCTATTCAAACACGGCGGCGAAGAGCTGATAAGGTGCATGCATCAGCTTCTTTGCAAAATATGGTCGGACGAAAGTATGCCCAACGATTGGAATTTAAGTGTGCTATGCCCAATCCACAAAAAAAGGGGACCCCACAATCTGCGCCAACTACCGTGGGATTAGCCTCCTCAATATCGCATATAAGGTTCTGTCGAGCGTACTGTGTGAAAGATTAAAGCCCACCGTCAACAAACTGATTGGACCTTATCAGTGTGGCTTTAGACCTGCTAAATCAACAAACCCACCAGATATTCACGATGCGCCAAATCTTGGAAAAGACCCGTGAAAGGAGAATCGACACACACCACCTCTTCGTCGATTTCAAAGCTGCTTTCGACAGCACGAAAAGGAGCTGCCTTTATGCCGCGATGTCTGAATTTGGTATCCCCGCAAAACTAATACGGCTATGTAAACTGACGTTGAGCAACACAAAAAGCTCCGTCAGAATCGGGAAGGACCTCTCCGAGCCGTTCGATACCAAACGAGGTTTCAGACAAGGCGATTCCCTATCGTGCGACTTTTTTAACCTGCTTCTGGAGAAAATAGTTCGAGCTGCAGAACTTAACAGAGAGGGTACTATCTTTTATAAGAGTGTACAACTGCTGGCGTATGCCGATGATATTGATATCATCGGCCTCAACACCCGCGCCGTTAGTTCTGCTTTCTCCAGACTGGACAAGGAAGCAAAAGAAATGGGTCTGGCAGTGAACGAGGGCAAGACGAAATATCTCCTGTCATCAAACAAACAGTCGTCGCACTCGCGACTTGGCACTCACGTCACTGTTGACAGTCATAACTTTGAAGTTGTAGATAATTTCGTCTATCTTGGAACCAGCGTAAACACCACCAACAATGTCAGCCTAGAAATCCAACGCAGGATAACTCTTGCCAACAGGTGCTACTTCGGACTAAGTAGGCAATTGAGAAGCAAAGTCCTCTCTCGACAAACAAAAACCAAACTCTATAAGTAACTCATAATTCCCGTCCTGCTATATGGTGCAGAGGCTTGGACGATGACAACAACCGATGAGTTGACGTTGCGAGTTTTCGAGAGAAAGGTTCTGCGAAAGATTTATGGTCCTTTGCGCGTTAGCCACGGCGAATATCGCATTCGATGGAACGATGAGCTGTACGAGATATACGACGACATTGACATAGTTCAGCGAATTAAAAGACAGCGGCTACGCTGGCTAGGTCATGTTGTCCGGATGGATGAAAACACTCCAGCTCTGAAAGTATTCGACGCAGTACCCGCCGCGGGAAGCAGAGGAAGAGGAAGACCTCCACTCCGTTGGAAGGACCAAGTAGAGAAGGACCTGGCCTCGCTTGGAATATCCAATTGGCGCCACGTAGCGAAGAGAAGAAACGACTGGCGCGCTGTTGTTGACTCGGCTATAATCGCGTAAGCGGTGTCTACGCCAGTAAAGAAGAAGAAGATGTATATGTACATTTCTCAAACAAAAATGGTCTACTTATAAAATGGTAGTAATACGATGGATAATGTTCATACGTAAGAACGTATGTACAGTGAGGAGCAAAAGTGATTCCACCCTCAACATTTTCGTGTTTGAGCACTCATAAAACCTTAACGCATGAAGTAAATGAAAAAACTTTTTTTTCCAAGAATATGTATTTAGTTTACAACAAATATGCGTTTCTAATGAAATATGCAGGGAAAAAATGTTTTAGTTAAGAACCAAAAGCAAAAACATAACGTATGTAATCAGTTTTGCATCCTTTATGAAAAAAGAGAAAGCTTATATATTATTAATATTTTTTCCAAAGGACCTTATTATCTATATCCTTTTTTATGCGATTTGGCATACTCTCAACCAGATTCCGTATCATTTCATTTGAAATTTGGTTCAGCTCCACTTCTACTCGCTTCCAAAGGTCGTCGAGGTTGGAGAAGGCAAATTGGCACTGCCCGAGCCGTCGTTTCACAATTGACCATAAGTTCTGAATTGGGTCGAGCCATATTATTTTTCTCCAATAAAGTTGGTTTACTTTGTTTCTCAGATGCACGTATCCAATTCTACCAAGAGCTTTTCTAGCTATCCACCGACTAACATTTTTACTAATTTCCATAGAGGCCCCTTTGGGGTTAAACGCTTACCTTTCCTCATTTTTGACATCATAAGTCTAGCGTCAGAGTCTGTAAAGATGCGATGGCCCCCATTCAATACGCTTTTGGTAGATATATTTTGTTTTTTTTGCACCTTGGGCACCACTGACTGACTAACTTGCAGTTTTTTTTAGCAATAATGCGTGTCGAATAGCCACTCTTACTTAGTCTTACAATGTTATTTTCTATATATTAGCGATAATTTCTTCATTTTTTATAAGGAATTTAGATACTAATTTGCCAATTCAAGAAATTAATTTTAAACTATTAGGAACCATTTAAGACAATGAATATTGAACAAAGAAAACAGATAATGAGAAATCTGGAAATCTATTGCTGATAATAAACTAAGGAGAACGAAAGTAAGCGCGGATAACGGATGGTGCAAAACGGAGTACATGCGTTATGTTTTTTTTTTTGGTTCTTAACTAATACATTTTTTCTCTGCTTGTTTCATTAGATACGCATATTTATTGTAAACTAAATTCAAATTCTTAGAAAAAAAGTTTTTTTTCATTTACTTCATGAGTTCGGGTTTTGTGAGTGATTAAAAAAAAATTTTTTTGTTGGTACTCGGGAAAAATAGGTTCCTAGACACCTCCAAAAAGCCTCTCCAAACATGAGTTCTTAATTGTAACGGGAAGGTCCTCCTACGTACAGTTTTCTATTTTTTCTTATTATCAGATAGAAAAATTTATATCTCGCTTCCAACTACTTGAAAAAATATCTTGTTCCTTAGATTTTGTAGAAAATCGAATGCTCTACAAAAAAGGTCGCTACGATTTTTTCGTAAACCCAGCCGCTTAGAAGATATTAACGGTTGAAATTTGATTATTTTTGGAAATTTTTTTCTTTTATGAATTTTATAACTCAATGAAAAAAATCATTATGAATATGAAATAAAATAGATACACCGAAAATGGAGAGACCATAACAAGAACGTATTTTCCAACCAAAAAACGAATTTACAAAAGATAACCCTGTGTTTATTTACATTTAGACGACGTCATTGATTCCGATTGTTTGGTTTGTATGGCAGCTATATGCTATAGTGAGGCGACCTGAACAATTTCTTCTGATATTTCATTATTTCTAAGAACAATAACTCATACCAAATGTGAAGATATTTCGTCAAATGAGGAAGTTTCCCATGCAAGAATTTGACTCCGATCATTCAGTTTGTATCGCAGCTATATGCTATAGTAAGCCGATCTGAACAATTTCTTCTTATATTACATTTTTATCTTTGAAAATAACCTATGCCAACATTTGTGAAGATACATTGTCAAATGTGAAAGTTTTTAATACAAGAACTTGATTCAGATCGTTCAGTTTGTATGGCAGCTACATGTTATAGTGGTCCGATATCGGCAGTTCCGACAAATGAGCAGCTTCTTGAAGAGAAAAGGGTTTGAAAAATTTCAAAACGATATCTTAAAAACTGAGGGACTAACTCGTATATATACAGACAAACGGACAGACAGACAGACGGACATGGCTAAATCGTCTCAGCTCAACATACTTATCATTTATGTATACTTTATATGGTTTCGGACGCTTCCTTCTGTGTGTTACAAACTTCGTTACAAACTTAGTATACCCTGTTCAGCGTATAAAAATTGTGTAGTAACAAACGAGTTAGTGAATATGTACCGGTTATGTGAACGTTGGGAAACTTTTCAGATATGAGACCCTGAACAGGGTATGCTAAGTTTGTCACGAAGTTTGTAACAATATTATATATATATTATAATATATGAGTAATCCATTAGAAAAGGTATTATTAAGTCATTAAAGCCTCAAATCAAAATTTTTATTTATATCGTATACAGTAGACAGCTAAGTGACGTATAATTTAGAATTAATGTAAAGCGAAGGGTTGTTTGGTATAAAGTAGTTTGTAAATTGAAATTGTGGTTAATAGAGGCTTAGTGTAAGGCTAGTTATTCAATTTTTTGACTGAAAGGTACCTACGTTTCACGTACGATTATTATTTCACCAACCGAGCTTCAACGCAGACTTGGTATTTTAAAACGACGCTCTCTTTAAAAGCCGTAGGGCTTAACAAACACAAACAACTTTTTGTGCCTAAGCCAATGCTGGCAATAAATTTGACAGCTTCTTAAGTCCTGGTGCATTAATTTTTCGAAGTTATTCAAACTGATTGAACCTAATTAGTGTGGCTTCAGGCCTGGAAATGCTACAATTGACCTGAGTTTAATCTTGAAAAAAGGTCTGTGAAAAAAGTATCGACACATACCACCTCTTTGTCGATTTCAAAGGTGGAATTGTCTTTATGCCACGATGTCTTAATTTAATATCCCCGCAAAACTAATATGGCTGCATACACTGATGTTGAGCATTACCTAAAGCTTCGTCAGGATCGGGAAGGACACATCCCAGCCGTTCAATCACAAATGAGGTTTCAGACAAGGCGAACCCCTACCGTGCGACTTCTTCAATCTCCTCCTGGAAAAAATTATTCGGGCTGTAGATCTGAATAGAGAAGGCACAAACTTCTACAAGTGTATATAACCGCTGGCGTACGCCGATAACTTAGAAGCGAAACGTATGACTCTGGTAATGAATGAGCGCAAAACAAAAAAAAAAACAAAAAAACGCCAATAACAGACCAATAGTAGCTACTTTAAACTGAGTAGGCAATTGAGAGATAAAAACCTTCCTCGACGAGCAAAGACCAAACTCCACAAGACACTCATTATTCTCGTCCTGCTATATGGTGCAGAGGCATGGACGATGAAAACATCTGATGAGTCGGCGTAACGAGTTTCCGAGAGAAAAGTTCTGCAGAAGGTTTATAATCCTTGGCGCATTAGCAACGGCGAATACCGCAGTCGATAGAACGCATGCTGTGGGTCGTTTAACGAATTAAGAGACAGTGGCTACGCTTGCTAGCTCATATCGTTCGGCGCGGTATCCGTCGGGGGAGGACGAAGAAGACGTCTACTCCGTTGAAAAGGAGTAGGAGAAGGAACTGGCTACACTTGAAAACTCCAATTGGCGCCAAACAGCGAAAAACTAGCCGGCTGTTATAAAATACGCTATTACCTCGTTAATGAAAGTTACAAGAAAAACTGAAGATCATGGAGCTTGGTAGATTATTTGCGAGTATGAAAGATAAGCTCTTTATTTTTGTATATTTCATAAATATGTAGTCCACAAATTTATAAATTTTCCCTTTCTTATTAGATGTTCGTGGTGAGTAGCTTCAGTTCAGAGAAAATATTTATTACTATGTCTAAAAGATGATGATATAATAAATTCTAATGCAACATTAATTTTTTCTACACTGCGAGAACTCTGAATTTAAAATACATTGCTGAGAATCCAGCAAAGTTTATGAGTGTCCTCTATAAAGTGTTCCAAAAAATTTAGAGAAGAATGTGAGTAAGATTAATGTGTAAAGTAGTGCGAGGTTTCACAAAGTACAAGTATTCTGTTTTGCGGATTATCACTTCACTCCTATACGTAGATATATTTTCATAAACTTTCTTATTCTGTTGTACTATCATGCGGTGGAAACACCACAAAATGAGTGATTGTGCGTACGCATAATCAATAGCAAGCGAACAAATCCATCAGCACATTTTCCAATACACTTACATATAGCATTCTATCAGAAAGCTTAAGCACTGCGAGATTGTGCGATGCTGGAAGACGTGCGGTAAGATTAATTTCAGTCATTTATATGCAATTAGCTTGTGGAGACACATACGGTAGATACATCTTCTTCCTTATTGGCGTAGACACCGCTTATGCGGTAATAGACGAATTTACAACATCACGCTAGTTTTACGCTGTTTGGCGCTAATTGAAGATTCTAAGTGTAGGCAGGTACTTTTTCACCTGGAATTTCCAACAGAGTGGATATTTTCCTCTTCCGCTGCTTCCCGTCGCAATGACGTCGTATATCTTACATAGCTCATCGTTCCATGGACTACGGTATTTGCCGTTGCCAATTTGCAAAGGACCATAAATCTTCTGCAGAATCTTTCTTTCGAAAACTCGTAACGTCGACCCATTAGATGTTGCCTTCGTTTCAGAAGATATTTCATCTTTTCCTCGTTGGCACGGTTGTTCTGGCCAATTGTATCGATATCATCGGCGTAGGTCAGCAAATCTTAGAGACACATAATTTAATTGTTATGATTTCGGTCCCAAATTCTCATTCTTGAGAAAAATTCTAAAGCTCTGCCGTTTAGTCAATTATCGAATTTAATTTGAGATGTTCTGTGATTTTTCTCTAGTTCATATATTTAAGTATACCCTGAACAGGTATATTAAGTTTGCCACTAAATCTTTTACACTTGAACGGAGAAGTATAAGTTATCTGTGGAAAGAGCTAAGTCGATTTATCCATGTCCACTTGGCACATTTAATGAACAAATAAACCAACCGATAGCATGCACGCTTTCCTACACGGTCCAATAAAGGTATAAATAAAAATGAACAAATACATACAAACTAATGAACGAACCTCTGTAACTTGCGGTCAACGTAATATCTACGTGCTAATGTGGAAATTAATGGAATTTGTCGAACGGGTTGTCACGTCTAACGTTATGCCTTATCCACACTCAAACACACACTCTCTCTTTCCTGTGCGGAATATGTTTATTTCAAGCAATACTGACGACACAAAATCGCTTGATAACGAACGAGCATAACTCACGCCAAGAAACGTGCTGGATATTGAGAATTCGTGATGTGAAAGAAACAAACTGCCTGGAATATGTGTCAGATCAATACGGATCTTATGAAGAGTCAAGTTGGTTGCCTGGATGTTGTGGGTGAGTAAAGCAAACTAAGTTTGTTCAAGGCAAGTGAGGAAACTTCTCTGAATGCCATTCACTAGGGATTGGTCAGAAAAGATTTCTCTAAATATGCCTCAAGCAGCTCACCACTTCCTTATTTAGATCATGTAACCTCAGGGTGGCCGAAAAATAATCATTTGAAGGCGACTTTAAAAGAGAAGGCGAGTCATCCTCTCCAGTGTTGTACGCTGGGTTTGAAACCCTCCACGTAAAAAATCTCGATGAAAAGAACAAAACAGTCTCGAATGAGAGATCATAACTTCAAAGTCGTAGATAATTTGACACCAATAACAGCGACAGCCTCGAAATTTAACGCATAATAACTCTTGCCAACAGCTGCTAATTTGGACTGAGTAGGCAGTCGAGAAGTAAAGTCCTCTCTAGACGAACAATAACCAAAACCGACTTTTCGAGAGGAAGGTTCTGCGGAAGATTTTTGGTCCTTTGTTCATTGGCAATGGCAAATACCGCAGACAATGGAACATTGATCTGTATGAGACAGACAGCTGCTCAGCTTGTCATTTGATCCACGCTGTGTGTTATGTTAGGTTCGATTAGGCCATAATGTAGATACTTGTGCCAAAGGTATCGCTAGATCTCGCAACTGTGTATCAGTTTACTCTAATCGATAATGGGAATCCTTAAATCATACGAGTACCAAAAATGTAATTTCTGCTGTGGACCAGAGTATCGAAGAAGACCCAAAAGAGTCAATCCACCATCGCTCTTAAGAATTGTAGATATTTTATTCTATTCACTTTATTGAAGATATTGGGACGGATCTGCATTTTAGCTCGCAAAATCTAACTCGTTCAAGCATTGAAGCCGAAGCACAAACAAAGCTTCTAAAATATTCAACATCTGTAAGAGTTAGTTAACTGACTTTAATGACAACCTTTCAAGTCGTAGTCAGCTCTAATGAATAATGAAAATAGTTTTAAAGTATTTTTGAATGTTAGAGCAAGACTTCATTTTATGTTGAAGTCGTTTAATTTTCAATGCAAATATTTAAATATCTTTTCACTAGTAAAAGCGTCCAATTGGCGTATATTTACAGTTATTCTGAGTTGTTTGCGTTTCTTTCAAATGTACCCGAGATATTCTCGTAAGGTGCATACTTCTATCACTATTTGCAAGAGTTACGTATACCACGTATGTCACGTGGAAACCTTTTAATTTACCACCTGATTTTGCGCTCAACTCCTAACAAAACAACAATAACTGGACAACAAAGTTGTAGTGGCAATCAAAGCAAAGTTTTCTTCCCTAACTTTTTCTTCGGTCGCCGGATAGCGTTCGCTTTGCTGCAAGTGTTGCTTTGTTTTAGATGGCAAAATAATTAAAAGTGAGTTTAGCTAGAGGCCTTTAAGAGAAATGTTCTTTGTTTCTTCAGTGAAAATATATAGTAAAATTATATTTGAAAGGGCCCGAATCTGTAGTATATATTTTTCGTCAAATTTACCTTGTTCACTGATTAAAAATTCACTTTTGAATTAAGAACAATTGTATAATGTATGAATAAAGAAAATTCCAACTTTAAATTAAATTTATCACTGACTTTAAAATATCGCTTTCCTACGAAGAAGTTTTCGTCTTCGTAATTAAAGAAATATTCCACCTGTTATATCGCTGGTTTTGTTTATCTTTGCATGAGAGGGGAGGGTGAATGCTTTCCGCATCATCAGTGCCGTCGGCGTCAAATTTTAATTATTGAGAGATTAACATCGGCGCACCGGTCCAGGTCCCGCTTATTGCTGTGTAGCAAGATTCTGTTCCCATTCTGTGGAGGTTCTTTTTGAAGTATCCGTGACCGGACAACAGCTGGGTTGTGTAAAAAGCGTCTTCTCCAAACTTACGGCTTCTCCAAACTTATGGCTTGTCTATAAATATAGACCTTTTATTAGCGTGGACGTCCACCTGGTCCAATCTTAAATGTCATGTTGTTATTGTATCTCTCTTTATTTTTCCAATTTGGGCATTACCGCTTATAATTAATATTGCATCGCTTGTCACTATTCAGTACGCTGACACAACTCCAAGCGCTGCGGATAATATGTAGGTCGCTAACTGTAAATTAGAAATTGCATAATTTCTTGGCTGGGGCACCCTATGTTGGCCATTAGTCTGCCTAGGTAATTATCACTGCCTTACCTTCGGCGTGGTTATATCCCTATTCAGTACTTACTACTTGTGCTATATAATAAGTAAAATAAATACAGAAAGATGTAATGGTACATGCTGCAAAAGGACGATAAAATTTAAACGAGTAGATAAAATGTTAGACTTTAAACAATTTTAAACTCGAATATCACTTTAAAAGTATCTGAAAGTAAGCTTGCACTTGGATCATTCACAAATTGATCACATATATATGCAGTAATAACGTTACATAACACAGAGTTTACAAAGTAAGAAATACTATCAGAATTGAATCAGAATAACGTTAAGATAATAACGTAGTAGATCGTTATTAGAAATTTAATATAACTATATTTGTATCTCACTAACAGAGGATGGAGTCATAGGTAGAAGTTCACGCAAGTGAGGAAAGTTCTCTAATCGCCATTCACTTGGGAGGGGCCAGAAACGATTCTTTTACATATGACTCAAGCAGCTCACGACTTCCGGTCTTTCACCAAGTATCCTCTGGGTAGCTTAAGAACATCCGTTTGAAGGCGAGTTAAAGTCAGAAGATGAAATATCCCCTACATAGGGTTGTGTGCTGGGTTTGTGACACGCCACGTAAACAAACACCCCCGATGAATAGTAACTACCAACCTCGAATGAGAGACCCGCCTTTGATGACGACCATGACAAACGAAATAAGAACTACGAATTGAGGGAATGCACCTAGAAGGTCCGGTCCCTTAATTGGGAAGGGGCCGATGCCCAGCTGGTTGATGCCCTCGTCAAAACAAAGGCTGACATCACCGCCGTCCAAGAAATGCGATGGACGGGACAAGGACAGAGACGAGTAGGTCTTTGTGGCATTTACTACAGTAGCCATATAAAGGAGCGAAAGTTTGGTGTGGGATTCGTGATGGGAGAGAGACTCCGTCGCTAAGTACTATCATTCACTCTGGGGAATGAACGTCTAGCCACAATCCGCATCAACGCGAGGTTCTTCAACACATCGCTGATTTGCTCCCACGCCCCGACGGATGAGAAGGACGATGTGACCAAAGATGCCTTTATGAGCGCTTGGCGACTTTAACGCCAGGGTGGGCAACGAAGGTATCTTTGGTACGACGGTCGGTAAATTCAGCCTCCACGAGGAAACATTCCCAAACGGATTGAGGCTGATCGACTTCGCCGGAGCCTGAAATATGGTAATCTGTGGTACCAGATTCCAGCACAAGAAAATACATCAAGCTACCTCGCTGTCTCCGGATCGAAAAGCCACCAACCAGATCCATCATGTTGTATGGATGGAAGAAAAGTCTCCAGTGTTCTAGACGTGCGTACGCTCCGAGGTCCTAACATCGACTCGGACCACTATCTTGTTGCAGCCAAGATTCGAACCAATTTTTGTACAGTAAAAAAAGCACGCCAACAAATATAAGGAAGGTTCGACGTCGAGAAGCCGCAATCACAACAGACGTCCGACCTATTTTCTATTCGGGTTGCACTCTTGCTCTCTGAGAGCACTCGTCACCAACTTAGCATAAGGGAATTTCTACGTACAACTGCAAATGAAATTGGTTGCATTGAACAGCTGGTACGACGAGGAGTGCCGTGTCGCAGCGGAGAGAAAACAGGCTGCCTACCTCGCAACGTTACGACTACCACAACACGTGCCGGAAGGGATAGATACTGAGAGTTGAAGAGGGAAGCAAGACGCATTTGCAGACAGAAAGAGAGAACGGCCGAAATGCGCGAGTACGAAGAGCTTGATAAGCTGGCCGACAGGGGTAAAGCTGGAAAATTCCACAAAAAATTCGGCAGCTTACAGAAGGTTTCAAGACCGGAGCATACTCTTGTAGAACCCCTAAAGGTGAACTAGACACCGATGCACAGAGCATACTTAAATTATGGAAGGAACACTTCTCCAGCCTGCTGAATGGTAGTGAAAACACACAACACCAGGAGAAGGCGAACCCGAATCCCCTATCGATGACGATGGAACAGACGTTCCATTGCCCGACCATGAAGAAGTTTAAATAGCAATTACGCGCCCGAGCAACGGCAAAGCGACAGGGGCCGATGGATTGCCGGCCGAGCTATTCAAACACGGCGGCGAAGAACTGATAAGGATCATGCATCAGCTTCTTTGCAAAGTATGGTCGGACGAAAGCATGCACAACGATTGGAATCTTAGTGTGATACGCCCAATCCACAAAAAAGGAGACCCACAATCTGCGCCAACTACCATGGGATAAGCCTCCTCAACATCGCATATAAGGTTCTATCGAGCGTATTGTGTGAAATATTAAGGCCCACCGTCAGCAAACTGATTGGACCTTATCAGTGTGGCTTTAGACCTGGCAAATCAACAACCGACCACCATGCGCCAAATCTTGGGAAGACCCGTGAAAGGCGAATCGACACACACCACCTCTTCGTCAATTTCAAAGCTGCTTTCGCCGCGAACCTAATACGGCTGTGTAAACTGACGTTGAGTAACACCAAAAGCTCCGTCAGAATCGGGAAGGACCTCTTCGAGCCGTTTGATACCAAACGAGGCAATCGTGCGACTTCTTCAGTCAGAAATTAATTCGAGCTGCAGAACTTAACCGAGCAGGTACAATCTTTTATAAGAGCGTACAGCTGCTGGCGTATGCCGATGATATTGATATCATCGGCCTCAACATACGCGCTGTTAGTTCTGCTTCCTCCAGACTGGACAAGGAAGCAAAACAAATGGGACAAGGAAGCAAAACAAATGGGACAGGTGGTGAACGAGGGCAAGACGAAATAAACAAATAAACAGTCGTCACACTCTCGACTTGGCCCTCACGTCACTGTTGACAGTCATGACTTCGAAATCGTAGATAATTCCGTCTATCTTGAAACCAGCGTAAGTACCACCAACAATTTCAGCCTGGAAATCCAACGCAGGATAACTCTTGCCAACAGGTGTTATTTCGGACTAAGTAGGATATTGAGAAGCAAAGTCCTGTCTCGACGAACAAAAACCAAACTCTATAAGTCACTCATAATTCCCGTCCTGCTATATGGTGCAGAGGCTTGGACGGTGGCAATAACTCATGGGTCGACGTTGTGAGTTTTCGAGAGAAAAGTTATGCGAAAGATTTATGGTCCTTTGCGCGTTGGCCACAGCGAATATCGCATTCGATGGAACGATGAGCTGTATGAGATATATGACGACATTGACATAGTTCAGCGTATTAAAAGATAGCGGCTACGCTGGCTAGGTCATGTTGTCCGAATGGACGAACACACTACAGCTCTGAAAGTATTCGACGCTGTACACGCCGAGGGAAGCAGAGGAAGAAAAAGTCTTTCACTCCTTTGGAAGGACCAGATGGAGAAGATTCTGTCTGCGCTTGGAATATGCAATTGGCGCCAACTAGCGAAAAGAAGAAACGACTGGCGCGCTGTTGTTAACTCGGCTATAATCGCATAAGCGGTGTCTACGCCAATTAAGAAGAAGACTAACATATTGAGTTTTTACCACTTTTCTCTACCTCGTTTGTTTATTTGCTGTTTTTCTGATTTGCAAAAAAAAGTCAACGAACATCAACTGATGGAAACAGTCTGCGTGGAAAATCCCGATGTTATTAACATTTTTAACCTTATTCTCGGCAGCTAAATATAATAATAACCATCGCAAAATTTCATTGTCGCTGGCGAACAGCAACATCCCTCTGGCAAAGTTTAACATTTCAATGCTGCTGCTACCGAAGGTGCTATAAAGCAATCACATGTCATGTCAGAAGCAGATGTGACTTCACTGGACAACATAATAATGACTGTGAGCATAATGTCACCTCCATGCGACGCCATACAATGCAATATCAACATTACAATTTACACTTTTTGGTCTATTTCTATTTTACTTGGTTCTTTATTGTTCCCGCATTCACTTTTGGTATTTAACGTAAGCAGTGCTACCTGATATCCTTGATTATCGCACCAGCTTGGATATAGCGATCGAGAAGGCGCCAACGTAACACTGAAATGTGCAACAGTTGGCGCATCAACACCGACCATAACGTGGCGACGCGAAGCTGACGAACACCTACCCAACAATAAAAAGTTGAATGAAGAATATGAATACATTTTTTTTTTAATATGTTTTCGAGTCATATTATATACTATCACATACAAAGTTTTTGATAATATATAGAATTTTGCAAGCTCAAGTTATAATAGCTGAGTATTTTAAATCGTAGATTGAAATTTAGAAATGACAAGTAAGGAAGGGCTAAGTTCGGTTATAACCGAACATTTTATGCTCTTGCAACTTTCAGGAATCAAAGCCAGGGAAGTACCCTAAAATGTAAAATATTAAGCGATTATGTATTTAGATATACTATATATAACTCACACACTGACCGAAATATTCGGCGTAAGATTTATTAGGAAAACTAAAATCCTTATATGTACTATATGGGAAATTTTCTTTGAGGATATTCGAAAATCCGGATATTAGTTATATGAGGGCTATGTCAAGTTTTCGTCCAATTTTATTTATTTATGTCGAAAGATCCACTGTTTGAGTACAACTCGCCTTGTAATTCTCATTGAGATATAACAACCAAACTTGTGCAACTGCAAAATTTTACAGACCCAAAGTGAATCGTAAGAGGTCCCTCTTACTAATTGTACTCGAAGGAAGGAGAGGTGAAATTATCTTGTCATATTCTCTCTATTCAATATATTTTGCCACAGTGAGATTGAAGTATACCAATATACAGACCATTCAAAAATTTTGCGAATTGGCTGGGTTTGAAACCAATTTTTTTTTTTTAAGCACGAGATTTTCTATTTTTTAATTTACATAATTCTTTCGAAATTTGAAAAGTTGAACCGAAAACAAAGGTCTCGTGTATTATTATGAGCAAAGTTGGCTGTGATTTCGATGTTAATTTACAAAGCAGGGTGATACAATAAATTGAAATCTCCCAAAACAATCATGGAATCACTATTTTTAGCCATTGAGAAAACATTATTTATTAATGAAGGATGCTGCATACATACAGATATGTCCGAGTGAGGCGGATAGATCGCAGGAGATCTAATGATCTCTTTGCCCTCAGTAAGGCTAAGCTCTCATTAGTAGTGAGACTCTTAACAGACCACTACCCCATTGGCATATATGCGGTAAGAATGGGAATTTACCGAATGCCGACTGCAGAAGTTGTTTGGAAGAAGATACGGTAGAAACTAGTCAGCACTTCCTTCTTGACTATCCCGCGTTTGGGAGGTCAAGACTTAGACACTTGGGGGCGCATACCTTCGGACATCCCACCGAACTGGCGGGTATTGAAGTTAAACGCCTTTGTAATTATGTATTGGCTACAAAGCGTTTCGCCAATCTGTAAGTCTGAACACGGGAGTTCTTTTTTCAATGGCTTCACGTGGGACTACATTATTAGTCCACGTGTGATCTCTGATCAGCCATCTAACCTAATCTAACCATGCTGATGCTCATAAATGTATCCGTTTTTGTGAAAGTTTTGACTACATTATCTTAGCAATGCTTTCTTTCTCTTTTTAACCTCTTTACAACAATTCACTTAGTTTGCGCTTTAACTCAGTTTCAGTTAAAAAAACAGCACAAGGTATAATAACATAGGAGACTCTATTAGGTATTATATATAGATGATAACCGTGATTAGCTGAGTCGATTAGTCTGTATATATATGTGAATTCTGAGGACTTTTTATACACTTTTATGATAAGAGAAATGTATATGTGAGGGGTATTATATGGTAGCTGCGGTGCAGCCAAAGTCAACGTTTTTCATGTCTTTATTTCCACTTGCGAACAAATTACTACACATTTTAAAATTTTTTTCGCGCCAGCAAAAAGCAAATGTTTACCGTCAACATTTCTAACTAAATAAATAGTATTCAACTAAAATAGAAACAATAAGTATGTGGCAACATGCTGCCAGCTTACGACACGTTGTTTCAAGTTTTACGTACGCTTTTAAACTTATCTTGAGCATTTCCTGCAGCCCCAGGCTAACTATCAGAGGTAAAGAGATCCCCAATTCTCCTGTCACTGGAAATGTGAGAACCGCTCACCTAACAACGAACTCACCGAACTTTGACAGTTAACGGGTTTGGGTAAGTTTTAACGTTTCGCAATTGGAATGACTGGAACGGCCAGATTGAAATTATACCAAAAATATATGTGAACGGAGGAATTTTTTGCCGTCGTTGAAGATCGCTAATAATAGAATTAATTTTCAATTACATAGGATTAAAAGAATTTATTAATTGAGAACTAACAGGCTTAATTTACTTTATTAAGTATTGAAAGATCAAAAGTTAGTTGTTTTAGTATACCATAAAATCATAAAAGAAAATATTGCAGAAGTGCTAATAGAAATTTTCGAAGCTTTAATTATCATTTAGTACGCTTTTGCAGCCACTAGTGGAGTTTTCATGAGTTGACAAAGCATCTTGAATTCACTAAATGTCTGCTTAGGCGTTTAGTTTCTGTTCCCAAAATTGTACAGAGTTAACTGTACCAAGGACTAAACCCTGATTTCGTACAGTCAGTACGATAATAATTGGAGTTTCAGATGCTTCTGCATTGTTTTTTTTTCAGGGAAAGGTTCGCCTTATCAAGAGAAAATAGCTCACTAGACCTCTTGCGATCCAAGACCAGCTATTCAGTAGTAGAGCGCAAGAAGACGGACATTTTACTGAGTTCTTTCTATTGACTGTGTGTTTAAAGTGATAATTTTTGGAAGATATTGCGAAATGCTTTTACTTTTTGGGCTTACATAATCCAACTCGGGCCAGAATAAAATCCGAACGACCATCAAGCTCGTTGCACGTTCAGTTAATGAACCACGATATGGCGATCGATTTCTCACAAGAAACGTTTTTTCAGCAATAAAGATCACTTTTGGTTGAACGGATACGTCAGCAAACAACCTTATCGGGCTGTTATATATTTGTGAAATATCAAATAAATTTCATTTATATGGTAATAATTAAGAAATATTATTATGGAACGGTTTAAATTGAAAAATAATTTTTTTTGTTTAATTTTTTCCCAATATTTCGTCCAAATTTATTTTTTTGTTAAAGTTATTGAAGGTTGAAATTTAGAGCATATTTATGGAAGATAAATCGATGAAATTTTGTGAAGTCGAAGAAAAATGTTCGTGCTATTGTTTTTTGTTAAGCAATTGAAATTTTGTATGTGTTCTTGGCAGTTTGTGAATTGAACAGCATGTGTTAATTATTAAGTTGATGCCAGAAATTAAATAAAAACATTTCGTTTTGCTAATAATTAAATCTATTTTTATGCTAAATAACAACATAAATATTTGATGATCCATAATGGTTAAAACCATGTAACACTTCCATGGATACAACGGATTTGCTTAATTAGATATTGGTAAGAAAATGTAGCAAGACTTCTTTGATACTTTTGGTTAATTAGAGAATTGACATTAAAAAAGCGATAGAGAAAAATATGAAACGAAAACTTCTTTGAGTAATATGAGTGGTTTTATTATTTACTTAAATAATTTCTTTCACATAAAGAAGTAAGGAAGAGCTAAGTTCGGGTATAAGCCGAACATTTTATAATCTTGCAACGTGCAAGGGTTAGAGTCAGCGAAGTACCTTCAATTACATAAGACTTGTTAGTTATGTGAGGTCTAGGGATAGTTTTCGCCCAATTTTCTTCATTCTAAGCACAAATGTGCACCGTTATGAGGAAAACACGCTCTCTCAAATTTATTAAAATAAATTTAATCTTGGCCGATGTATGCAGCATAATGTTACTCGGAAGTGCGAAAACCTTTTTATAAGGTACATTTATGGGGTTAATTCTAATTTAACCCATTTTGGACACATAGATACTACTATCACAAAACGGGTCCTGAGATGTGTCATTTTACATAAAAGTGGGTGAGTCACGACTATTGTCCAATTTTTACCTCAGCATTTAAAAGAAATTTTAAAAGACCTCTTGTACCATCTTGTGGGAAAAATTTAATGTCTCTAGTGTATTTAGTTATTGGTTTATCGCGCTTTAAGTAATTTTACCAGTACCGTTATGTAGCAAATAGGCGTGGTTATTTTCCGATTTCATTCATTTTCACAATGTGGGTAGGGGTGCTAAAGAGATTTGTTGTGGGCGAATTTGACTATATATTTAAATGTTTTAGGAGATTAATAGAAGGCGGGACCACACCCACTCTTTTAAAAGTTTTGAGCCCACAGGTGCTCTTTGCCACTGCGATCCGCTGTGCCAAGTTACCATTCTAGTATATCTTTATTTAGTGCTTAGTTATGGCCTTATAAACGCCAAGGAACGTGCATACCAAGTTTCATAAATATATCTCCATCTTTACTCAAGCTACAGCTTGCACAGACGGACCGACGCACATAGGAGCATTTACCCTCAAAAACCGGACAAAATTGAAAATTACAAACTTCAGCGATGGTACTCAAAATTGATATTTTTTGGTACCTAAATAACCTTTTTACAATGAACTGATTAAATGAATGTCCTTTAGGCCGCTATATTGCCACACAAGTAGTCAGAACCTAGACTTCGATCAGAACACACGTGCTTATTCGCGAAACTCTCCATTGTTCTCGAAATTGCAAGTGGAATTTTTTATTGCGTGAACGAAATTCTTGAAAAGATTTTTTATAGAATAAGGACAACATGATATTTATTTAATATTAATGATATAAAAATAAATGTAGTTAATGTATTATTATTCGGGAAAACAATGTATCATTAAAAAAACAATTTTTTTTTTTTAATTTTTTGGAAACTAGTGTTTTGGTCATAGTGTCGGACGAGGTCGAGCTATAAATTATTCCTAGTAAACTAAAGGGTTTCTGCTTAAGATATAAGCTTAAACATATTCCCCGTCTTTCAGTGAAAGTTGGGTGAATACGAGGAGGGAGACTCGTACTGTGTTGGCTGACTTTTTTCGGCATCCCTCCCCCTCCATTGATATATGTACCATCGCTCTAATGAAGTTGAGTAGACGTGTGTTTGTAGTGCTCGTCACGAAAATGGAAAAACTAAATCAAGAGCAACGCGTCGCGATAAAATTTTGTGCCAGATTGGACGAAACAGCTTCGGTAACGTACGCTAAAATTGTACGAATGTATGGTAATAGTGCTCTTAGTCGTGCCGAGGTGTTTCGATGGCACAAAGAGTTTAAGTAGGGGCGTGAAAGCGTGGAAGACGAGGCGCAGAGTGGGAGACCATTTGAGGTGATTATTGCTTCTTTTGATAGCCGTGGAATCGTTCCACTGGGGAAAACTGCGAATCAAGTCTACTATTGCCAAGTACTCGAAAGATTGCGAAAACGAGTCAACAGGGTGCGCCCAGACATCGCTTGTAACTGGATCCTTCATCAGGACAACGCGCCGTGTCACACCGATCTCAGCGTGTCCCAGTGTTTGGCCTCTAAAGGGATTGCCGTGCCGTCACTCTGTGACTTTTTTTTTGTTTCCTAAAACAAAATCGGTGGTTAAAGAAATCCATTTAGAGTCGATTACGGACATCCAGGCAGTCGTGGCGAGGATTATCGCGGACATCCCAGTCGAAGCATTCCAGAAATGTTACGAAGCATGGAAAACGCGATGGAATCGCTGTATAGCTGCGGACGGGGACTACTTTGAAGGGGATGGCAGAGTTGTGGTATAATTTTCAAATATACGGTTTTTATGGAATCAGTATCATTACTTTATTGTCATACCCCGTAGTTCCGAACTTAGATGTTGACCGTAGAAGAACTGTTCATATTAGATAATTCCTTGTTAAACCCATAATAGGCAAAGTTAGACCTTCCTCACATTTTATATAGGCTGGACTACCGCTTGTGTCAGCTGACTGCGTTTCGGCCGTAATCGTTTTATATGCAGCCTTAGGGTTTTTTGTAGAAAACCTTTTCCTTGTTAAGTGACATATTAAAGCGATCGCGCTTATACAACGGGGACACCGTTCGACATCTATTGGAAATATAATGGATTTCTATCTGAATTAAATTATAAAATAATATCTGTTTACAGTATCTATTGGTCTGGAAAATTAAGTTCGAAGCATAGTTTACAGGTTTGCTTAGCATATTACATTAATTATGTAGAGAAGTTTTGACTGAAAAATTTCTTAATTCTCTATAAGCCAAATAATATGCTTTTGTTTAGGCGATATTCAAATATTAAAAGCATATTGAGATCGAGAGCAAAAAAATGTATATACTTCAATATCAGCATTACTTTGGCTCAATATAACCTGAACAGGTACAATATTTGTAACACCCAAAAAGGAACGTCGAAGACATATAAAGTATATATTATATAAATAATCAGCGTGAAATGTTAAGTCTATTTACCCATGTTCGTCTATCTGTCCGTAAAACTGAACTACCAAACACAAGTTATTGTACGAAAAAACATTTTATATCACGTGCTAACTTCACAAAATTCGGCTTTGTACATATGTATAATATTACCCATTGGATCGTTACAATCTCCGAAGAAATATTTTACAGCTATGGTATGTAACTGTCATTACAAACTAACAGCTGAACATCAGCTTAAAAATATTTTTATACCCCTTTAAGCGATAAAAATTGGACATGTCGGTTCGGTGCAGCCAAATAAAAGTGTTTTCTTCTCTTAAACATTTTAATATCATTAAAATTAATGTATGGAAAAATTATGATTTTTCAAATAAAAATAATATTGATACAGCTTTTCGCTGTAGTAAGGAAATATTGGGTAGTCGAAAAAGTTGTATCGTATTTTTAATCTAATTTTACCTTTTTTATATGTTTACTAATAAATAAATAGCCAAACATGGACCATTTTGGTCGACCACTCTTTGTTATATTTCCGATAGAGACTCCGTAAACTTCAAAAAATTTATTGGTGGCTTTGCGTTGAGTTCTTCCTTTTATACAAAAACTTCAAAATATTGCGAATTTCTTCATTATTTTGACTAATTTTTAAGCAGCTGTAACTTTTTTCAACTTCCCCTAATTCTATATTTTTTTCGCTTAAATGAAGCTTAGGTGAGGTAACTTTCCAACACTATCCAAGGAGCTTTCCAAAGTAAACAGGACTTTTGAAATCTAGCGCCCCTGGTGGCGCCATCTATATATCGACTAGTAGAATGTACTATCTTTATCGATTGTCCAGTGAAAATTTCATGACATTTGATTGATTGGCAGTGAAGTTATTGCGTTTTGAGTGTCAGTATGTCCGTGTTATCGGCGCGAAAATGTGCTTCGAACCAAGAGGCACCAGTAAATTTTTTTTTTAAAAATTTGGGCAACTTTTACCGAAACGTTTCAATTGATGAAACAAGTTTATGGCGATGATTGCCTATCCCATAGTATAATTCACGAGTGGCTTCAACGCTTTCAAAGTGGTCGGTTTATGTCCTATAAATGATTGATTTTTCCCAAATCTTAGGTGTTCATTAAAAATAAATTACTTTCAATCTATTTATTTGAAAACATTATTTTAATTTAAGAAAATAACAAAACATTTCTTCTTCTAATTATAGTTTAACCCTATAAATTTAATTAATAAAGATTTTTATTTTTTTACTACAGACATTCTGCACACAACGACAGTAACCATGATAGCACCGATTCGGTGACACTGACGGTGGCTCTAAATACCGTGTCAGTGGTAGTTGTGAAATGCAACAACAAATGTGTGTATACATGCAATAGGCCGAAATAATCTCTTCGCATGTCCTGCTCCTCACAGAAAAGCCACATATTTGTACGTAGATAAGGTGCATCTACAGATTTGAATTCGGCATCCGTATACATAAATAGTACTTGTATAAAATTAAAGTCTTTATAATTCACTTACCATCCATCCTTTCACTCTGCCTTCCCTTAGCTTACCTCAGGAATCCCCCAACAGTTTAATGTATCTACCTGCCTTATTTATTATTCAGCAGCAATGCTCTCTTTGCTGCTGAAGTTTTGCATTAAATATTCATTGAACAAAATAGAATATTACAGTCATTCCATCATTATCACCATTGTATAATGTTTATATTAGGGACACATCGAGCTTATGGAATTCACAGGATAATGGCATAGGGGAGATTTAATCGACGTGAGTAATATGTATAAAAGAGAGATTACAGCATACTCGTATTAGTATTTTGGTTGTTTTAGCAAAAACTTTATATGATAGTTGGCGGAAATATTCAAACAGTTTTATTTTTTTTTATTGGAATATCTTTCTGGCTTGTGTAAAACTTTTTTGAGGCACACCTAGAAATCCTCTTGCATAATTCCAAAAGATGAACCAACTCAGTTGGTAGTCACCAAAAAAAGATTATGTAGTATGTGTGGTGGTATTCCAAAAGAGCCGAAAAGATGGCAAAAAAATTAGATCAAAATCGTGTTTAAATTACACTAAAAAATCACTTGGTGAACAACCCAATATAAATTGTTAGTGAAAGATGAAGAAAAGCTCAAAAATAGATCCATAGATGTCACATCGACCGCCAATTTACTTATGGATTATATCCGATAAGTATTGATCCGTATTGCTTCCGAGCTAAATCAAATTTTAATATAATATTTACTGGAAAAATATAGTATCTTCATATACAAAACTTTTAAGCCTGTAAAGCGCTGCCAGATTTATTATTATTTATCAGATCTTTTAATTAATTTACCTTCTCAAAGGAATGTCCTGCGATAATCCACTGATATTGAAAATATTCAAACGATTTTTTTAGTTTCTGCTGTAAGATAAACAACTCATTCCAAATTAACAGTTTAGCTTCAGAATACTTCATGGTACGATTGAGCAATATCACGGAATCGAACACTTCAGTTACTACAAAAGAGCCCAATCTCAGAATATCTTAGGAATACCACACGTGAAAAATCAAAGGAAACTAGCAAGAATTTCGATTTCTAAGGTTATTAATTAAAGCCTCACAGAAAATAAGGTTTTTTCTACATCTGTCTGACAATTAGACAGTAGTCGCCACCGTTGACTAAGCAGATTTTACACATTTTACCCTCCCTTCTCAATTGAATTGATCATAAACTTTGATTATTACTCCTTAGACCTTCCAAACTATTTGCATTTAAACTTGACGATGCTGAATTTATACTTTTATAAAAAGACACTAAACATTTGTTGCTTTCGATTTCATGTATTCCCCAAACCATTATAAGAAAAAACGCACAATCAAGGTATATATAATATATTTAGAATTTATTTTAGCCATATTTCCCATCGATATCTTTAATTTCAATGTTTGTTCGCACGATTTGCATATAAGACTTTGTAATAAGATAAACCATTATGCCATTTAAGGTGTCAGCATTTACTCTCGATATTACGATAACTGGTTTTCTCATGCTATAATCAATGCTATAAATCCCCCAGCAGAAGATATCAGTTAAAATTCTGCCAACCAATATCGATTATACCTCAAAGGGGAAAGAAAAATCTTGTAGGAAATGCATGCGGGTAATTGCGAACGACGCTTTGTGAATGAAGATAGTGAAGATAGTCAAACAGGCCGAAAACCAGTAGAGTCAGATAAAACACAAAAGTGTGAAATATACGAGGTGTGTTCAAAAAGTATTGCGAATTTTGTGTTTTTTTTTTTTTCAAAACTATTTATTTATTATTGGAGGATGGAGTCATGTGTAGAAGCTCACGCAAGTGAGGAAAGTTTCCTGATCGCCATTAACTTGGGAGTGGCCAGAAACGATTCTTTTACATATGACTCAAGCAGCTCACGACTTCCGGTCTTTGACCAAGTATCTTCTGGGTAGCCTAAGAACATCCGTTTAAAGGCGAGCTAAAGTGAGAAGGCGAAACACCCCTGCATAGGGTTGAGCGCTGGGTTTGGGACCCGCCACGTAAAAAAAACACCCCCAATGAAAAAGCATAAACAGCCTCGGATGAGAGCCCCCCTTTTGATGACGACCATGGCAAACGAAATAAGGTCTATGATTTGAGGGCATGTACCTGGAATGTCCGGTCCCTTAATTGGGAAGGTGCCGCTGCCCAGCTGGTAGATGTCCTCGTAAAGATAAAGGCTGACATCACCGCCGTCCAAGAAATACGATGGACGGGACAAGGACAGATACGAGTAGGTCCTTGTGACATTTACTACAGTGGCCATATAAAGGAGCGCAAGTTTGGTGTTGGATTCGTGGTGGGAGAGAGACTCCGTCGCCGAGTACTATCATTCACTCAGGAGAATGAACGTCTAGCCACAATCCGCATCAAAGCGAGGTTCTTCAACATATCGCTGATTTGCGCCCACGCCCCGACGGAAGAGAAGGACGATGTGACCAAAGATGCCTTTTATGAGTGCTTGGAGCGCACTTATGAGAGATGCCCCCGCCACGATGTCAAAATCGTGCTTGGCGACTTCAATGCCAGGGTGGGCAAAGAATATATCTTTGACACTACGGTCGGTAAATTCAGCCTCCACGAGGAAACATCCCCAAATGGGCTGAGGCTGATCGACTTCGCCGGGGCCCGAAATATGGTTATCTGTAGTACTAGATTCCAGCATAAGAAGATACATCAAGCTACCTGGCTGTCTCCTGATCGAAAAACCACCAACCAGATCGATCATGTTGTGATAGACGGAAGACACGTCGGCAGTGTTTTAGATGTGCGTGCGCTCCGAGGTCCTAACATCGACTCGGACCACTATATTGTTGCAGCCAAAATTCGCATCCGCCTCTGTGCAGCAAAAAACGCCCGACAACAAACACAAGGATGGTTCGACGTCGAGAAGCTGCAATCACAACAGACAGCCGAACGTTTTCTACTCGGCTTTCACTCCTGCTCTCTGAGAGCACTCGGCAACAACTCGGTATATGGGAACTGTGGGACGGCATTTCAAACTCCTTACATACAGCTGCAACCAAAACCATTGGTTTTCGGAAAGTGCAAAAGAACAGCTGGTACGACGAGGAGTGCCGTGTCGCAGCGGAGAGAAAACAGGCTGCCTACCTCGCAACGTTACGATCGACCACAACACGTGCGGGATGGGATAGATACCGAGAGTTGAAGAGGGAAGCGAGACGCATTTGTAGACAGAAAAAGAAAGAGGTCGAAATGCGTGAGTACGAAGAGCTTGATAAGCTGGCCGACAGGGGTAATGCTCAAAAATTCTACGGAAAGATGCGGCGGCTTACAGAAGGTTTCAAGACCGGAGCATACTCTTGTAGAACCCCCCATGGTGATCTAGCCACCGATGCCCAGAGCATACTTAAATTATGGAGGGAACACTTCTCCAGCCTGCTGAATGGCAGTGAACGTACAACGCCAGGAGAAGGCGAACCCGATTCCCCAATCGATGACGATGGAGCAGCCGTTCCGACGGAAAAAAAAAATTTTTTTCCGGCCGAGCTATTCAAACACGGCGGCGAAGAACTGGGAAGGAGCATGCATCAGCTTCTTTGTAAAATATGGTCGGACAAAAGCATGCCCAACGATTGAAATTTAAGTGTGCTATGCCCAATACATAAAAAAGGAGACCCCACAATCTGCGCCAACTACCGTGGGATTAGCCTCCTCAACATCGCATATAAGGTTCTGTCGAGCGAATTGTGTGAAAGATTAAAGCCCACCGTCAACAAACTGATTGGACCTTATCAGTGTGGCTTTAGACCTGGTAAATCAAAAACCGACCAGATATTCACGATGCGCCAAATCTTGGAAAAGACCCGTGAAAGGAGAATCGACACACACCACCTCTTCGTCGATTTCAAAGCTGCTTTCGACAGCACGAAAAGGAGCTGCCTATATGCCGCGATGTCTGAATTTGGTATCCCCGCAAAACTAATACGGCTGTGTAAGCTGACGTTGAGCAGCACCAAAAGCTCCGTCAGAATCGGGAAGGACCTCTTCGAGCCGTTCGATACCAAACGAGGTTTCAGACAAGGCGATTCCCTATCGTGCGACTTTTTCAACCTGCTTCTGGAGAAAATAGTTCGAGCTGCAGAACTCAACAGAGAAGGTACCATATTCTATAAGAGTGTACAACTGCTGGCGTATGCCGATTATATTGATATCATCGGCCTCAACACCTGCGCCGTTAGTTCTGCTTTCTCCAGACTGGAGAAGGAAGCAAAAGAAATGGGTCTGGCAGTGGACGAGGGCAAGACGAAATATCTCCTGTCATCAAACAAACAGTCGTCGCACTCGCGACTTGGCACTCACGTCACTGTTGACAGTCATAACTTTGAAGTTGTAGATAATTTCGTCTACCTTGGAACCAGCGTAAACACCACCAACAATGTCAGCCTAGAAATCCAACGCAGGATAACTCTTGCCAACAGGTGCTACTTCGGACTAAGTAGGCAATTGAGAAGCAAAGTCATCTCTCGACAAACAAAAACCAAACTCTATAAGTAACTCATAATTCCCGTCCTGCTATATGGTGCAGAGGCTTGGACGATGTCAACAACGGATGAGTCGACGTTGCGAGTTTTCGAGAGAAAGGTTCTGCGGAAGATTTATGGTCCTTTGCGCGTTGGCCACGGCGAATATCGCATTCGATGGAACGATGAGCTGTACGAGATATACGACGACATTGACATAGTTCAGCGTATTAAAAGACAGCGGCTACGCTGGCTAGGTCATGTTGTCCGGATGGATGAAAACACTCCAGCTCTGAAAGTATTCGACGCAGTACCCGCCGCGGGAAGCAGAGGAAGAGGAAGACCTCCACTCCGTTGGAAGGACCAAGTGGAGAAGGACCTGGCCTCGCTTGGAATATCCAATTGGCGCCAAGTAGCGAAGAGAAGTAACGACTGGCGCGCTGTTGTTGACTCGGCTATAATCGCGTAAGCGGTGTCTACGCCAGTAAAGAAGAGGAAGAATTTATTTATTCATGAATATCTATTTTGTCCCCTTCAAAGTAATCCCCATACACTTGTGCTAACGGTTTTTTCAATCTTCGAAGCACTTCAAAAAATCTTTTTTTTTATCTTCTTCAGCTCCTCTTTCGATGCCGTCTTTATCTCGTCAAGAGAAGCGTAACGTCGTCCTTTCATGGGCCTCTTCAGTTTAGGGAACAAGAAAAATTCACAGGGGGCCAGATCTGGGGAATACGGTGGCTGCGGCATCATTAGTGTGTTGTTTTTGGCCAAAAAGTCGCGCACAAGCAACGATGTGTGTGAGCAGGGGCGTTATTTTGGTGCAAAAGCCAATTTTTGTTCTTCCACATCCGGGCGTTTCTGGCGGATTGCTTTGCGCAAATTGCGCATAACTTGCAGGTAATATTCCTTATTGGCCGTTCTTCCCTGTGGCAAGAACTCATGATGCACCATGCCCCTGAAATCGAAGAAAACTGTCAGTTACGATTCGCGATACTTTTTGAACACACCTCGTAGATTTCCATTTTAGAAGATATAAGCTGAGTATATGACACGTTGCTCTGATTGCTTTTGGCCTCTTTTACAGGTAGTTTTCTATTTGCAATTGCCTTTCTGGCACATATCTTCGCCTAGATGATAAGGAATTATTGGCTGTTAACTGGTTAAGCAGTAAAGTTTCTGCAGAATCCTACTGACAAGGCAAGCCGGCGTATAAACATATAAGCTGGCAATATTCTAATGTTTAAGGAATTTTTACATTGAATCATGAAAATGTAAAACGCTATTAGGACGACACATGAATTTTGCATCTTCGTTTGCTTTCCTGCATTTCTTTTCTCTTCTTTTTGTTTTATCCTCACATTTTACCATTGCATGCATGTTTTTATACAAAACATACACATATGTACATGCTTAGATGATGCTTCCACATATGGAACGAGTCTCTATATTTCTTATGACATATTACCTTATCTCCAGCTATACTCGTCTCAAATCTTTTTTGGAAATTTCTAAAAAACTGAGTTTTCTAGCAAATCATTTTAAGGAATTTCGCATGCATTAAATAACATCTTGCAGAAAACTGCATGTAATCGGCTTTATAAGAAATACATACACAACTGAGAAGTTACAGTAACATTAAAGATATGAATTTATTTTGAAAGTTTTATTGCATATTTTTCATATAGTGATATATGTATAGCATATTTCAGCTTAGATATAATTTAAATATTTTGAAGCATACTCGAAATACCGGGTTTTCCAATAGGGATGATATGATAAGTGTCGTTTCGGCCCTTTTTAATAAGTGATGATCAGTAATTTCATTCGTTGTATTAAGTGATATTTTTAATTCCATCATGGAAGATATACGCAGGAATAACGTTAAAAATTTTGAGAAAGGATTTGGCATTCGTGCATTCGTACATTCTCACTAAGGAGTTGAAGTCGTAAATTTGTTGATTTTGCTTTGAACAAATGAAAACGACTTTTTGAAGAAAATCATGTTCTCTGAGTAGTGCGGTAAATAAACCAAACCGAAAACCGAAAATTCACAAATTTTTCATGAATAAAACCATAGGTTAGGTTAGGTTACATGGCGGATCACACTCCACGACATTAATCCAAATTGACAGCTTGGTGTGCTTTTTGGTCTGGTAGAATCATCGGTCGGTAAATCTTGCGAAATGCAGATGGTGGCACCGTTTCTGTCTATGGGGAGCATATTCGCATAAAACGATGTTAAGTGTACGTACTTTTTCTGCTCTTTTCATTAAATACGGTTAATTTTTGGTAACTATTGTATTCCTCGCGGATTATATTTGTATTTGGTAACTTTGGCTATTCCAGCATATTTTGGCAGGGAATAAACCACTGAGGTGTTTAGTCCCACATGAACACCGAATGCTAGCCGTAAGCATTGAGCAGATTGCTTTTAAGCAAATATTTATAGCTAAACTTTTTTGTTTGTAATTTCGGGCTTTTATTTTAATTTTTTTCACTTAATTAGAAACAAATTTTTATACTTTAATCTTTGATATGAAGGATTAGAAATTTTTTCGGTATGAATATATAAAAATATCTATGGTTTTATTGATAAATATTATTAGTGATATTAATATAAAATTAAAAGATTAAGCTTTAAAAGCAGATATTTTCATTATGCCTGAATATATAATAAATATAGGAAACATATTTTTGCTTGTCACGCCTTTGCAAACTAAAGTATTTTCATCTTTTTCAGCTTTAGCTTGGTTGACTTACAATGTACTCTGCGATACAAATTCAACTGGGCAACTGGTACAGTGAATTCTTCCGCGTCTTTTCATCTAATCATGTTTCATATCTTTATCCGGGTTGCTTGGTATGTCTCACACAACGATTGCATTCATTGCTTTGGAGGAACAGACGTTGGCGAGTGATTTGCTATTTGAAATAGCGTAGCAACTGAATTATTCCACATTGCAGCATTGGAATCTCAAAAAGGGACATTTCGATTATATTACTCTTTCATTATTTCATAGGATGATTCTAGGAACCATGAAATCCCAATATTTGAAGCGCTTCAGAGATGAAATAAGAAAAAGGAATTGAGCAAGCTTGAGCACGGCATTTTTCAGCTCGAAAAAAAAAGTTATGCAGATGAAAAAGATATAATGAAGGAAGAGTGCGACGTTCATCTATAATACTAGCTGAAGAAGCACCTACTTTCCAATCGAGATTGGTAATCATATGAGTTCTAGATACCACTGTCATTTTATTATCTTAAAGTCAACCACAAGAAGAAAAAGATAAATATATATTTCAAAGTTGAAAACAATTTACTATTTGTCATCATTCGAATGTATTATATTTTAATAGGAATTCAAAGAAAAAGAGGTAGGTACTATTTCCTATCTTCTTAGATTGAGCCTCAGAACGGAGTATTTTTCTACAGTTATGGGTTATGTAAAGACTTCGCCGAAACGAAATGTCAAACAGGAATCATACAAAACAATTTGAGGAGCCCGATCTCTCTATCTTATAAGAAACTAAATAGGGATGCCAAGAGTCCTAAGAGTGCTTATTTATAATGCTTCATCTGTGTTAGCTTATTTTAAATCCATATTTGGGATAGAAAATAAATATTTTTATTTTTATATCGAATTGTTATTAGAATAACAATTAAAAATTTCAAAAACATAAAAAGCTTACGCAATACAAGTTGGACTTAAAAAGCTGCAGTGGCTTTCCAAAAATATTTAGTTATGTGCTTGATAAGATATGCTAACAGAACTTTTAAAACTTAGCCTAATAGAAGTAAAACTGCTTGAGTAGCTTAAAACTCTGAACAACTTCAAAAAACATTTGGTTTTACTTACCATTTACTTAGTTTATTATGAAAGAAAAAGTAAAATAACACTATTCTTCCTCTTATTTATCGCTTAAGCGATTATAGCTGAGTTAACAACAGCGCGCCAGTCGTTTCTTCTTTTCACCACGTGGCGCCAATTGGATATTCCAAGAAACGCGTGGTCCTTCCCCACCTGGTCCTTCCACCGGAGTGGGGGTCTTCCTCTTCTCCAGCTAGGTACTGTGGCGAATACTTTCAGAGCTGGAATGTTTTCATTCGGACAATATGACCTAGCCAACGTAGCCGCTGTCTTTTAATTCGCTGAATTATGTCAATGTCGTCATATACATATCTCATATAGCTCATTAATCCATCGAATGCGATATTCGCCGTGGTCAACGCGCAAAGGATCATAAATCTTTCGTAGAACTTTTCTCACGAAAACTCGCAACGTCGACACATCCGTTGTTGACATTGTCCAAGCCTCTGTACCATATAGCAGGACGGGAATTATGAGTGACTTATAGAGTTTGCTTTTTTTTCGTCGAGAGAGGACTTTACTTCTCAATTGCCTACTCAATCCGAAGAAGCACCTGTTGGCAAGAGTTATCCTGCGTTGGATTTCCAGTCTGCCATTTGGTGGTGTTTATGCTGGTTCCTAAATATTCTACGACTTCAAAGTTATGACTGTTAACAGTGACGTGAGAGCCAAGTCGCGAGTGCGACGACTGTTTGTTTGATGACAGGAGATATTTCGTCTTGCCCTCGTTCACTGCCAGACCCATTTGCTTTGCTTCATTGCGCAGTCTGGAGAAAACAGAACTAACGGCGCGGGTGTTGAAGCAAATGATGCCAATATCATCGGCACACGCCAGCAGCTTCACACTCTTATAGAAGAAACTGCTCGGTTTAGTTCCGCAGCTCGAATTGTCTGTTGACGGTGGGCTTTAATCTTTCACACAACACGCACGATAGAACCTTATACGCGATGTTGAGAAGTCTTATCCCACGGTAGTTGGCGCACACTTAGATTCCAATGGTTGGGCATGCTTTCATCCGACCATATTTTACAACAAGCTCCTTATCAGTTCTTCGCCGCCGAGTTTGAATAGCTCGGCCGGATTCCATCAGCCCGCGCCGCTTTGTTGTCTTTAGATGGGTGATTGCTATTTGAATTTCTTCCTGGTCAGGCAGTGGAACGTCTGCTCCATCGTCTTTGATTGGGGAATCGGGTTCGCTTTCTCTTCTTATGCATTCACTGCCATTCAGTAGGCTGGAGAAGTGTTCCCTCCGTAATTTGAGTGAAGCCCTGGGCATCGGTGACTAGTCACCTTTGGGGATTCTGCAAGATTATGCTCCTGTCTTGAAACTTTCTGTTAGCCGCCGCATTTTTTCGTAGAATTTTCAAATTTTTCTACTTACGCATTTCGGTTCTTTCATTTTATACACTATAACGACATAAATGGTCTAAGAACGCTTGCAACAAAGCAAATTTTTTTATAAACAAAGCTCAGACAATATTAACCAGTAACAATTTGATGACACAAATTCCAGCGGCCAGCCCAGTTAAAGCGTCGAAGATCTTAGACAAAACGAAAAGTAAACATGACGACAGGCAAACATCTGTACATATATTTATATATACAAGTATATTATAAAAGTGATATATGTGTTTGAGGTGCGTGAAGTAACGACTTTCAAAGCACGTTAAGCAAATATTAAAGCATGTCTACAGCAGTGACACTCGCAATACAAGCTACCAGTTTGTGAGATACTTGCGTGCAGCCCCATGTGTTTGAGTACATGCGTACCAAAGCTACAAGTACGACATGTGTCTGAAAACGTCTTATGCTAACCTTAAAAATTCTCCATTCTGTTGACAATCCACACAAATCGTGCGACTTATGCATGAACTACTATTATTGTGCCGTTAAGTTGAAATTTCTTTTTTAATAATGCCTGACATTACTTTTTAAAATGGCTTTTGACTTCTGTATTTAACTTACGAAACGTTATCCTTTCATATCTTATATCTTCTGCCACTATTTACCCATCGACATATTTTATTCGAGAGTCTGTCTTACTTATTTTGTTAACCAAATCGTATATAGTCTGGCTTGAATTTAGCTTGGTACTAAACTACCATGTTCCTGAAATTAAAATCATTAAAAACTCTAGTGGAACACATGAAAATACCAAGTGGTCAGACAGGCTCCAAATATTGTCAAAATCAGTAATATCTAAATCATTATGTTAACAGCTACTACTACACTTACTGCTACTTGTTTCTTCCGCACCCGTGCCTGGACATTGGCTACATTTCACATATGCAATTAAGCTAAAAAACGAAAAATGAATTAAAAGGTCTTTCAACATACATATCGTCACAACACGGTTACTGCCGCTGCCAGTCGTTGGACATTCAACACCGCTCCTGTGCGCTACGAGATACAATTCCAGTCTCAGCGGTCCTGCGTGATGTGGTCGCCGTTACCTTGCGCAATCAATTTTGCATTTGTTTTTATTAAAATTCAATAAAGTTAACCCTAAAGTGTTTAATACCTTCAATAAACTAGTGTGTTTTCCTTTACATAATTATTGGGTGCTTATTGAACTAAAAAATTAACTAAATTGGGCATACAATTAAACACTTTCGTATTTCGGACATCTTCTCCGCAAGGTTCTGAGTACAATGTGCCTTAATATTTCATTATCATCCGAAAATACTTGTAGGAATTGTTATGTTCTCTAACAAGAACAATTTTTCTATTGCAATGGAAAGTTAAACAAGTTTGACGGACAGTCAGACGGAGGGACAGACAGACGGCCGTGGAAGTGGTCTCAGCTTGTCTTGTTGAAAATTTGTTTTATATCCGCCGTTAACAACCTCAGTACACCCTGTTCAGGGTACAAAAATATTTATTATTCAGTTATCTATACTTCAAAGTAACCTCATTTATACTTCAGTGAGTAATTGACTACCGAATAGTGAACACATTCTTAATAGTTATTTTTCTCCTACTTCATTCGTTCTCAATGATATCATTGTTGTAAACTGTCAAGTTTAAAAGATAGTGATATTCTCTTAATAACTAAATTTATAATTAATCAGTGTAAATTAAAATATGGTGAATTTTGTGAAATTTTAATAAATAGTTTGCATTATGAATTAACAATCATGGCCTCCGACCCTAGAGGGTTTTAGGAGCAGAATCATCAACCAAACGCAAAACTCCAAACCTCAATAATTTACATGACTTCCCACATTTAAAGAAAAACAACAAAATCCTGAACCTCTTAAATTCCCAATAATTAAAAATATATAGCGCAAACAGTCGAAAACGTAGACCCGTGGTCCGTGGCAACTGATACGACCTATATTATGGGCGCGCAATGTAAGTGAACAGCGAAAAACGCTACTCCCTTCTCTCTTTGCTGTAGGTGCCGGCATTTGGATTTTTGCCGAACAAACGTGTCAGCTGCCCTCTCACAACGCAAGGTTGCCAATCTCGATATACTGTAGTAATTATAAAAGTTGTCTTCAATATGTTTGAAATTTTCTTACAATAACTCAAAATCAGAGTCGAATGCTATTATTTATAAATATATAAACTATTTTGAATAGTTTCTTTTAAGTTTTGATATTTTATATTGTTAAAAATTGTAATTGAAAACATGGATGTGTACAAAACTATATATGCGTATTGAGCAATGGCAACATTGTTTAAATGAAAACAAACAAAGGTGGCTGATTTCTGCGTTTTTATCACGGGACAACTTTTAACACATTTTTCTCGCTAAGGAAGGCAAAGGAAGGAAGGGAGTAGCGTTTTTGGCTGTTTCTGCTAAAAGACAGTCAAACACCTTTGAAGTCCCTTAACATATTCCTTCTCCAAAAAGCCCTAGAATCAATCACATATGAACCATCCAGTTCTGTCCCATTTACCAGATACGGAGATCTCATTCTCATCAATAATAATCAAGAAACCAACAAATTCCTTAAAGCAACAAAAGTATCAAACATTTGTGGAATTTCCGTTAATTTACACCCAACACTAAACACGGGAAAGGCGTTATATAATAGGTATATGCAAGCTGTCTTGCTAGTCTTAGTGAAAATTGAATAGTGGACGGTCTACGGCAACAGAGTGAAAAAAACGCATATGAATTACCCAAAGGCGCTAATGTTACTTGGCTTAAAATTAAAGTTGAACCTTATATTCTATCCCCAATGCGGTGTAAAAACCGCTTTGTTTTAGGCCATACAGTCAAATATTGCAAATCCCATCCGAAGTGTAACGTTTGCTCCTCTTCAACCCATAACCCCACTCCACATAGTAAAGTAGAGTGCATTAACAGCAGACAACAACATAGATCGGACCACAAACTATGTCCCGCTCTACTTAAAAGGAAAGGCATTCTTACATACAAAACAGTAAAGAAATGTAATTACAAAGGCAACTGAAAAAATAAACAACAAACCTATAGAATATGTCTCACCAACAGAAAATTAATAAGAAGCAATAAATAAAAAAAATAAAACCAATAGAACAAAAAACAAACAACAACAACAAATAATTTCAATCCTCTGATACTTCCCTTACTCATATCTTTTTTTTTTGGAAACTTTCACCTCACATATTTCACTTTCATCAACCTCTAAAAAAGTTTGGCATGACATCTTACTCTTAACTCCATCGATATTGCAGCAGCTTTTGCACAACATCAGTCTCAATATTCAGTTGACGGCAACTTTTCTGAAGAACACAGTCAGGAAAAACATCGTTGGCTTTCCATGCTCTAAGCTCCTATAAACCTTTGCTTACCAGCAATTCACTTAGACAATACGATAACAAACTGTGAACTGGAATCTGTACTCGTACTTTTAAATGTAAATTATTACGTATTTGTAAAGAAAAAAAGAAATGTTCTTACCCCGATCTAATTTTCGACAATACATTAAAACTCGTGTAAATAACTTAAAAATATTAGGAATATATTTTGATAAGTTTAAGATAGTTTACATTTAAATACCACTGTATTAACCTTAGAAAATCGCTTTCCAGTAGACTAAACATAATTAAGTATTTATCTAGCAAACGGTAATTTATACATACAAATACACTTATTAATATTACAAGAGCCATAATACTCTCTGAAATAGACTACGGCTTGCCGATTTACGGTTGGTGCTCGAACACAAACATTAAGCTGTTGAAGGCTCGATATGACGCCGCGATTTGTCATAGCTTAAACGCATTTCCTACATCACCAACTAAATGTATCTTAGGAGAAAGTGTCCTAACGTCAATAAAGAAAAGAGTTTACGAAAAAACGATACAACTTCTTCCAAAAAATACTTAATTCTCCAAACACTGGCATCCAGAAATGTATAACGCTTGCAGCAAAACACAAAAGGAATTTTCAACTCAAATCTACCCTCCGCCGCTGTCTCCAGTTGGCAAAAATTTTAAACATTCGTCTCCCATCGAAATTTTACAACCAACACTCAAATGGCTGATAAGTGATGTTTCAATAAATACATATCTACATAAGTTCAAAAAATCCATCACCAGTAACACAGTTTTTCAACAAAACTTCTTAAAACTAAGCAACGTCTATAAGAATAAAAAGTTTAAAGAAATTTTTACAGATGTGTCTAAATAAACTAGTACTGCCTACGCTGTTACTCAGCTAACGGGACAACTATTACTGGCTTAATTCTTCCATCATCGTCGTCCATATTTACCGCCGAGGCAATTGAAATATATATGGCGTTAAAATATGCTATCTTATAAAAAGGCAAATTCCTTGTTTGCTCAGACAGCTTCTCCTGCTTGAACGCCATACGCAACATACGAAATAATTTTATAGTAATATCTAAAATTAGAGATATTTGCATTAAACATAAATGAAAAATAGGTCTTGCCAGGTCACGTTGGCATTCCTAGGAACGAATATGCTGACAACGCGGTAAGATTCTTCAAATCTGCCCCCACTTTTCTTCACGAGGTGTAAGACCAAAATGACCTCAGAAATATGTTAAGCAGACAACATATATGAAAATAAAATTGCAGACTGGAAGACATTTAAACACAAATTGGCAATCCTAAACAAACGACGCGAAAAGGTTCGCCACCCCAACAACATCTCAAGACAACAAGCAACAATTTTTACTCGATTAAGGATCGGACACACGCAAATCACTCACCAACATCTTCTTGACGACAATCCTACACCATCATGCTCATTCTGCCCCAGATGGATATAGAACATATATTCAATATCCAACATTGTTAAATACACCATCTTTCGCAAATATCGTTAATACATGCAATTTTCTAAAAGTATGTAATTTTTATAATAAAATATAAAATTTATAACTTTATACTATTATATCGAAGGCGATGGCCGCCGTAGCTTGTACTCCTTTTTTCTTACACTTACGTTTAACATTTTGTATATCTTCCTAATAAAATAATAATAATAATTTATACTTATTTTGTATTCTTAATTAACGTATAATTATCACAATTTTCAGAAGTCTTCTAAAAATATATCAATTGAATAAAATTATAAGTTTATTTGCTCTACCAGATACCTTCTTCTTCTTCTTATATTAAATCAACTAGCAGATACCTACAGTACAGTAATGTCTGGCAAAATGCAGTTGAATGTCGATAAAGTCCAAGCAATTATTGCAATGATTAAAGCTAAGAGAACTGCATATACACCAAAACAACTACCAATCATTACCAGTTGAACCGCCTATTGCTGCTTCTGTTGTTTAAACTCATTACATTTAATCTGATTTAAAATTCATCGTTGACTGCAAAACGAGGTCTTATTTTTTATTAAGAGCAGGAGTTGAGTTGCGCTGAATTTATAAAGCCGACAAACGTTTTATAGTAGACAAACGTTTGACAAGTACTATCTGGGTTGAAGCAATCAATAAAGCGTTGTTGTGTGTTATAAGATTGGACATAGAGCATCTCTCTACCCAAATTAGCGCGTATATGCAGTATAAGGCAGAGAAGTGTATATTAGAGGGTGTCGATTACAAGAATCCAAAAAAGAAAAAAATCCCATATGTGGGAAATGTTCTACGAAGCATTCTGACCACCTTTCCCTAAGAAACTATAAGCCTAAAATCGGTTCCAATTCAGCGCTTTTACAAAATTAAAAACATTTTTTCTTCAGTTCTTGAGATATCCGAATAAGCAGTTACAGTTGAAGAACTATACCCAATTCCCACTCTTGCGTCCTCACATCGCACCCTGGAAACGTGAGTAACCCTTGCGTAAGATGCAGTATCCAACAGTTGTGGAGCCTGGCGTCTACTATAAGATAGGAACAGGACCACTCCAACATATTCAGTTTAAGGGTTTAGGGGTCTACTTGCAGCGTCTGATCACCAGAGGTGCGGCTACTAATGAGCGTCGGTTATAAAACAAGCGGAAAGCTATGTATATGTGTAATACAACTCGCCTAGCGAGGTTATGAGCTCGGTTTGGGACCCGCCACATCGAACCCACTGGCAATAAAAATTAAACAGGAGCCACGGATTAGTGACTTTATAGTAAAACAAGTAAGAAAGGGCTAAGTTCGGGTGCAACCGAACATTTTATATTCTTGCAAACCTGCAAGAATCAAAACCAGGGAAATACTTCAAATTGCAAAACCAATCATATAGAGTAAAGCGAGCCGGATGTTCGAAAATCCTGATATTAGTTGTATAGGGGATAGGCCAAGTTATCTCTCGAATTTTTCTATTTAAGACATGAATATACATTGTTATCAATAAAAAACGCTCTTTTATTTTCATTGGGATATCTCACATATCGGCCGATATATGCGGTACAAGGTCACTCCGATGGAAGTATTGATCCGATTCAATCCATTTTTCACATACAGACAAACCATTATAAGAAAAGAACTATCCCTGAATTTCAATTATATACCTTAGACATTGACCGATATTTTCGAACAAAAGTCAAATATTGGTACTGAGGTCGACATGTTCGATCGTTTTGTTGGATTTGAACAGATTTTGTACATAAGGTGGCACACACTAAAAATATTATTCATGCAAAAATTTATTCTGCTATAATAATTGCTTCCTTATTTATATACTGGGAACTGAACGAATCAAGTGGAAATTAAATTGTGCTATATGAAAAGTTGGCGTGGTTGTAGTCCCATTTCGCTTATTTTCACAACGTGACATAAAAACTATAGCTAAAAAATAGCTTTTCCGTTCTAATTGCAGGAACGCGGAAATTATTGAATTTTGTGTGAAGTCAAATACAAATATTTTGATTTGGTTGAGCATAATGTTGTTGTTGCTTTCTATAGGTCCATAAATTTAAATTAGCAAGTCGCATTTAGATTCCTCTGCAATGCATATTTTTAAAATGCCACGGGAGCAATATAACAAGGCGGCGCTGCGTTGCGCGAGTTGTGACATAATACGGGTTGCTAGCTGTTTATTGTGTAAGACTTCATTTAAAGTCAACGTAGTAAGCTCGTTTATTTGCTCCAGTATATCGCGATGTGTGACAATAGTAGCGCAAAACGATTTGTTGTGCGAACGCTTACTTGTTGCTTCCTGAGCGAACCTTCAATATAGGCTAGTATTCGGGTCAAAAGGAAGGAATTCTAACATATGAACGGATCGTATTTTTTGGGAAGCTTCACCAATATGCCTGCTAACCATTCGTCCGGTAGTTATTCGCGCCAAATTGCTTCAAAAAAGAGGAGCGAAATAGCGTGAGGAGACTGAGGGATCAGCTTCAAGTGCTTCGGAAGGAATAATCTCATCATGTAGTAGATGATATTGATGAACACGCTGACTGATGTTGGTGTTAAAAATTTAATACTTCTGCCGGTTAACTCTTTATCCGGAGGCTGAAGTCCAGAAAAATATCAGAACCATCAAGCCATTTTATTCTTCCCTATCATTTGAAAGAACATCTCTGGCATTCAAATGTTGGCCGCGGCTACGTTAAAGATGGTCCATCCATTGAGTTGAATTTTCGACGACTCGTTCGAGCATTTCGACTGGTAACTGCCGAATGACTGAGTAATAAATAGACACATCCACTCCTATAGGAAAACTCTGAATGGAGAAAATAAACAAAGTGGGTAATGTTAATTGATATCAGAAAAAGGGAAAATAGTAAAAATATTATATCTTATTATTTACAAACATACATATATGTAAAGAGCATATTTCTTTGCCGCTACCGCTATGATATCGATTTTTGAAGTTGAGGTAAGTTTCAGCTCTGTGTAATGCCGCATATAAGTATTTACGAGGTTTGACAATTGTGACCTTGAAATTTCCTTTCTCTTTTTCCGGCCCTCCCCTTTCCATTGATATATGTACCATCGCTCTAGCTTGTTTAATTCGCCTGCTGTGTCAAGTTGAGTAGACGTGTGTTTGTAGTGCTCGTCACGAAAATGGAAAGACGAAATCAAGAGCAACGCGTCGTGATAAAATTTTGCGCCAGATTGGGCGAAACGGCGTCGAAAACGTACGCTAAAATTGTAAGAGTATATGGTGATAGTGCTCTTAGACCCGGTAACCAAACGCCAAAGCTCACAATGGTTGTCCCATCTGCCTTGCTTCCTTGTCCAGTCTGGAGAAAGCAGAACTAACGGTGTGGGTGTTGAGGCCGGTGATATCATCGATTTTGGATATATGCAATTGTGATTTAATTGGCCTTCAGTATATTTATTGTATTGTATTAATATTTCCCTAATTGGCAGTCTAGCAATGCAACTATCAGTTGTAAACATACATTCTATGGAGCAGCAGGAGGAGCTATTACGAAAGGCAATGCCAGTTATGTTCATCATTATGTTTTATGATTCATTGGTTGTGGATCTGTAATTAGTACTGCAAGTTACCCTGTTCTAATGAAGGTATAAGGACAACTTCGTGAATCTGTGCGCTGAAGCGAAGTATTAGTAAATATATGTGTATGAACACTAAAATGTCAAACCCGACGAAAGAACGGTATCTAAGTTTCCTTAATGGTTTCACGCCGATATACATACGTACACCTACAATGTAGTTACTAATTCTTCATGTTAAAACCATGGAATATTGCATACATTTTTATTTAGTTATGTTTACGATCAATTAAGTAGGGCTTACCAAAAAGATAATAATATTAATAAAATTACTTCAGAAATACATAAGTGCATTACTGTAAATGTCGCATTTTCTGCGTGTATTATGCAGTTAATAAATAGGATATCTTGAATTAATTAAAATTTAATGTAAGGGACTAAAATTGTGTCGAATATGAACAGAGCGTTCAATGTACAAGTATGGTTGGATTATCGCAAATCTCTTTACAGCCAAATATGAGCATTCTAAAATGAGTCAATTTATAAGTAGATCAATTGAAGATATGTAAAAGTAAATATAAATTAAATAGGATGTGTGTAAGTTGAAGCGTTCTGACAGTATCTTGACAAATCGTTTTGAATACCTACCTTTTCCTCGTATCTACCTGGGCTGAAGGGCGGCTCCTAATCGTTGGGATGCCGGCCTTGGAAATATAGCTGTTCACAAGAAGGGCGGTGTGAGCTGGGGTGTTGGCGTGGTGCAACTTCGAATGGGCTGTGATATCTTGTCGGACCCGATTGACCCTTCGTTTGAGTCTTTTGAGGACTTTCACGTAACACTTGTTGACGCTTTGTCCAGGAGGAACAAATTCAAGACACAGGACATCGTTTTAAGCCTGCTTGATCATATATAGGTCTCTTTCGCAGATTTACCTACTTTCACACAGTTTTCTATTTTTTCTTATTACCAGATAGAAAAATTTATATCTCGCTTCTAACTACTTAAAAAAATATCTTGTTCCTTAGATTTTGTAGGAAATTGAATTCCCTAAAAAAAGGTCCCCTATGATTTTTCCGTAAGCCCAACCGTTTAAAAGATACTAATAGTTAAAGTTTGATTATTTTTGGGAAATTTGTTTATTTCTTATGGATCTTTAAAAAAAAACATTATGAATGATGAAACTCATAGGTTTTTGGAGAGGCTTTCTTAGAGGTGCCTAGGAACCTATTTTTCAGATTATTAAAAAATTTTTTTTTTTTAATTCACCCTAATATGCATTGATGTTTGACGATGAATATCTCGTAAACGCTTAACTTAATCAAAAAATCATAAGAGACCATTTTATAGAGCAGTAAATTTCCAGCAAAACTATGAGTTTTTTCATTGAGTTATAAAATTAATAAGAAATAAAAAATTTTCCCAAAAATAAATAAACTTTAACTGTTAATATCTCTTAAACGGTTGGGTTTACGAAAAAATCATAGAAGACTATTTTTGTAGAGCATTAAATTTCCTACAAAATCTAGGTAACAAGATATTTTTTCAAGTAGTTGGAAGCGAGATATAAATTTTTCTATCTGATAATAAGAAAAAATAGAAAACTGTATGTAGGAGGACCTTCCCGTTACAATTAAAAACTCATATTTGGAGAGGCTTTCTTAGAAGTGTCCAGGAACCTATTTTTCCGAGTACCAATCGAAAAAATAAACTTTTTTTTTTGAATCTATCTAATACAGGTACATATATGTAAATGTGGGAATTTATTTAATTCTTCGAAATTTTAGAAGTTAGGAATTTATATTTTTGATATATTCACTGTCGTTAAACATTCAGTAGAACATTTGCAATTGCCTGTTAAAATTAAAATAGTTATACAGTTTCTGAATTTAATTAGTTTTGATTACAATTAGTCGCTATTTTATGTTTGGGTTTGTATGTATTTTCACTGAAAATTGGTGGGTAATGACTTAAGCCTTTAGATTGTTTCTCTTCTCTCCCTACGCGCATTATTCAAAGTGCAATAGTATTGCCTTAAATGACATTCTGCATAAGCCGTCATCATTGGTACTGGAAAGAATACAATGAACATGAACTGTGGCTGCATTACACACATACAAACCTTTGAAGGATTTTCGGCACAAGTAGAAATTAAACTTTTATATTGTTATACAAATTGCTTTTCAATAACAGTCAAGAGCTATCAAAAGACGATTGCAATGAGCCGCTCCTTAGTCATTGCTATTTCACTTTAGTGAAATAAATATACTGAAGGCCAATTAAAACACGATTTAAAACTAACGCAGTTATCTGCTTTTGCACAGCATGCGATTAATCTATTTTTTACCAACATATTTATGTATGTATGTGGTAGTCTTACGTATATAAATGGAAGTAGTAAAATTAAAAAAACTTAACTTACTGAATAAGTGTCAGTCGGAATTATAAAGGCTTGAAAATTTGTCAAAATAACAATATATTTCGTATGTGTTTCTTTCCATCTTTTAGTTATAGATTAAGTAAAGGCAAAATTTCAAGTTTCAACAAAATTCATTCGAAATGTTCAATCAATCCGCAGTCCGCATGTACTCAGTGAGTATTATGTCCTCTACTTCTTTTTCATGCTGTAAATTAAGTTCATGCTCAATAAATCATTCAAATTTTTTGAATTCCATAGTTCTCTATTTTAAAAGAACTGTTGGCATAACTTACTAAACAAATTTGGAAAACTACTTGAGCTTTTTCACACCTATACCTTTTACATAAGTACTCGTATGTCCATTAGAGCATACGATTTTCAAGCTTTCGAGCTAAAGACTTTTTCGACTACCCAACATTTAAGTTCCCTTTGAAATTTACTGTTTCAAACGGTGGTACAGGTTTTCAACTCCTTCATTTGGACGAATTCACCGCAATATGACGGTAGATCTTCAAATTGTATGTTGGGCACTGTGTGGGAATGAAACATTTCTCCGTTACCAAAGACTATCTCGTGATTTGTTAGCTCAACTTATAATTTATATCTTTAAAAGCACCTCTTCTCATATACTTTTACTATATGTCAGGTAATGAGTCAATCTTCGTAGACGCTTGTGTCACCTAAATAATATGTATAATCCTTGAAGGAGATACGTCCAGCAAACTGCATTAAGATATGAATTATGAATGGAAAAGAAGGCGATTGAAGAATCCACTGAAGGTGAAACTAGTTGGTCAGCTTTCTTTGTGCAGCAGGGTACATTAGACGTCATTTCGGGTTTATAAGTGAAGCTAAAAAGAAGGAAATAGTTTGTTTTGCAAAGGATAGACACTCAAAAATGAATTCTATTTTATTGTACTTTATATTCATGTGGGCAAGAAATTGTAATACTTTTTAATTTAAATTTCGCGTGAAAATCTATCCTAAGAATTTTTTTTTTTTTTAAGTGAGTATGATTGTCAGTGACATCTGTAACAAAAGTCGCATCAAAATAATATTTAGTGTCTAGTTTAAGCGTTTCGTTTTTTTTTTTTTTTTTGAAGTACATAAAATGCATGCGGCGGTTTTTACGGTGCGTGAAATTAATGAACAAAGAAGATCCATTCATGTTTGTGTGCGGAATAAAATTTCTAAAGCATTTAGTTATATTTGCTTGTCGCGAGCAAGTATTTTTGATTGATACACATTATTCAAAAAGGATCGAGAACATGTTGACGACGAACTGCGTCCAGGATGGCCATCGACATAAACTGATCTTCAACACGTCAAAAAAATTAAGGAAGTATTAGTGAAAATATTTTGAGAGATCATTTGGACCTAATAAAAGTGAAAGCGTGGCGTTAACGTTTGTCAAACAGTGCTTTCCGACTACAAGGATGTCATGAAATGTATTATTACTGGTGGTGAGTATTGGATCTATGCTTGCGACCCGAGACGTCGCATCGGGTAATGCTATACCTTTTTGGAAAGCTCACATTACTAAATGCAATGAAACAATTACACATTATATATATAATAAATCGCCGAAACGATAAACGATATATATGTAAGATTCATTTAAAAAAAACACCACGTTCTTAGTTTTTTATTTGGTTTATTATTTAGTTTATTCGCACTTTTGAATTCAAGCGGCGGCGCGACTGCTTTACATAACGTTTCTTAACAACTGACTCTTAACGACTGACGAATCTTATAGCAGAACCAGTGAAAAACGTAGAATCGTGGCCCGACTCAGCTGATACGCTGATCTTATGGGCGCGCAATGTAACTGAACAGTGAAAAACGCTACTCCCTTTTCTCTTTGAAGTGAGAGGACGTGAGAATCCACGACATTTGGATTTTTGCCGCAGAAACGTGGCAGCTGATTGCTCTCTCACAACGCAGGGTTGCCAATATCGATATACTGCAGTATTTATAAACTTTTATAATTCAATCTGTTCAATATGTTTGAAATTTTCTTAAAATAACTCAAAATCAGAGTCGAAGCTATTATTTATAAATATTTAATAGTATGTTTTCAGTTTTGATATTTTATATTGTAAAAAATTTTAATTGAAAACAAAGATGTGCTCAAAACTAAATATGCGGCAATGGCAACATTGTTCAAATGTAAACAAACAAAGATGGCTGATTTCTGCGTTTTTTCTACGTTGTCCTCTGTTCACACATTTGCTCGATGAGGAAAGAAAAGGGAGGAAGGCAGTAGCGTTTTTGACTGGTTCTGCTATTAATTTCTAATATAAAACTGAAACTGGCTGCTGATGGACGCTTCGTCAATTAACAGTTGAGTTAAAATGTTGCCATCTGAACTACAATATATATATATATATATATATATACTAGCTGACCCCGCACCCGTTTCCCTACGTGAAATTATGTGTTTTGAAATGAATAGAAAGTTAAATTTATAATTTTGTTTTTTTCAATGTAACGTTGCTCGCTAAGCAACATTTTTTGGTTTCTTTTCCGGTGCGTAAATGTACAGAGAAGATAGTTTTCCAACTCGTGAGCACGCCACGTATTTTTGGCCGTGTGAAAAACATAGCAGTTCCAAATTTATGGCACACATTTTTAGCGAATATCCTTGTGTCCTGATAATTTTTACTGGAAACGGAATCCGTTTGAACTGAAATGGCAAATCGAGAGAACTCAAGGGAATTCTTAGAATCAAGCATTCTGCCCTCTTGAATTCGATAGGTGCGTCACAATCAGTCGGGTTCCATTACACAGTTTCGGCGCTTGCAGATTGCGAAACATAATAAGGACAGATCCAACTTTGAGACGCAAATGATGCGGTGGCATAACAAGCTCTCCAAAGAATTTAAAAATTCCACTGGATAATTCACGGCATCGGCTTCATTGCCAAGACGATCGGTCCATTTGTATGAGCCCAAGTCTCGCGGAATTTGACTTTGAATCTTCCAGTTAAGTCATCAACAACGCTATTTTTGGCAGCTATCATTGCGTGTGCCCTTAAGCAATCATAGTTACGATAATTTGGCCAATGTCCGAACATTTGTGATGAGTTCATCTTTCGTGAATTGATAAACGGCAGATGGAATTGATATCAAACTACCGGAAGTATCAACCGGTATTGACCCATTTCCAATTCTTAGCGAATACGATGTAAAATGCCTCCGGCAATTTAATTTTTGGTCGTATCCCATAATTGACGCAGGGGATGATCACATCGCGAAAAGTGTGCGAACTTCAGTGGCATTCGAAGTAGCTATCGCATTGTCCATCGTTTGATTATAGTGATTATAATTTTCCAGCAATTGTAATTGCTGGCTTGCTTCTCAAAAAGTTGCACACACCTATCATTCACAGTACGCATTGACTCAAATTAAGTTGAACCGCGTACATTTATCAATAGCAACCGAAGGTAGAAACAATCGTCGTTTTTTGGGTGGATTGTCTATATTCGTCCTAATGCATTACTTGTTAACACACCTGGATGTCCATCTACTGGTTGGCGTTGCTTTCTGTGTAATTATTTCTTCGACGATGCGTTCCATCGGGGTATTTCCGAATGTTCTCGCAAACGGATCTCTCTTAGTTAATTTTGTTGCGGATGGTGTTTCCACTGGCTGTACTGTATTCCCCGGGTTGAAATACACTCCTTGACCATCCTCCAAATTAACTGCGAGACGCAAAACAATCGAAAAACGTCCATGAATTGCAAATGTAAATACCCTACAAAGCGCTTTATTGCAGTTCACGTATCGACCGTATCGTTCAAGACCAATAACCGCCATATTGGTTCCTTTGGTAGCGTACTTACAAACGTATTTTATAGATTACACCAAACTGCAATACTAAACATTGATATGAGTTTTGAATGTGAATTAGACAACAGTGGAGAATGTAGCACCATCCATATGTTGTCAACTTCGATATTCATTAATATAAGTTGTATCTTCATCTGATGAGTTGGATATCCATCATTTCTAGTTTGTGTTTCCGAAAGAAAAGCAAGTGGATAATGTTTCGTGCATTTATTGTTAGACATACAAAGCGAAGTGGGATTGTGGTGTCCGCAAGGTCCATGAACTATATTGGTTTTCATCACTTCGTTTAATGCTGGATCTTTCTCTGCATCAGGAAATTCCGCAGAAATGATTTCATCAATTTGATCTGGTGGAACCACTATCCACCATCCTAATAAGAACATCGTAAATGTTGTTTGAAAAGTCGTGCTGAGACAACGTTACGATCGCTTGCTGATTGACCCCGATCCATAATTCCACACGTATGTCATCGCATCTTGGGAGTACTCGTTCATGTGCCTTGGCGTTAATAGCAAAAAGAACACCGACCGATATTAGCGGGACCTCTTCGAGGCTTCGTAACAAATTTCAATCTGTAATTGATCACTTCGTTTGAAACACACATCAAGCTTTCACTGAATAATTTCAACAATTATTCTTTTAAATAGCCAGAATAAAAAAGCAAACGACCGAAATTGAACGCTTCAAATAATTTACAAATCAAAATATTGAAAAACAAAACAAAAAAAAAAATTGTATGAAAAGTCACTTTTTAGAAATTTCCAATTTTTCGACTTTTCTTATGAAAAGTATATGGTTTTTTTTATATCTAACCCTTTCCAGATCGACAGCGAACAACTTCTGATTTCATGAAGATTGGTTCCGCCGTTCTCGAGCGTTAGCGTTACTAACAAACAAACAATCATTTTTACTTATATATGTATATACATATGTATGTATGTAGATACAAAATAAAACGTTTGTATGGAAAAAAGAAAAGGGCTGTTTTTCGGCGTTTTCCGGCAATTTTTGTAATTTTTTCTTACATAAGAAAAGATAAGATATATATATATGTATATAATGTATATATATATATATATATTTATATGTAGGAGGAAATAATATATAGGACAGGTGGCAGTATTGTCACTGAACAAATAAAATGTAGTTCAGATGGCAACATTGTAACTCAACTGTTAATTGAAATATATATATGTATATATATGTGTGTGAAATATTATTATATATGTACCAGAGACCTGCATTGAGTATGATCGATTCGGTTTGATCAGCCTCGCTCAAAACGGTCACAACTCAGCACAGCGGTTCGCAACAAAATTGTTCGATCGAGTTTCGTGCTCAAAACGAAGGAGTTCGATCAGTTGATTGGATTGCTCTGCTTACTGATTGAAACTGATTGGTTGGTTCCGGTATGATGATTGGAAGTGATTGTACAGAAAAAGACGATCAAGTCCAACGATGCACGAAAACTCAGGCATCGATCAACTGTGCGTTTGAATAGATTGTGATTGAACCAATCAGATCGAGAATTGCCCTGCGAATATGTATATATGTACATAGTTTGTATGTACATATTTGTGTGTTTTAACGGAAACAAGTTGCGATGCATAAAATTAACCAAAACATTACTGCATATATTTCTTCATTTTTAACGCTTATAACTAAAATTCAATTAATAAACAAAGGTAATGCTTAAAATATTAAACCATCTGGTATGACCAAACAGTATGATTGTGATCGAGCTGAATGCAAGCAGCATTCTCGAACTTTCTTTGCTGCTCTCACAAAGCGTTCGATCGAGAAAAATCACTACGAAACAAGCAACAGTGATTGAAACTGATTGTTCGCTTCGAGCACGCTGGCTTACGATCATTCAATTTTGTTGAAGCAAAGTTTTCCGTCACAAAAAATCTGAGTCAATGATCGGGTGTGATTGATAAAATTGTGATCGTTGCAGCTCTCTGATATGTACATAGTACGAGTATATATCTTTATATCACTGTATGAAATAAAATTCGTTAAAACATTAAAAATAAAGTCATGTCTTTAACGTTACTCAAATCCGATTTCATGCAGCTTTCTGCAAAATACACTTAATGCGTTTAGCTCTCAAATGAAGAAAACAGAAATTAAGAAATTTTCAAGAAGATTTGAAACGAGCAAAGCTGGAGTATGGGAAAATGGTTTAAGAGCTCAAGCGAGATTTGTCACATACATATGTATGTGCAAGTGCAGCTACCCTGCACACCATAAGCGGGTAAAAAACCAGATAATCAGTGGGTAACATGGTGGTAAACGTGGGCGGGTAAAAAGCCAGATAATCAGTGGGTAACATGGTGGTAAACGTGGGGGTAAACATATAGAGTGTGTCTTAGGCCGAGTGAATATTTTCCCGGATTTTCCCATCACGCGTACGTATACATGTGATCATACATCTCTGTTGCGCTCATTCAGCAGTGTCATATAAAAAAGTATCCTGTTCTAATATCCCCAATCGACGGCCGACACAGGGTTGTATTTTAAACAGCTGATGCAGAGTTGTATTTTAAACAGTTGATGCAGGGCTGCATTTTTTAATTCCTACTTTAAAAATTTATAAAAATTTCAAAGAAAAATTATTAATTTTATTATTTTTAATAGATAATTACATTTATACAATATATTTAATTTCCAATAATAATTTCATCTAAGACAACAACAAGCCTCGGATGAGTGACCCCCCTTTTGATGACGACCATGGCAAACGAAATAAGGACTATGATTTGAGGGCATGCACCTGGAATGTCCGGTCCCTTAATTGGGAAGGTGCCGCTGCCCAGCTGGTAGATGTCCTCGTAAAGATAAAGGCTGACATCACCGCCGTCCAAGAAATGCGATGGACGGGACAAGGACAGAGACGAGTAGGTCCTTGTGACATTTACTACAGTGGCCATATAAAGGAGCGCAAGTTTGGTGTTGGATTCGTGGTGGGAGAGAGACTCCGTCGCCGAGTACTAACATTCACTCCGGAGAATGAACGTCTAGCCACAATCCGCATCAAAGCGAGGTTCTTCAACATATCGCTGATTTGCGCCCACGCCCCGACGGAAGAGAAGGACGATGTGACCAAAGATGCCTTTTATGAGTGCTTGGAGCGCACTTATGAGAGATGCCCCCGCCACGATGTCAAAATCGTGCTTGGCGACTTCAATGCCAGGGTGGGCAAAGAAGGTATCTTTGGCACTACGGTCGGTAAATTCAGCCTCCACGCGGAAACATCCCCAAATGGGCTGAGGCTGATCGACTTCGCCGGGGCCCGAAATATGGTTATCTGTAGCACTAGATTCCAGCATAAGAAGATACATCAAGCTACCTGGCTGTCTCCAGATCGAAAAACCACCAACCAGATCGATCATGTTGTGATAGACGGAAGACACGTCTCCAGTGTTTTAGATGTGCGTGCGCTCCGAGGTCCTAACATCGACTCGGACCACTATATTGTTGCAGCCAAAATTCGCACCCGCCTCTGTGCAGCAAAAAACGCACGCCAACAAACACAAGGATGGTTCGACGTCGAGAAGCTGCAATCACAACAGACAGCCGAACGTTTTTCTACTCGGCTTGCACTCCTGCTCTCTGAGAGCACTCGTCAACAACTCGGTATAAGGGAACTGTGGGACGGCATTTCAAACTCCTTACGTACAGCTGCAACCGAAACCATTGGTTTTCGGAAAGTGCAGAAGAACAGCTGGTACGACGAGGAGTGCCGTGTCGCAGCGGAGAGAAAACAGGCTGCCTACCTCGCAACGTTACGATCGACCACAACACGTGCGGGATGGGATAGATACCGAGAGTTGAAGAGGGAAGCGAGACGCATTTGTAGACAGAAAAAGAAAGAGGCCGAAATGCGTGAGTACGAAGAGCTTGATAAGCTGGCCGACAGGGGTAATGCTCGAAAATTCTACGAAAAGATGCGGCGGCTTACAGAAGGTTTCAAGACCGGAGCATACTCTTGTAGAACCCCCAAAGGTGATCTAGTTACCGATGCCCAGAGCATACTTAAATTATGGAGGGAACACTTCTCCAGCCTGCTGAATGGCAGTGAACGCACAACACCAGGAGAAAGCGAACCCGATACCCCAATCGATGACGATGGAGCAGACGTTCCATTGCCCGACCATGAAGAAGTTCGAATAGCAATTGCCCGCCTGAAAAACAACAAAGCGGCAGGGGCCGATGGATTGCCGGCCGAGCTATTCAAACACGGCGGCGAAGAGCTGATAAGGTGCATGCATCAGCTTCTTTGCAAAATATGGTCGGACGAAAGTATGCCCAACGATTGGAATTTAAGTGTGCTATGCCCAATCCACAAAAAAGGAGACCCCACAATCTGCGCCAACTACCGTGGGATTAGCCTCCTCAATATCGCATATAAGGTTCTGTCGAGCGTATTGTGTGAAAGATTAAAGCCCACCGTCAACAAACTGATTGGACCTTATCAGTGTGGCTTTAGACCTGGTAAATCAACAACCGACCAGATATTCACGATGCGGCAAATCTTGGAAAAGACCCGTGAAAGGAGAATCGACACACACCACCTCTTCGTCGATTTCAAAGCTGCTTTCGACAGCACGAAAAGGAGCTGCCTTTATGCCGCGATGTCTGAATTTGGTATCCCCGCAAAACTAATACGGCTGTGTAAACTGACGTTGAGCAACACAAAAAGCTCCGTCAGAATCGGGAAGGACCTCTCCGAGCCGTTCGATACCAAACGAGGTTTCAGACAAGGCGATTCCCTATCGTGCGACTTTTTCAACCTGCTTCTGGAGAAAATAGTTCGAGCTGCAGAACTTAACAGAGAGGGTACTATCTTTTATAAGAGTGTACAACTGCTGGCGTATGCCGATGATATTGATATCATCGGCCTCAACACCCGCGCCGTTAGTTCTGCTTTCTCCAGACTGGACAAGGAAGCAAAAGAAATGGGTCTGGCAGTGAACGAGGGCAAGACGAAATATCTCCTGTCATCAAACAAACAGTCGTCGCACTCGCGACTTGGCACTCACGTCACTGTTGACAGTCATAACTTTGAAGTTGTAGATAATTTCGTCTATCTTGGAACCAGCGTAAACACCACCAACAATGTCAGCCTAGAAATCCAACGCAGGATAACTCTTGCCAACAGGTGCTACTTCGGACTAAGTAGGCAATTGAGAAGCAAAGTCCTCTCTCGACAAACAAAAACCAAACTCTATAAGTCTCTCATAATTCCCGTCCTCCTATATGGTGCAGAGGCTTGGACGATGACAACAACCGATGAGTTGACGTTGCGAGTTTTCGAGAGAAAGGTTCTGCGAAAGATTTATGGTCCTTTGCGCGTTGGCCACGGCGAATATCGCATTCGATGGAACGATGAGCTGTACGAGATATACGACGACATTGACATAGTTCAGCGAATTAAAAGACAGCGGCTACGCTGGCTAGGTCATGTTGTCCGGATGGATGAAAACACTCCAGCTCTGAAAGTATTCGACGCAGTACCCGCCGCGGGAAGCAGAGGAAGAGGAAGACCTCCACTCCGTTGGAAGGACCAAGTAGAGAAGGACCTGGCCTCGCTTGGAATATCCAATTGGCGCCACGTAGCGAAGAGAAGAAACGACTGGCGCGCTGTTGTTGACTCGGCTATAATCGCGTAAGCGGTGTCTACGCCAGTAAAGAAGAAGAATTTCATCTAAAAACAGATTAATTAAAGGAAGGATTATTAATAGCTGAAAATAAAAAACTGAAAAACTGTTATAAAAGACAAATACCTGAAAATAAAGTAAAATCTGAAAATAAATAATAATTACATTGAATTTGTAATATCTAAAAGAAAAACAAGGATTAATTATATAAAATGATAATAATATCTGAAAGAAAAGATTAATATTATCTGAAAAAATAAAATATATTAAATACAAATAGAATTTACTCTGCAAGCAAAGATCAATTAAATAAAAATAATAATAACATTTAAAAGAAAAGATAAATAATATTTGATCATTTAAAATATAAAACAAATATTTATTTCACATATTATATTGGATTGCGCAGGCCGCCTTAAACGCATAAAACTATTTTTTGCGTATTATCTTGGACTGCGCAGTCCAATTTCAAAGTATACACACTTTTTTCACATACTTACTTAACAATTGATATTTGACGCTTCTGATGATATAGCTGCTGCTGCTGCTACTTCCAATTCAGTTCTGATTTTCAATGCTATAAAAATAAATGAAGTAATTATTTTCAAAATATTGTTAAAAATTCATATAAAATTCATTTACTTACCTTCTTGTTGTACGAGCCTCCTTTACGATGGTACGATCGAGAACGACATGCGTCTTTCAATCGTTTTTTTTATTACCCTTTTTGGGATTTTCTATTGTCACTATTGACAATTATGTTTTCTCCTTCGCACTCATTCAAATAAATCAAGAAATTAAACAAACTTTTTTTCATCGCATTTAGGTAAACATTGGTGTTAGTGTATAGAGACCCAGCCGGGCATAAAAGTCCTTTATATGGCCTTATTCATGTCGGAATTGTAAGGTAGAAAGGGCTTACTCCGCCATATAAGCTTCATATCTTTTCAACATTGCATGTCCTACATCGTGAGGCCTCACCTCAAGTGACGTAAAAAAGGAGTAAATGAGGCCTTACCTCTGCTATCTCTAAAAGGAGTAAATGAGGCCTTACCTCTGCTATCTCTACAAGGAGTAAATGAGGCCTCACCTCTGCTATCTAAAAAAGGAGTTTTAATAAAAATAAGCTGTTTAATAATGACACGAAAGACTTTTAATTAATCAATATATTATTTTGATTTATTATCGTAGGTTTTTTTAATACACCCTATTTTTTGTTAAGTGTGTAGATTTTTTAATATCATTTTCGTAATTTGGGAAGCCGTATTCGGGGGACTTCAGAGCATCTAAAATTAGAAATAGCAATTGTGAGTTGTGAATTTATGTATTTAATTAAAACAAACCTACCAAACACAAATTTTTCAAATAAGTTGGTTTTTAATGATTTTTTCTTCTGTAGCCCATCCCAATTGTACTCTAACAAGCACTCTTCTGTGATGATAAATTGTAGAGATTTTGTAATAGGTGTTGAACCTATACATTCTTTAATGCTACAAATCTATTGAAATCAGGAAAGTATTAATTATATAGTTTCGCAGAAAATACTGTTCATTCAGTTAACTTACTACGTCATTTTTTGGAAACATTTCAGCATTTTCCTCAAAATGTTCCATTTCTTCAACGCTTTTTATTGGAAATATGTCCAGGCTTGTAGATTTCGGAAAATCTTTCTCTAACAGTTTATCCATCTTCACATATAGCTCACAAATTAAGCTTTTCATTTGTTGCACCTCTTCTTCTATAAATAAATTTTTTAATCATTTTAATATACACAATTATGTATAGTAATTACTTACCCAATTTTTTCATTTTATTTCCACACTCACAAGGTGGAGAATTTTCGTCATTTATCATCATGTAGCTCCGTTTTGACATTTTGGAATATTTAGTCCAAATCGATTATATTTATATTATATGTTTCAATTTGCATATTCAATTGAAAGGATAATTAAAGTGTGAAGTGATGAAGAATTGGCAAAAAAACCATTTTATCATGATATGGCAAACACATCGCCTTGTACAATAACTCTTTTACATTAAATTTTTCTACATTAATGGCGACTTCATGCACTAATCCAATTCCCAATTCCAAACTTCTAACTGGTAGTTTAAAAAAATTCTCTATTGCTGTATATCTATTCCCTAAAACATATTCTTCTCCATTTTCTTTACAAAATCCAACAACTCTGATGGGGATAAAAGGTTTAATAAAACAACAGTTATTTGGTGCTTCAGAACTAAGTATAAACATGTCCGTTTTATAATTTTTGTAGAGAGCAGATCCTTCTAAGACATTTTTTAAACCTGTTGCTTTGGGTAAATCTAATGAAAACGCATGTCGTTCCGCACATCTATTATATATTTGTTGCAATATTTTGGTAGGTTGACGGACATCTTGATTTGAAACTAGTAAGTAATTTTCAAATTTATAGCTCGAAAAATTATCCACATTACCAAAGCTGTCAATGCAATTAGGCAAATGTAACAAATTGTGAATATTGTATGACAATTTTTCTTCTCCATAAATGGATCCAAACTGTCGAACTTAAAGCAAATTATTTTCCCATTTATTTGAAGAGGAAATTCGATACTCGCAGCGCAGCAATAAAAAGTGATAAAACAAATTCTCATCAAAATAGTCCTTGCAGAGTACAATGCCAGTATAAAGCAAAAATTGCCTGAATTCGATGGCTTTCCATCTGGCCAATTCATCAAATTCCCTTGGCTTTCGACCAAATTCCTTTGGAATGTATTTTCGAATACTTTTTATTTTTTTGTTTAATTCAACTTTCTGAAGAGAAGTTATCTTACGAGTTTTATGTTTATTTTCCCAAATTGCAGTCAATATTTTTTTTGTGCAACCAAGATCGACAAGGTGCATTTGGTCCAAAGGTATCTGCGTAACCATATTAATTCCAATTTTTTCGAGAACGTTTGGACTTTGCAAAAAATCTACGCAGTTATGAAGTCTATCGTTTCTATTTTTAAAACTTTCATCTGTTCTTAATTGTGCGGAAGTTTTACTGTAAGTTAATCTTTTATTAATCTTCTTACCAGTTTGTGTGCATTTTGAACACCCATTGCTGTTTGTGTGGCCTACAACACCGACAAGAAATGCTCTTGCTGGAGCATCGCAAATAAATTTGCAAATTTTTATAGACATTTTTATTCCATTCAAGAACCAGCCATGATCATTTATGTGCTTTATTTCATCTACAAAATTTGTTAAAAACTGGTTTATGGAATTCGGCTTACGATTACCTACATACCCGCCAATCAAAAATGGTTTCATATCATTACGATTTGACACTGCTCCTAAAATTGGCCAAAGTTGTGTCCCTGAACTTTTAAAAAGCGGGCACCCGTCTATATTAATATCAATATATAGGCAATCCATATTTGGAGGTAAAGAAAGTTTCATCAAAGAAAGGGCATTTTCTAGTCCGAAATGAAAGTATTTTCCAGGCGACACATCAATTATATTAATTTCTGAGTTAGGCAACGTTATTAATTGTTTCTTTGATGCAGGTACACGCACGTCAGCACTACGAAATATTTGGAGAATTTCATCGCATGCCCTCTTACGAATTTTATATTTGACACACCAATTTCTTAATTTCACATTTATATCATTATTATTGTTGTTAGAGTTACCACTAGCCGCAATACGCACATTATGCACATTACATATATTTATATTTAGTTCTTCGGATTCATTTTTGGTACAACTAGGAACATTTTCATTTTTTGGAACAATAGCTTTTTTCACGATTTTAATTGTGCTCGTTTTTTTTCTTGCCACAAGTCGACAAAAATGTCTACCACTCACTCCCATTTCAATAGAATAATTAATTTACTATTCAATTAGTTTCATATACTACAACTTATTTGTAAGTCCGCGTACGAAATTAGAAAATATAATAACTTCATATATGCATAAACGCAGCGTTTCCGAAGACAACGAAAAATATAACAATAATGACAAACAGTAACGCAGTTGCATATACGCAGTATTCGGTGGCGACAAGAGGTTAGCGGCAGATAACAGTAAAAAATTTACAAACGCTGTGCAGCTTTGAAAATGAATGTCATAGTCTACTTTGTCTCTTTATTTTGTGCACCTTACCCTACGCTACTAAAAGAAGGTCATTGTGAAGCATTCATGAGAAACCCTGCCTTGTGAGGCCTTTATTTTGTCCCCGCTGGGGAAAAAATGTGTAGTTGTATTGGAATATTTGTCACAAGTAGCCGTGGTTGGCAAGGTACATACTATGTGCTCATACATATTGGGTGAAAAGCTTAGCATATACACATATATTTTGGATAAAAACATGTATGCGATGGTAGACTGTGAGATTTAAATAAGGAGAATAAAAAAGAGAAGCAGAAAAGCAAGCGAAGATGCAAACTGCATGAGTCTTCCTAGCAGAATTTTTTTCTGCATATAAGAAACTGCCTGTAAAATGCTGCACACCCATTCACTTAGAATAAAGGCATTCGAAGCAAGGTGGTATACCCTCAGCTTAAGCTTCTACAAAGGAATTCTATAATTCACACTTTTTGCTCTATCTAACTGCACCGCTTTTCATCCTCTGTTTGCGGATTTATGGCGCTGAGTGTGACATGAAAAAAAGAAAGCAGTTACTTGACTCTCGAGAGTAAATGCTGACACTTAAAGTGACATAATCGTTTGTCCCATTGCCATAGAGGAAAGTGTTTCGCCGTTGTTGAATGCAAATCGTGTGTAAAAGCAATGAAACTAAAAATATCGATTGAAAATATATTTATAGCGGAATTCTGTAACCAGTCTCTATTCTCTATTTGAGACATTTTGAGACAAAGTATCAATTTGATACTAGTTACTATTCACTAAACAGTCTCTAGCGTTAATCTCAAAATATTTAGACCTGGTAGTTAGCTGGTCACAAAACTAAAAAGAACTCTTGCTGCCATTTTCAAGGTACTGAATAGAGATCATCATAGATATTAATCGATTGTCGTTTTTTTACATTTTGTAAGCAATTCAAAAACGAAAAGGTTAAACATAAATAAATTTCGTAAATATTATGAAACAAAGTCAACACATATTTTTATTTTTATTGATAATTATGTTTTTTGACTATGTTATAGAAAAGCTAATATTAGTTATCGACATATTTATTATCTTTCAAGTGTAAAAACATCTCTGAATAATGAAATGTAATAGATTTTGAGACTGCCACTTACAGAATAGCAAAATCGTCTCAAGTCTAAAAAATTGTCTCTAACTCAAAATCTCAAATTTTGAGACTTGATACTGTCTCATGTTACAGAATCGCACGGTTAAACTAACTAAACGAAATATATTAATATTGGTTGTGCGTTTTTTTCTTAGCATAGTTAGTGAAATATATGAAGTCGAAAGCAACAAGTGTTTATGATCTTCTTATAGAAATATAAACCAAGAATCGTCAAGTTTTAATGCAAATAGTGTTGAAGGTCTAAGAGAGAAATATTGAGAGAAAATGCCAAATTCTTCAGAAATTTTTAATTAATTTTAAGTATCCATGGAGGACACCGTTTCTCACATAGAATGGTGCACTTACTAAGGGGCGAAGAACTCTTTGGTAAAAGGTTCAACTTATTGACCTTAGAAACCGTAACCCTTACTGGCTTCCCTGACTTTCACGTGTGGTATCCGATTACGCATCTTGACAACTGTTGCTTCAGCTTGTGCTTGTTGGTGGTAACTGAAGTGCTCTATTCCGTGGCATTGATCAATCGTACCATGAAGTCTACTCAAGCCAAATTGTTAATTCGGAATGTGCAGTTTCTCTTTCAGCAATGGATAAAGTCTTCGCAAAAAAATTTTTTGAATATTTTCATTATAATTATCAGTGGGTTATCGGCATAAAATTATCCTAGCACATTGAGGAGGGAAATTACTTTGAAGATCTGATTGAGTTCCCTGGCAGCGCTTTACTGACTTGAAAGTTTTCTATTTGAAGAGATATACTTTAAAATTATTCCAGTATATATATATATTTGATTGAGCTCGCGAGCAATACACGTACGTATCAATATTCTTTTTCTTTATTGGCGTAAACACCGCTTATCCAATTAGGGCCGAGTTTACAACAGCGCGGATAATTTGCATAAGTAAATTTATGGCCAATGTGACACTTATCAATTTTTTATGCTTACGCCAAAAATATTTCACTTAATATTTATACAGGCTTTTACAATGTAGTAATCCTTACTCGTTGACGGGTTTTTACAGAAGAAAGCATAAACTCAAAGTTGCAGTGTTTGATGCCTTACCTTTTCAAAAACGAATGTAAGTGTAAAGCGACGATACGATTAAAGGCAACATCAGGATAGCATACGGTTGCATTTTAAAAGTAATAGATCATGGTGGATCCACATTTATATTGGGTTGTTCAGTAAGATATTTCGTTCTTTTAGTGTAATTTAAAAGTGCTTTTTTAATGAGTAAGACACTTTATGAATGTAAATATTTTCCATTTTAAACCAATATCTTTTTCCATTTTTCTGGCAAGATATTGATTCCACGCTCATAAAATTTTGAATTTTGAACCTTCTTGATAAAAAACTGGACCAATTAGTTTTTTACGTATGATTTGATGTGAAGGTTCTTCCATCTAAAAAATTTGGCAGAGATCGGAACAAGTAATATACCGAAGGTGCCAAGCAGGGATAATACTGTGGGTGGTAGCCCATCCTATTTAAGTTGCAAAAGCTTTTGACGAGTCAGCAAATTTATATAAGGTCTCACATAAGCCTGGTGGTCAGTTGATAGAGAAATAGTGTGTGGAGATTTAAATCTTTACTAAGAAATTTAAAGGGGAAAAATGTAATTATAAAGAACTATATTGAAAAATTCTTAAAATTAAATTATATTTTTAAATTGAGAGTAATTTGTTTTAATTCAAACTTAAGCTTTCACATTACTTCTCACAACAACAAAAATAGTCCAATACTGAAGATTATTTCATTAATAAATGCATAATTGCTTGAATCAAGAATTTTATCTATATATCGATATCTAAAATATTTTGAATAAGATAAAACGTTAACTTTAGCTGCCGAACGAATAATATCTTTTACAGGTTAATTTTTTTATTGCTTAAAGGGGTTTTAAAAATATTTTAATTCTGATTTTGAGCTGTCAGTTTGTACGAAAACTATATTCTATAGTGGTTCGATGTGAATTATTTCTTCGGAGATTATAGCGATCCACTGAGTAATATAAAATATCAAATATATTTTTGTACAAAGACTTGTGTTTTATCAATCAGTTGTACGGCAGCTACATGCTGTATGGTAGTTGTCCAATATCCCTGGTGCCATATAAACAGACGGACAAATAGACTTATATGGCTAAGTAGACTCAGCTTCTGTTAATTTTATATATACGTATATAAGTAAATGCACTATATGTCTCCGACGTTTTTTTTTTTTTTGGGTGTTACAAATATCCTGACTAACCTTATATACTTTGTTTACGATATACTGAGCCAAAGTTATATTAAGCTGGTGTTGAAGTATATACATTTTTGTTGCTCTCGACCTCATTATGTTTGAATATCGCGTTCTAAACAAATATTCTATTATAAGAACGGGTGATCAAAGTAGTGGTACTTTTTTGACAGACTACGCGTAAGTCGTGTCAACCTGTCATGACATTTTTAATCAGTATTGCTTGGCTTTTCACCATGGAAAGACCTAAGCCTGAACAACCTTTACAAATCGATCAACTTTATTACGAAAATTCACGTTCAGTAAAGAATGTGTTTCGCGTGCTTCCCTTAACTTATGGTCAACATAATCGGTCTACCGACCGCAACAACTCGGGCTGACGTATAGAACGATTTTTACGTCTTAAATTGAAAGCGTAGCGTGCAAGCGAAAAGCCTGAAGAACCAAGGTCGGTCCATTGTAGAAGCGGATGGTTACTGCTGACAAAAACTAGGTCACTTACGACAACTCGCTCAGCTGGCGCAAATGATGATCGATCCAGTATGAACTGTTTGGAAAGTTTTGCAATCTCTTTGGTGGGTTTGACAGAGAATCGTCTACTATGAGCTGCCCTCCTGCACTCAAAATCTAAATTTCTATCATATTGTCAACTATAAGACCGTCTGATGAAATCAATGACTCAGAAGTGGCCATTTGGAAAGGAATTCATGAAAACCTCTGGCAAACAGTAGTTGCGAAATTCTTATTCACCCAACTTATAGTTTGCTCCTGACCAATCGACCTTGTTACAGCTAAATCTTATAGGCCTTCCTTTTTCTGTGGATGTAAATAGCTTTAAGTAGCAATTGAAGTTATATAGTATTAAATTAGTAAACTGCTGCAACATATTGCTCAGAGTATAATATATAGTATATCTTGTGTGCAAAATTAGCTAAATTAGTATTCTCTTCTTGACTAATTTAGCAAATCCGTTAGGCATACATGGCTTCAACGATTATGCAACAGTAAATATTTATGTTGTTATTTACCATTAAAATAGATTCAATTAGAAGTGAACCGAAATGTTTTCTTTTAATTTCAAATACCTACTTAATAATTAACATAACAAACTGCACAGCCGCTCAGAAACTTGATTGCTGACCTAAGTGGTTATGGTTTCTGGCCAACATATCTGCAATACATTATTAGTTGAAAGCAGCACTTCAACCCCTATGTGTATACGTACACTCTAGCTCAACTCCATTACAATTAGTGCCACATAAATTATGTAAGACTTATGGGACGTTGCCAGTGAAGATACAGTGAGGTAAGCCTTGAGATAATGGACTTAAGATATTCGCCGAAAACTACAAATATGTATGTTAATATGTATATGTGAAGTGCTGATATTGCTAAGCGGTAAATTTTGCATTTTATGCTTTCTCTAAATGCAAGCTTATTTCTATCCACTTCACTGCAATAAGCCACATTAAATCCATTTGCTTATTAGTTTGGCTTATAAGTGTCGAGGTTATGTTAATTTGGTTTTAAATTTGTATGTGTGTGTATGTATGCTGTTTGAAGTTATTACTAAGGTTTTCCAGTTGTTCAGTTTGTTCTATCAAGTCTGCTTTATATGTACTATATAAGCACACAAATACTACCAAAAACCAAAATAACATAAACTTGATATTTATATTTATATACATATATATATTAAATGATATTTATTTATATATCCATATAAAACAAACTTGATAGCACAAATTGAAGAACTGGAAGATCATAGTGATAGATACTTATATTTACATATCATAAGACTGAACAAAATTCATTTTTGTAACATTTTGAAACTTTAATTTATTTAAGTCCATGTGTTTCGCATTAAGCTCTTGAATTTTTGCCGGCTTTATTTGATACTTACGAATTCAAAATCACAACAGTATATTTACATGCAAATACACGTTTACTATTTGTAAGGTAAATACCATAGTAAACGAGAAAGTTATCAAAGTCGTGACAGATATTATTTACATTAGCGTGAGTGATGAAACGTTATAAAAACATATGCATGTATGTACAGTATGTTTTTTTTAACGGTTTATGAAGTTTCAGTTTTTCTCTAAAAATAAGAAAAAAAATTTAAACAAACTTTAATATTTTAATTTAAACCGTTTCAAAATCACATTTTTATATATATAATTAGAGATTTTTTGATACTTGGGATTAAGTAAGCCCGCAAATAGGAACCAGTAATATTCTACTAAAAATATTTCTACTTTACGAAAAAGGCCTCAATGTTTTTTTTTTTTTTTTCATAAAACTATTCGTGTTATCTGAACACAACTAATTGTTAAGGAATTGGTTTTAAGAAAAAAAAGCTTCAGGACTTTTTTTTATAAAGTGGAGAGAATTGTGTTATATATTTGCAACCTGTTGCTACTAGTATACTCTAGTTCAGTTCATCTCACGGTTGTACGTATCACATAAAACTAAACAAGATAGATATAGAGTTATAATTACATATGTAAATGATCAGGATGACGAGAAAAGTTGAAATCCGGTCTGTCTCTCTTTCCGTCCGCACGTGCTAGCTGTAACTTGAGTTAAAATCGGTTAAATTTGTTATTTATTGTTCTCTGCAAAATAGAAAAAAGGCGTTTGTAGATGGGCGTAATCGGACCACTACCACGCTCACAAAACGCCAACACCGAAAACCCATGAACTGTCATAACTAAGCACTAAATAAAAATATAAAATTCTTATTAGACACAGGTAGCAAGGGGCACTTCTAAGTAAAAATTTTGGCAAAAGTGGGTGTGGATCTGCCCTCAAATAAGTTTAATATACATATCTCCTATAATAATATTATAAGAACTCGTACGGATCGTGAGAAAATGGATGCAATTCTTATTTATTTCATTGTAGATTTATTTACTTCGGCGGTAAGAAAGGTATTGCAAGAGTCAGCTTGCAGACTATCATAAATGCTTAATTATCCGAAATGTTCTTGAAGCGCAAAATTCAGTTTATTTAAACTTTTTTATCTTTATTTAAGTTATCATATAAACGTAATTTACTTGGTCTCCTACAAATTTGAATTGAGATTTCATGGGATTACTCTAGAACTGAATGCACGTATTATAAAGTCAACAGTGGGGTTACTTACGCATCTACACCAATCTTCAGTTCCAACCTTCATTCTGAATGGCAACTATATAAAAAATGAAACTGCTTTTTTTATATAAATATGTTTATTATTTTTTGTTTTTTTTTTAATAATCCAAACAAAGCTTTAGCTCCTTCCACCTTTATGTCACATATCTGCCACCTTCTTTTATGCTTGAGTTGATTTATGATTTGAGTGGACGCTTTTAAGCTACTGCATCATTCACTGATGGATTGTCTCCACGCTGCTTTCTCCTTCAGTTCGTTTTCTCTCAGGGCATTATTTTACAGTACACGTATACGAGTATTTACTGTTCTTTGTATGTGTCTGACTGTTCATGGGCTTTCACTGACTGTTTGTTCAACTATAGTATTGACTGCCTGTTTGGAAGTATATAGATTTGCATGGGTCTGTTGTTGGCCATATGTGTGAATGCGGTTAAAAAAGCTGTCGGAAAGTTAATTAAACGTCCGTTCCACTTTTTATTTCGATATTTTCATACTTCAATATTTGCCATAATAGTATTTGAAGCTTTAGCCAGAAAAAACGTTAACTTCGGGTTTGCTTAAGCTGAGCGAGATACATACAACTGTTAGGTGAACTGAACTAGTATACTCTGTAGCAACAGGTTGCAAATGTATAACAAAATTCTCTCCACTTTATAAAAAAAAGTCCTAAAGTTGTTTTTCTTAAAACCAGTTCTTTAACAATTACGTTGTGTTCAGATAACATCATGTTTTAAACAAAAGAGAGTTTATAATATGCAAGTATAAAGAGTATTTTTATGAAAAAAACATTAAGATCTTTTTCGTAAAGTGGAAATATTTTTAGTAGAATATCACTTATTCCTATTTGCGGGCTTACTTAATTCCTAGTATCAAAAAATCCATTGTTATATATATAAAAATGTGATTTTGAAACGGTTTAAATTAAAATATTAAATTTTGTTTACATATTTCTGCTTATTTTTAGAGAAAAACTGAAACTTCATAAACCGATAAAAAAAAACATACTGTACATACATGTAAATGTTTTTATAACGTTACATCACTCACGCTAATGCAAATAATATCTGTCACGACTCTGTTAACTTTCTCTTTTACTATGGTATTTACCTTACAAATAGTAAACGTGTATTTGCATGTAAATATACTGTTGTGATTTTGAAGTCGTAAGTATCAAATAAATCCGGCAAAAATTCAAGAGCTTAACGCGAAACACATGGACCTAAATAAATTAAAGTTTCAAAATGTTACAAAAATGAATTTTGTTCAGTCTTATGATATATACATATATATTGTAATATCTATCACTATGTTCTTTCAGTTCTTCAGTTTGTGCTACCAAGTTTTGTTTCTATGTATATACAAAAATATATATTATTTAATATATATATGTGTATATATAATATATATCAAGTTTATGTTATTTGGTTCTATATTTGTGTGCATATACATACGTGGTCGTCTGGCTCTACGACACCAAAGTCAAGAAGACTTTGATTTACTAATTCAAAATTTTTTCCTCTTTTTCAACACTCTTTATATAAACAATCTACTAATTGCCACAAGAGTGTATTAATAATAATTGAGGTTTCAAAATTTCTATTAGCACTTGTGCAATAGTCCTCAGAAAATAAGTTGCCTCTGCATTATTACCATGCTCACTTTCATAGTTAGCCTGAGGCTGCTGGAAAATTTCAACAGACAAAACAAGTTTAAATGCATAATAAAACTTGTAACCATACTATATATGTATTTCTATTGTAATTGTGCAATAACTTCTCGTCAACAAAATAGAAAAATGTTGCCGGCGAAATTTATGTTTTTGCTGGTGTGAAATTAATTTTAAAATTTAATTTGTTCGCAAGTGCAAATAAAAACATGAAAGGTGTTGACTTTAGCTGTACCGAAGCAACCATATAATACCTCTCGCAGATGCATTTCTTATAACATAAAGTATTACAAAAATTTTTTATATCGATTTTAGTCGGTCAGTCTATATGGCAGCTATAAGCTACTGTATCGGTGCTTAAGACAATTTGTGCCGAATTTCGTGCCGGTATCTTGTAAAATAATAAAGCTTTCTAGAGAAGGACAAGTCATTGATTTGATCCGGTATGGACGTTTCTAAGAAATGAGTGTTTCTAGGAGAGAAAAAAACGTGTTTTACGTTGATATCTCAAAAACTAAGATATTAGCTAACGCGACGAACCAACAAACCAACAAGCTAAATTCCGTGACCATTTATTTTTTTAATGTAATTAGTCTACATATATCATACTTGAAAAATTGTTAGTGAAAAGAGGTAATCAGTGTCAATTTCATTGCGCATTTCGTTTAGCCGAAAAGGTGGTAAAAGTCATTTAACAAAGAAATAAAGAGGTAATTTGTATTTTTTTTTTACAAAAAATATTACAACTGACACGGCATAGATTTATTGGGTTCATTTAAGTTATTATGTTTTGTTTTTGAAAAGAAAGCCGTTATAACGGCATATAAAGAAAACGGCATTGCTTTAAAAATTCAGGGATCTGAGAAAGTTATTAGAAATTATTTAAGATTGGACAAGAATTATGGTCAGAAGAAAAAAACCAAAGGTAACAAAAAAATTACAGAGCGCCAAACAGGTCAAATTAAGGACCTGGCAACAAAACAAAAGCTTTCCGCTTCACAAATTATAGCGGAACTTGATCATCCCATTAAAAAACGTCGTGTCCAGAAAATTTTAAACACATCACAAATCGTTGTTTTTAGAAAACAAGCAAAAGCTCCGGCACTGATAAAAGCCCACAAGGATGCAAGAATGCAGTTTGCAAAGACGCACATGAAATGGACGTCAGAATGGCAAAATGTAATTTCTTCCGACGAAAAAAAATTCAATTTCAACGGTCCTGCTGGATTAAGTTACTTTTGGCACGATTTAAAAGCAATGGAGGAACCAGGGTTGAGCAGGAATTTTGGTGGTGGAAGTGTTGTGATTTGGGCAGCCTTCTCTTATTATGAAAGATCCTGAATATGCTATGTTCCAATAAAATGGAATAGCGAAATCTGCACGAACATGTTGGAATCATAATTAATATCATTTTTGATGGACTGTCATCAAGAAGAACCAAGAAGGGATTTTTGCACATAGTGTTGGGTATGAGTTGGCATGTGTGCTCCTGCTTGTATTGGTATAGCCATGTTTGTATGTAATTTTTAGCAGTTAATAAAAACACGAAACAGTTAAAACCAAGCAGTCACTGCCGCAAAATTTAAAAAATTAACATTGCAGAACAAAAATAACTATACAATACTATAAGCAAAACATAGTAAGACTTTATAATTTTAATTTTAATTCATTCGACGAAACGTTTTCTTTAGGTTGATATGACTGTCAGTGATGTCAGAACCAAACTCCACATCAATCATTAGTGTTTAGTATACGCTAAAAAGAAATTCAATTAAATTTTGTGCGCTGAATCAAATTTCAGGTGCCGAACTATTCAGAATATTGAAAAAAGAACTTTGCTGATAATTTGTGAGAAGTGTTGACGACGAACCACGTCCAGGACGGTCATCAACATCAACAGCTAATCAACACGCTAATAAAATAAAAGAATTGGTGCTTGACAATCGACGATTAATAGTCAGAGATCTTACTAGCATCGTTGGAATATCGGGGGGATCAATGAAAACTATTTTGAAAGATCATTTGGGTCTAAGACAAGTAAAAGCACGATTGGTTCCAAAATCACTCAATTTTTTCGAAAAACGTGGCGTCGTAACGCTGTAAAACAATGCATTCCGCCTAAAAAGATGTCATGAAACGCATTATTACTGGCGATGAGTCTTGGATCTATGCTTGCAACCCAGAAACAGGCGATTAATCAGCCAAATAAACCACGTCAAAGCAGGTCAAAAATCAGTGCTATTTGACAATTTTCTTCATTTATCGAGGTGTGATGCACTTCGACCGGCCAAACAGTCAACAAGGAATATTATTTGAGTGATGTAAAAAGAGGTTGGAATTATGAACCGACCGTGGGTTCAGCACCACAATAGTGTCCCGTCGCACACTGCATTGATTCTTTGTCAGTTTTTTGCCAAATCTTCATTCAATATCGTGTTGCAGACGCCGAATTTGCCTAATTTATCTCCATGTGAAGACGTTGAACACAAATTGCTACACGCAAATTAACTTTAACAACTTTTTCGAGGATTAGAAAAAACGTTGGCACAAGTGCATTGGTGCGAAGGGTATAACTTTAAGCGGACGACAAAGATTTTGGAAGAATATTAAGAATTTTAAAATTAGGAACATAGTCTTCTATTTTAACTTATAGTTTATATTCAGATTTTTGTTTGTAAAATTAATGCAGTTGCTAGCAATAAAATTTTACATATTCAGGCAGTAAGATGACAAGTATAGTTTTGAATTCAGATACACAATCCTTACTGCCCAAATTTATATTTAACAAGTCAGTTTGTTTAGATATAATTATCTCTATTATAGCTTCCATTGCATTTTAAATTTTTTTTAACTACAAATTGCACATAATTATCACTTTTATTGTTTATTAGCACTGGCAATTGCATTTGCTACCCTTCGTGTTGGAACTTTTATTAGGCCGATTGATTTCTCATAAGATTTCAAAGGAATATATGACTGTAAATACATATTAATTGGATACCGATAACACCCAGTGTCTCGGGTTCAAGCAGTTGTCATATTATTACAAATTATGCATCAGATTGCTTGGTCTTGTATTATCTTCTATCAATATTTTTAGTCCTTCTGTACCTTCAAATGTCTTCACATAGTTGATCTGAGTTTATTTTCATCAGCCTTTGAGTGAACCTTATTTAAAAGAGATTTGATACCAGAAGAACAAACGTGTTTTAATACTTCGATGTCATAATCCCCGTTGAAAGAGTACACTATAATATATTTAAAGCACCGTCAATGTTAGAACGAGAAGTTTCGAGTCATTTCGAAAATTTTATCGACGACTCAAAAAAGCTATTATAGCCTCAGCTTGCATAAACTAGTATATTATCAAGAACTTCATATGTGGTAGTATATAAGAAGACTCGGAAATATACTATATATGACACAGAAGTATAATTTTAGAAAAAAATTAATATTCTTTACTCACCTTCTGTATTGTTGGGCAGTGCCTCCTTCCTGTCGCCATGTTATGGTCGCTGTTGGTGAGCCAACTGCTGCACATTTCATTTTCACATATCTGTGCTGCTGATATAATCTAGCATATCAGGTTGCACTGCTTACGTTAAATGAATGAAAAGCGAATGCGGGAACAAAAACGAATCAAGTAAAATATTGATGGACCAAAAAGTGAAAATCGTAGTGTTAATATTGCATTGCATGGCGTTGCATAGCGGTGACATAATGCTCTCAGCCATTGTTATATTGTCCAGCGAAGACAACTTCGCTGACATCATAATGATGAAACAGCTGATTTTGACGTGGAACGTGATTATATGTGGCACCATCAGTACCAGCAGCAGCGTTGAAATGTTAAAATTTTCCGGAAGAATGTTGTTGTTTGCCATGAAAGTTGATATAATTTAATTGTAGGGAATACGGTTGCATGAAATTTATAATAATATTTGGATTTCCCATGCAGCCAAGTTTTATTAGTTGACATTAAGAGAGCAGGTCGACTCCAAGTTGGTGCATCGGCTCGTACGGTCTTTTAACTGCTAATAACTGTAAAACCCTATTAAGTCGATCTTTTCTTTGCGCTGGTCGGCTCTGAATGTATAGCCTCATAAGTGCGTATGTCAACGTTCGCCTTGACCTTTTTACTGAGACAACCTTGGGACCATTAAAGGCAACTACCTTTCTGGGGAAGGGGCAGCGGCTCTGAGTGGGGACCGAAACGCAGCAATACCGATATCTCAGCAAGATGGTAGAGCCTTTATACCCTGCGAAATCGCCAGCATCAGCAAAGGAACTTCTGCTAAACTCATGAAGCGATCCATAGGGGCCAAAAGAATAACAGTGACAGCTAGGAAGATGAAAGCAGACCACCGATTAGTGGCCAAATCGTGTCACGCTATGGTAAGAAGCATGCTGGTGAGGCGTCTGAGGGGTCTTTCAGACATTGCGAATTCTGGGGGCAGCTGGTCAATTGACGACTCTGTTCTTACTCTCGAACAATTGTTTGAGATAGTTCGGGCTAACACGACGTGGTCGCTGAACTAGTGCTTCTGGGGAAGAATGTAAGGGATGAGATTCTTCCAGATTAGCCTCCAACATGCGAAAGCTTGCTTCGTCTAAAACGAGACGAAGCCGCTGTCATCCTGATCCAGAAACCGTGGCTGACGAGTAATGGCATCTCTACACTGAAGACCAAAAGTTCAAAGACACAGGTATAAGTAGAGCCTGCTTGATAGTTCAAAATGAATTAACGGTATTTCTTTTACCTAATTTCAACAACGCTGATATGTGGACGGCTAAGCTTCTGCTTTTGGTTAATCTCTGTACTTAACCCTCTGCGCAATTTATACGCTTTGAATTTGAATAGAATTTATAGTATGTTTCATATCTTTTCTCTTGAGATCAGTTAAATAGACTTTGATATAATTTTTGAATTGATTAACACTTGCGTTAGAATAATATAATACAATTTATTTTCAATATATTTTCATTTGATATAAGCAATTTACACTTTCATATAATTTAATTCTTTTATTTCACCTGCTTTCACAAAAAGAACCGTGTGCGCGTATATCGGTGTAAGTTTTTCATCTGATCAAAAAATGAAAATAAAATACCAGTTTTTACAGTTCTTTTTGTTAATTGAAACACAAAGTGTGGGGTATGGAGGAGTGTCAGAGATGTGCTTTTCGTTCTCTAATAGTGTGTTGATGTGGTGAGTGCTGTGTTGTATTGAAGTGTATTATTTAGGGGCGACTTGAACTCATTTTGACACTCTGTATACATACCCCACGACGATGAGGTGGAACCTACTCTTTTAGGGTTGAAGCGTCACGAAGAGAAACCGGCGGTATCCAACTTGGGGCATCGCTTGAGAAGAGAAGAAAAAATACAAATTCTTAGTATGATAAATATAGTGAACTTATATTTCTAATAATGATCTACTATTTAACTAGCGAACTAATCTTAACGTTTCTCTGATTCTATTCGGACCATATTGCTAACTTTGTAAAGACTGAGTTATGTAATGTTATGTACTGTGTATACATATTCATATGCTTTATTTAGTATCCATCTAACTATAAACACACTTTTAGATACTCTTAAGGTGATATTCGAGTCTAAAATTGCTTAAAGTCAAACATTTTATCTCTCCTTCTTAATTGGCGTTGGCACCGCTTACGCGATTATAGCCGAGTCAACAACAGCGCGACAGTCGTTTCTTCTTTTCGCTACGTGGCGCCAATTGTATATCCCAAGCGAAGCCAGGTCCTTCTCCACTTGGTTCTTCCAACGGAGTGGAGGTCTTCCTCTTCCTCTGCTTCCCCCGGCGGGTACAGCGTCGAATACTTTCAGAGCTGGAGTGTTTTCGTCCATCCGGACAACATGACCTAGCCAGCGTAGCCGCTGTCTTTAATTCGCTGAACTATTTCAATGTCGATAGTACATCTCGTACAGCTCATCGTTCCATCGAATGCGATATTCGCTGAGGTCAATACGCAAAGGACCATAAATCTTTCACAGAACCTTTCTTTCGAAAACTCTTAAGGTCGACTCATCAGTTGTTGTCATCGTCTAAGCCTCTGCACCATATAGCAGGACGGGAATTATAGAGTTTGGTTTTTTTTCGTCGAGAGAGGACTTTTTTTTTTCAATTGCCTACTCAGTCCGAAGTAGCACCTGTTGGCAAGAGTAATCCTGCGTTGGATTTCCAGGCTGACATTGTTGGTGGTGTTATTACTGGTTCCTAAATTTGTTTTTCTTCCTTGTACAGTCTGGAGAAAGCAGAACTAACGGCGCGGGTGTTAAGGCCGATAATATCAATATCATCGGCATACGCCAACAGTTGTACTCTCTTATAGAAGATGGCACCTTCTCTATTTAGTTCTGCAGCTCGAACTATTTTCTCCAGAAGCAGGTTGAAAAAGTCGCACAATAGGGAATCGCCTTGTCTGAAACCTCGTTTGGTATCGAACGGCTCGGAGAGGTCCTTCCCGATCCTGATGGAGCTTTGGGTGTTGCTTAACGTCAGTTTACACAGCCGTATTAGTTTTGCGGGGATACCAAATTCAGACCTCCTTTTCGTGCTTTTCGAAAGCAGTTTTGAAATCGACAAAGAGGTGGTGTGTGTCGATTCTCCTTTCACGAGTCTTTTCCAAGATTTGGGGCATGGTGAATATTTGGTCGAAAACATTTTATCTACTGTCTTTCGTCTTTCTTCGTTTTTTTGTAGCATGTGACATTACAGCTTTCTTCATCTACTATACTTATTGTACAGGTATAGTACACATAGTAAATACCACATAGGGTTATAACAGGTAAAATATTTCTTTCATTACGAAGACAAAAATGACTTCGCAGAAAAGCAATATTTTTAATTGAATTTGAAATTTGCTTTCGGAATTGGAATTTTCTTTATCCGTGTAAAACTGTTCTTAATTTAAAAGTGAAAACTCTATTAAATTAAATTAGAAATTTTTCAGTTATTTATGCATTTAAAGAAATATTTAGTTTTCTGCAGTGAACAAAATAATTTTGACGAAAATTATATACTTCATATGCGACCCCTTTTAAATATAATTTTTCTATCCAGTTTCTGTTTTCTATGAAGAAACGAAGAACATTTCGTTTATGTGCATTTAGTTAAATTCTCTTTTCATTATTTTGCCACCTAAAACAAAGTAACGCTTGCAGCAGCCCAAAACCCATGCGGCGGCTAATGGAAAGTGACATAGTTTGAAAAGAAAATTTGCTTTGATTGCCACTACTTGTAACTTTGTTGGCTAGTCATTATTGAAAGCAATACCAGGTAGGTCATAAGTTAGTTGAGCGCACAAAACTCTGATTGCGTATAAAACTTAAAAAATATAGCGGTAAAGCGGCATGAACGTGACATACCTGGCGCATACGTAACTTTTGCAAATAGTGATAGAAGCATGCAACTTACGACAATATCTCGCGTATATGTAAGTGAAAGAATCGCCAACATGCAAACTACTGAGAATAACTAGAAATACATTGGGACAAAAAACACTCAGAAATTGTAATTAAATTCTGTGGCTAATATGAGCGAGATCTCTCAATCAGTTTGTTTACAGCAGCTACTTAAATCGGTACACCTCCATAATGCGTTGCAATTACGTGTCTCGTTCTGGACGAACTTCCACTCTTCGAGTGAAAAAAAATATTAAAAAATGAGGATATGGTGTTTAAAAATCGTCAGGTAAGTTTTAGAGAGACAACAATAGAGATCGCAATCTCCCGCGAATCTGCTCGAATTAATTTGGTGGATATTATGAATATGAAACGCGTTCTGGCTCGACTCACCCCGTATTCATCGGTGTCATTTTTTTTTTGTTCTCCAAACTGAACTGAAACAAAATTCTTTGCACGAGTTGAAGGCCATCCCCAAAAGTATGAAAAGTGTGTCGAGAACTGCAAAAATCGTTGACATAAGTATGTTATAATTGGTGGGGTTTATTTTGAGGCCACAAAATAAGTATTATTGAATAATTAAATATTTTGCGTTTTATTTGCAATTTGCAACAATATCAAACTTGATTATTATTATCTGCTATGACGAAATTAAAAATGAAACGACTACAACAGAAAATTAAAAAACGATTTTGTTCGAAGTAAAAAATACTTTCGGACTATTTTTTCAGTTATTAGAGCTGACTAGGAATGAAAAGACTGACATTCAAGTCAATTAACTAGTTCTTGCGTATACTAAATATTTAAGCAAGCTTTCGTACTGATTCGACTTCTTTTCTTGAACGAGTTAGATTTTGTAAGGCCGCAAATCGATCTTGTCCCCAAAAAATAAAGTGAATGGGCATTTCTACGATTATTTAGCTTGATGTTGCATTGCCTCATTTGGGCCTGCATCCATACTCTGCTCTACAGCAGCAATAATATATTTGGTTTTCATAGTAATTAAGTTTAAAATCATCATACTCTAATCATAAGAGTAAATGTAAGTAAATAAGTTATGAAATGGCAAAATAAATCAAAAAACAGTTACCAAAGGGACCAATTCTGAAAACAGTTTTGTTTCATTGAAAACCACACGACTAATTCAAACTCCAGTTATATACAATACTGATCTAAATGGGCGTTCAAGGTTAATCAAAGAGAGCTTGGCCCCTCGAGCAATAGCACCAAGTTACCTCTCTTTGTCATACTCGTTAAGGTAACCGGCAGTAGTTTCATCGTTGTAAACTGCAAACAGATGAGCTGACATGAAAAGGTATCTTAACCCCAGTCTCCTAAGACTGGAAAAAACGTTAATTCATTGACCTTTTTCTATCGCTACAGCTGTGGCCTTCGTTTGAGCACCTTCTAGCCTAAAGTGGATCGTAAGATAATTTCTTGGTTACTTGTCAATAACAAAATAAAAACCAAAACTTTAGCTGCTGCCTAGATTCCTCTGGCCCATAATTAACTTTAGATGTTCTTACTAAATAGTCTGCAATAAGTTCACTTGAGGTGCGGTTAAATATTGCAAAATTGATAATGAAATATCTCCATATTCACACCTTTGGGGAACCTAGCAAAATGACTGCGATTGAAACCAACCGCCTTAATAGATTTGTGGTAGGCTCGAAACGCTTCGCAAATTTGTGGGGACCTGATTATTAATTTTGAGTAGTTTTTGGTGCTATAAAGGACTGAAGTTCACCGCAAATCCAATTGATATCTAACCACACCTTTGACAGAAGGATCCACCCTATGACTTAATTTAACCTAACTTAACATACAGTAGGGATACGATTTTAGTAGATGCAAATTGTCGGTATTGTGGCGATTGTCGATATGAGTTTATATCTGCCTAGGCGATAGTACAGTTTTGGTAATTTTTGATACCAGATAGAGTTCAGTTACTAGTTCCATGAGGAATAGTCATCATTAAGGATGTTTGCGCTTAACGCGAATTTTAACAGACCCTATGTCCTCACCATAGGTACCCCTTCCAGTGTATCATACCTTGGGAACTGCAGATGCGAACAGCGTAGTCTTGCCAATGCAGGACCTGTCAGCTCCATTACGCGAGCGTGTGTCGCCCCCAAACAGTGACCAGTTAGTATGATGATCACGTTCCTACATGCATTGCGCACGACTTTTCCAGTTCTACACCTAGGTAACTGGTTCCATCGGGATTTGATTCTCTTTACCATGCTTCTATCCAGATCATCGTACAATGCATGGAATTCCTAATGTTGATTTTGTTTTCGGGTGTTAGCAGTCTCATCCACTATTTCATTGGTCTTGATGGATTTGTGGGCTGGCACCTTTTAGAAAAAAAGTGAATAATTTCCACTGATGCCCTACTTTCCAAAACACTTCGGGCTTTTATCCGATACAAGGTTACTGTCTTGATTGCTGTGACATATATGTAAAACATAGACGTATTATTTTCGTATTGTTATCGATGCACATATGCACATTTATTTGGTATTACTTCTGCTCATTAATTTGTCCAGAAAAGCTTTAGTACTTGCGTAAAGGTCCCACGTACTAGTAATGGGATTCCTTAAGGCAAGTCTTTTTTCAGAACTATTTTCAAGAATAATATTTTGAATGCATAATTAATGAAGATATAAAAATTTCAGAAATTACAAAAAACGTTATCCGAGACTTTAATATCCTTCACAAATACGCAAGATTTTTTATAAAACTTAATTCTAAATATTCAATTTGTATGACATCTACATGCTAAAATGATCCGATGTAAACAATTTTAATATCTTAATGATCGCAATTGGAGGATGGAGTCATTTGTAGAAGTTCACGCAAGTGGGGAAAGTTCTCTGATCGCCATTCACTTGGGAGTGGCCAGTAACGATTCTTTTACATATGATTCAAGCAGCTCACGAATTCCGGTCTTTCACCAAGTATCCTCTGGGTAGCTTAAGAACATCCGTTTGAAGGCGAGTCAAAGTAAGAAGGCGAAATATTCCCTTAATAGGGTTGAGGGCTGGGTTTGGGATCCGCCATGTAAACAAACACCCCCAAAGAATAGTGACTACTGACACAAATACACATGCTTGTATAAACGAACTTTTATTTTAAATTTATTTTAAAAGAACAATTAATAAAGGAATACAAAAATAACTTCGTATAATTTTACAGCATCGACCCGTCTTCGATGGTTGTTGCTCTTCGACTTCATTTGAATCACTCACGCCGAGTCGTATCTTCTGTCACATCAACTCAGAGACGTATTTTGTGGCAAATACGCTCAGAGGCGCATTTTTGTGGCGTGACAACTCGGCCCTTCCTGACCTAAATCGTCCTCGATTTCGTCATCGATTTCGTCGTCGGGTTCTAACTCAGGACAATTTCTACACCAAGGCTTTATTTTGTCTGATGCGTAAACGGAACAAAATTTCTTGTTGGTTATTTGGTATCCAGGGATATCTTCCAACAAGTAGCGATCGTTACCTAGAACTTTACGAACAATGTATGGCCCTCGAAACTTAGGCTCAAGCTTTCTAGATTCATCCGTACAAGCTGGTTCGTTTTCGATGACTACCAAATCGTTTTCAACATATGTTTTGGGATTTTGGTGCCGTTTATCGAATCTTTGTTTCCATTTTTCACGTTCATTGGAAATGTTTACTACGGCTTGCTTCCGTTTTTCTTTAGAGGACATTGTAGAATGGTCGTCGTCAATATCATCATGTACGGCTGCTAGTAATTGATTGGTGACTATATCTCGTAACGGAAAGTCGAAAACAAGTTCATTTGGACTGAAACCGGTCGTTGCATTACGTCGAGAGTTCATGGTCCATTGGAGGTCTTTCAATTTGAGATCCCTATCTTTCGGATTTTCAGTTGTTGTTCTGAGGAATGTTAAAATGTTTTGGTTCGCACGCTCTACTTGACCATTAGCGCGTGGAGTACGTACGGCAACTTTCGTGTGTTGAATGTTAAGATTACTGCAAAAGTCTTCAAAAGCTTTTGACGTAAAAGATGTACCTCTATCAGTTATTATTTGGGATGGTAGGCCAAAATAGGATGACATTTCATTTAGCGTTTTGAGAACGTGACTAGTTTTTGTATCACGTACGGCTTTAACTATTACAAATTTGCTGAAAGGGTCAGAAATGGCTAATACATAGGAATTTCCCTGCTTGCTGCGTATAAATGGACCCATATGATCGAGATGAATGCGATGAAACGGAATTGGCTTGATAGAATCAAAATGCATAACACCTTCGGGTTTGCCTGAGCGTTGTTTCTGATAACAACACTTAATACATGCTGCTATGTAGTTTTTAACGTATTTTCTCATTTTTGGAAACCAATATGTCCGTCTGATATGTTGAATAGTCGTTTCTAGCGCTGTATGTCCTGCTTGGTCATGGCAGAACTGTACAATGCGCCAGCGTACCCCTTTTGGGACCACAAATTTTGGTCCATCGGGCTCCTTGCGATATAAACGATGATTGCGTAGCTGGTACTCAGCCTTTAGAGTTAAATCATTTGGTGATGTTACGTTTCCCTTCAAGACGTTAATAATTTCGAGTAATTTTTCATCTTGGAGTTGTATTGTGAGAAGCCAGTCGTTGTCATTACTGGCTACTGTAAGGACAAAACCTGCTGGATCGACTTCGTTTGCAGGTTGATCAGGCGCTCGACTTAAAGCATCGACATGCTGTAAGCGACTACCTTGACGATGTACAATAACGAAATTGTATTCAAGTAATTTGAGCCACCAGCGAGCTATTTTAGATTTTAATTCTTTATGCTCTTTTACGTGAGCAATCGCAGAGCAATCGGTTACGATTTTGAATTGTGTCCCCAGTAGGTAGATGCGAAATCTCTCTAATGTCTCGACAACAGCTAGAACTTCAAGTTCATAACTATGATATCGGCTTTCTGTATTAGTACAATGGCGACTATAATAGCACACCGGACGCCATGTACTACCGTCAGTTGATTGTAAAAGTACGCCTGCTAAACCAATGCTGCTGGCATCGGTATGTACTTCATGTTGAGCATTGACATCGTATAAAACAAGAATAGGTTCGTCAGTTAACGCTTTGATGAGGGTTTCGAAGGAGTGTTGTTGTTCACTACCCCATATAAATTTGTTTTGATTTGATTTCGTTAACAAAACAGTAATAGGCTTCGAAATCAAGGAGTATTCTGGGACAAATTTTCGGAAAAACCCCGTTAGACCTAAAAATCTTCTAACCTCCGTTGTATTAGTCGGTATTTTAAAATTCTTTATAGCGGCTACCTTCTGCATACCCGGTGTGATACCATTTTCGTCAATGACATGCCCGAGGTATTCTATTCGTTTTTCGAGAAACCTACATTTATCGGCACGTAAAGTAAGTCCTGCTTCTTTAAGAAGTGAGAAAAATCGTTCAAGACGTAAAAGTCCTTCACATACAGTTTTACTTGGAATAATTATGTCGTCCAAGTAAACTAACACTTCACCTGTATTGAGTTTCGACACGATTTTGTTCATTATGGATTGAAATATGGTCGGTGCATTCACTAAGCCAAAAGGCATACGATTGAATTCAAAGTGACCATCTGATGTCGCGAACGCGGTATACTGTTTCGATGATTCTTCAATTTCGATTTGGTGATAACCCATCCGAAGGTCAAGAATGCTAAAATATTTATTACCCGCGAGCTGTGCGAATTGGTCTTCCATGTTCGGCATGGGAAATGGTTGTTTAACCGTAATTTTGTTTAAACACCGATAATCTACACAGAGACGATGTTCTTTATTCTTTTTTTCGACTAGGACGACTGGGGACGAGTACGGCGATTCACTCGGTCTGATTATATTATTTTCTAGTAACTCACTTACGATTTGCGATATTATAGGTCGTTTTGAGAATGGAATTCGATATGGCTTTAATTGAATTGGATTATCGTTATTTAAAATAATTTTCATTTTCGAGATTTTACACTTTCCAATATTTTCAAGACTGTTGGCGAAAAGTCCACGGTATTCATACATTATCTTTTCAAAATATTCGTTTTCGGTTTTATTCAAACCTTCAATGCAATTAATTTGACGTATTTGTTCAACACGACATTCACCGCTTTCGATTATGAACCGCGTATTTGTAACACATAGAACATCTTTGCCGAGAAGTACATTTTCGGAAATAAGGTCATCATTGACTACCACCATGTCTACTTCGAGTTTATTATCATCAATTTTTAGCATTGTATTTATTTTATGGGTGGAGACGTATTCTCCCCCACCAAAACCATATAGGGTCGTCAATTCGTTTTTCAAGTTACCGATTTTCTTAGCGAATATTTTGCGCACAAGGGTGCGAGTGCTACCTGGATCGACAAAAGCATTTGTATCGTGTCCATTTACACAAATTATTTTTACTATACCCTCATTACCACTTTCTTTATGTACATTATTTGCATTAGGCTTATGAGCTTTACAAGTATTATTTGATATTTTATTTACTTTCACGTTTTTCTTTTCGGGACACTCGTCTGTTTTATGTGTCGTACGTTGACATTTACTACACCTTGGTTTTTTCTGTGGTTCAGGGCAATTAATCGCGTAATGACCGAATTTAGCACAATTGTAACATTTTGTTTCATTGAACGAACGTTGAATACTGTTATTTACTGACAATGGAACATTTTCCGAATTTAGAGTTTGAGGTTTCACTGTGTATGACGCGTTTCTCGATTTGGAATATGTTGTGGCATGAAATTCACTCGCGTAGCCGGCGTTGTTGTATATTGGACATTTGTCGCGCTTGTATACATTGTTCGTTCGGGTGATGACATAAACGTTGGTTGAAATTCGACGCACACGGAGTATTTTGCATGTTATTTTGTAGCTCATGCACACTCACGAGTCTCTCAATCGTTTTTTCGAGAGCTGACAAACGCTGTGTCATTGTTTCGTTATAAACACTATCACTTTCATTTTCTTTATTCACATGATCATCCAATCTTTGCGCCAGTTGGACTTTGGTGCCAGACGTAGGCAAACCTGCATTTCTGCACTTGCTTCTTAGTTCTTTTAACGTTGTCATTTCTTTGTTTTATTACTTGGTTCGTATTAGTCTAATTAGAATATTTCAGCGATTAGTCTTTTGAAAACGAATAGCATTCAGCAAAGTTGCTACCACAAAGGCGAATGTGGAAAACGAAAATGTACAAATGAAGAAATGAATGAAGTAATGATGCGACACTACAAATTTGAATTTGAACCGTTGAGCAAAGCGACAAAGCGTATGTCACCAGCTCCGATGTTCACGGGAGTCTCAACAAATGTTAGGTTATATACGATGGCTACGTGTTAGCCAAATAGAATCGTTTTCACTTTTTCATTTAACACTTTTTAACGATCGTATCTCACAGCAACCACATTGCATATCACGATTTCACAAATTCACAACGTGCACATGTATGTATGTACTTATATATCAAACGTTACTAGACGTGTACGTTCAAGCGTGTTGGTACAATTCCACTTCTGAAAGTTGACACAAATACACATGCTTGTATATACGAACTTTTATTTTAAATTTATTTTAAAAGAACAATTAATAAAGGAATACAAAAATAACTTCGTATAATTTTACAGCATCGACCCGTCTTCGATGGTTGTTGCTCTTCGACTTCATTTGAATCACTCACGCCGAGTCGTATCTTCTGTCACATCAACTCAGAGACGTATTTTGTGGCAAATACGCTCAGAGGCGCATTTTTGTGGCGTGACACTACCAACCTCGAATAAGAGACCCGCCTTTGATGACGACCATGGCAAACGAAATAAGGACTACGATTAGAGGGCATGCAATTGGAATGTCCGGTCACTTAATTGGGAGGGTGCCGCTGCCCAGCTAGTTGATACCCTCGTCAAAACAAAGGCTGACATCACCGCCGTCCCAGAAATGCGACGGACGGTACAAGGACAGAGACGAGTAGGTCCTTGTGTCGTTTACTACAGTGGCCATATAAAGAAGCGTAAGTTTGGTGTGAGATTCGTGGTGGGAGAGAAACTCCGTCGCCGAGTACTATCATTCACTCCGGAGAATGAACGTCTAGCCACAATCTGCATCAACGCGAGGTTCTTCAATATCGCTGATTTGCGCCCACGCCCCGACGGAAGAGAAGGACGATGTGAGATGCCTTTTTTGAGTGCTTGGAGCACACTTATGAGAGATGCCCCCACCGCGATGTCAAAATCGTGCTTGGAGACTTTAACGCCAGGGTGAGCAAAGAAGGTATCTTTGGCACTACGGTCGGTAAATTCAGCCTCCACGATCGACTTCGCCGGGGCCCGAAATATGGTTATCTGTAGTACTAGATTTCAGCATAAGAAGATACATCAAGCTACCTGGCTGTCTCCGGATCGAAAAACCACCAACCAGATCGCTCATGTTGTGATAGACGGAAAACACGACTCGAGTGTTCTAGACGTGCGTACGCTCCGAGATCCTAACATCGACTCGAGCTACTATCTTGTTGTTGGTAATGCTCGTAATTTTACGAAAAGATGCGGAGACTTGCAGAAGGTTTCAAGACCGGAGCATACTCTTGTAGCACCCCCAAAGGTGATCTAGTCACCGATGCCCAGAACATACTTAAATTATGGAGGGAATACTTCTCCAGCCTGCTGAATGGCAGTGAACGTACAACGTTAGGAAAAGGCGAACCCAATTCCCCAATCGATGACGATGGAGCAGTCGTTCCATTGTCCGACCATGAAGAAGTTCGAATCGCAATTACCGGTCTGAAGAGCATCAAAGCGGCGGGGGCCGATGGATTGCCGGCCGAGCTATTCAAACACCGATAAGGAGCATTCATCAGCTTCTTTGCAAAATATGGTCGGACGAAAGTATGCCCAACGATTGGAATTTAAGTGTGCTATGCCCAATCCATAAAAAAGGAGACCCCACAGTCTGCGCCAACTACCGTGGAATAAGTCTCCTCATCGATACGTTCTATCGAGCGTATTGTGTGAAAGATTAAAGCCCACCGTGAACAAACTGATTGGACCTTACCAGTGTGGCTTTAGACCTGGAAAATTAACAACCGATCAGATATTCACTATGCGCCAAATCTTGGAAAAGACTCGTGAAAGGAGAATCGACACACACCACCTCTTCGTCGATTTCAAAGCTTCTTTCGACAGGACGAAAAGGAGCTGCCTTTATGCCGCGATGTCTGAATTTGGTATCCCCGCAAAACTAATACGGCTGTGTAAACTGACGTTGAGCAACACCAAAAGGTCCGTCAGGATCGGGAAGGACCTCTCCGAGCCCTTCAATACCAAACGAGGTTTCAGATGAGGCGATTCCCTATCGTGCGACGTTTTCAACCTGCTTCTGAAGAAAATAGTTCGAGCTGCAGAACTACATATGTAAATAGTTGATATTGATAGATATCATCGGCCTCAACACCCGCGTCGTTAGTTTTGCTTTCTCCAGACTGGACAAGGAAGCTAAACAAATGGGTCTGGCAGTGAACGAGGGCAAGAAAAAATATCTCCTATCATCAAACAAACAGTCGTCGCACTCGCGACTTGGCTCACGGTTGACAGTCATAACTTTTAAGTAGTAGATAATTTCATCTATTTAGGAACCAGTGTTAACACCACCAACAATGTCAGCCTAGAAATCCAACGCAGGATTACTCTTGCCAACAGGTGCTACTTCGGACTGAGTAGGCAATTAAGAAGTAAAATCCTCTCTCGGCGAACAAAAACCAAACTCTGTAAGTCGCTCATAATTCCCGTCCTGCTATATGGTGCAGAGGCTTAGACGATGTCAACAACGGATAAGTCGACGTTGTGAGTTTTCGAGTGAAAGGTTCAGCGAAAGATTTATGGTCCTTTGCGCGTTGGCCACGGCGAATATCGCATTCGATGAAACGATGAGCTGTACGAGATGTACGACGACATTGAAATAGTTCAGCGAATTAAAAGACAGCGGCTATGCTGGCTAGGTCATGTTGTCCTGATGGACGAAAACACTCCAGCTCTGAAAGTATTCGACGCTGTACCCGCCGGGGGAAGCAGAAGAAGAGGAAGACCTCCACTCCGTAGGAAGGACTTAGTGGAGAAGGACCTGGATTCGCTTGGAATATCCAATTGGCGCCACGTAGGGAAAAGAGGAAGTTACTGGCTGTTGTTGTTAACTCGGCTATAATCGCGTAAGCGGTGTCTACGCCAATTAAAAAGAAGAATGATCGTCAGTTTATATTGAAATAAAAACCCTAATTTATTTTCATCCACTTAATCCTACAGGTTCATATATCTCTTTGTAAGCATATGTAAGCTTTCCTTTGTTATCTGCATCCTTTTAGGTTTGCAGATTATTATGTAATAAGACATTACAACGCCGCCTCTCCTCCCACCGATACTGTGACATTTTCTAATAGCTTGTCAATTTTTGATAAATCTGGAAGAAGAAGTAAATATTAAAGATTTTCATGCATTGTGCGATAGTTTAAGAGCTTAGTTAATTGAAGGCGTTTTTTAAAGATTGTTTTTGTTTAATTTTTAAAAATAGCTGCTGGTAATTGACTCGTATTGGCTCACTATTTAAATCAGGCTATAAGAAGAAGTGTAGATGCTTTGCAAATTATATGTGAGAATTAAAAAATCTTTCGTTTTGTACATTTTAATAAATATGTGGTTCACAAATTCTATAAAGATTCCCTTGCAAGATTTTACGATTTTTGTGGACAGCTTGAAGTTTAGTCCAGAGAAAACATTCAATACTATCTAGTAGTACTAGTACTCTGCTTTGCGGATTTTCACTTTATTCCTGTAAGTAGAGATATTTTCCTACACTGTCTTATGGTGGTGTACCATCGCGCGGTAGAATGATACATAAACTGTGGGTACGTACAAACAAAAGCATTCGAACACATACCTAAGCACATTTTCCAATATAATCGCACACAGCTTGTTGTGTTTTGACGACCATATTGGATCCGCAACTTTGTATTTTGAAAATTTGTCTTTAATTGCGCTATCACGGACCCCTCAAACCCCTCTATCCAAAAATTAAGCTAAATCCGTTATTATTTTTAATTTTTTTTACTGTCAAGTAAAATCCGACATGTATTATGACGTTAGGAAAAAATCCTGACGTGATGGAGCAAAACGGACCTCAGATTCGGTTTCAGCGGCTCAAAATACATATATTACACCATGTTTGGTCAAAGGAACCTTTCATCGATTTTTTTTGTAGACCTGTGTAATATTTCGATGTGAAACGACGTGAAAAACAGCGTGCACTAGCTTTTGGTCCTGGTTGAAGAAAAATATTGCGGATGGGTTCAAGAGATCATCCATATAAGCAATAAAAGAAAATAGTCTTGCTAGTAAAATAAGAATAAGTGGTTCCAGACAGTATCAAAGAGGCTTTAGCTGGTACTCATGCTGCTGAGTGGAAAGCCGCGAAGCCAAAGAAGTATATCGTGAATAACGATACTTGGTATATTGTAGAGCTATGCCGTTTTCAAAAGTTTGCAGCATGCGAGTGGGTGTACGCGTTATAACATGAAAAGGGAAGCAATGTTAATAAATTTAAAGCGCAACTTGTTGATAAGGGCTACAGTCAGCTTTAAGATGATAACTTTTTGGGCACTTTTTCACCAGTTGTTAGATACGAGTATGCCAATATAATTACGTATGGTTATAGCACTGACAGTCGAATACAGCTTGTATCTACAAAAAATGGATGTGACATCAGCTTATCCTAACAGCGACCTACACGATGAAGTATACAAGTACATATATGCAGTTGAAACCAAGTTCACGTAAATCTGAACTGTACCGTATTAAAACTGATTTTTCAAGCAAGTTTGAATTCGTCGAAGGTGGACAGTTAACACATTTTTTGGGTATGGAGATAGGAGAGATGGTCAGCAAGGCAATATTATTCTATACCGAAAACAGTACATTCCAAAGATTCTTAAAGACTACCAAATACAAGATTCCAGAGGCTTCGCAATACCATTACATATGGTGTAGTCAGATGCTGGATGTATTCTGTTGAGTTGCAAAAACGAGGTTTGCCGCACGCAAACATTCTTCTTTGGATGGTAGATGGTGGCAGATCAAATTGATGAAATCATTTCTGCGGAAATTCCTGATGCAGAGAAAGATCTAATATTAGACGAAGTGATGAAAACCCATGGACCTTGCGGATCCACAATCCCACTTCGGTTTGTATGTGCTTTTCTTTCGGAAACACAAACTGGAAATGATGGATATCTACTCTATCGGCGTCGCTCACCAGATAACAATAGCAGAACATTCAGCATTCAATTTAGAAGATTGAAAGTCGAAGTTGGGAATACATGGATCGTACTATATTCCCCACTATTGTTTAATTCACGTTCAAAACTCATATACACATATAATATGTTTGTAAGTATGTAAGTAGGAGGATGGAGTCATATGTAGAAGTTCACGCAAGTGAGGAAAGTTCTCTGATCGCCATTCACTTGGGAGTGGCCAGAAACGATTCTTTTACATTATGACTCAAGCAGCTCACGACTTCCGGTCTTTGACCAAGTATCCTCTGGGTAGCCTAAGAACATCCGTTTGAAGGCGAGCTAAAGTGAGAAGGCGAAACCCCCCCCCCTGCATAGGGTTGTGCGCTGGGTTTGGGACCTGCCACGTAAAAAAACACTCCCAATGAAAAAGCGTAAACAGCCTCGGATGAGAGACCCCCCTTTTGATGACGACCATGGCAAACGAAATAAGGACTACGAATTGAGGGCATGCACCTGGAATGTCCGGTCCCTTAATTGGGAAGGTGCCGCTGCCCAGCTGGTAGATGTCCTCGTAAAGATAAAGGCTGACATCACCGCCGTCCAGCAAATGCGATGGACGTGACAAGGACAGAGACGAGTAGATCCTTGTGACATTTACTACAGTGGCCATATAAAGGAGCGCAAGTTTGGTGTTGGATTCGTGGTGGGAGAGAGACTCCGTCGCCGAGTACTATCATTCACTCCGGAGAATGAACGTCTAGCCACAATCCGCATCAAAGCGAGGTTCTTCAACCTATCGCTGATTTGCGCCCACGCCCCGACGGAGAGAAGGACGATGTGACCAAAGATGCCTTTTATGAGTGCTTGGAGCGCACTTATGAGAGATGCCCCCGCCACGATGTCAAAATCGTGCTTGGCGACTCGAATGACAGGGTGGGCAAAGAAGGTATCTTTGGCACTACAGTCGGTAAATTCAGCCTCCACGAGGAAACATCCCCAAATGGGTTCAGGCTGATCGACTTCGCCGGGGCCCGAAATATGGTTTTTTGTAGTACTAGATTCCAGCATAAGAAGATACATCAAGCTACCTGGCTGTCTACGGATCGAAAAACCACCAACCAGATCGATCATGTTGTGATAGACGGAAGACACGTCTCCAGTGTTTTAGATGTGCGTGCGCTCTGAGGTCCTAACATCGACTCGGACCACTGTATTGTTGCAGCCAAAATTCGCACCCGCCTCTGTGCAGCAAAAAACGCACGCCAACAAACACAAGGATGGTTCGACGTCGAGAAGCTGCAATCACAACAGACAACCCAACGTTTTTCTACTCGGCTTGCACTGCTGCTCTCTGAGAGCACTCGTCAACAACTCGGTATAAGGGAACTGTGGGACGACATTTCAAACTCCTTACGTACAGCTGCAACCGAAACCAATGGTTTTCGGAAAGCGCAAAAGAACAGCTGGTACGACGAGGAGTGCCGTGTCGCAGCGGAGAGAAAACAGGCTGCCTACCTCGCAACGTTACGATCGGCCACAACACGTGCGGGATGGGATAGATACCGAGAGTTGAAGAGGGAAGCGAGACGCATTTGCAGACAGAAAAAGAAAGAGGCCGAAATGCGTGAGTAAGAAGAGCTTGATAAGCTGGCTGACAGGGGTAATTCTCGAAATTTCTACGAAAAGGTGCGGAGACTTGCAGAAGGTTTCAAGATCGGAGCATACTCTTGTAGAACCCCCAAAGATGATCTAGTCACCGATGCCCAGAACATACATACGTAAATTATGGAGGAAAGACTTCTCCAGCCTGCTGAATGGCAGTGAACGTACAACGCTAGGAAAAGCCTAACCCGATTCCCCAAACGATGACGATGGGGCAGTCGTTCCATTTCCCGGCCTTGAAAACGTTCGAATTGCAATTGCCGGTCTGAAGAGCAATAAAGCGGCGGGAGCCGATGGATTGCCGGCTGAGCTATTCAAACACGGCGGCGAAGAACTGATAAGGAGCATGCATCAGCTTCTTTGCAAAATATGTTCGGACGAAAGTATGTCCAACGATTGGAATTTAAGTGTGCTATGCCCAATCCATAAAAAAGGAGACCCCACAATCTGCGCCAACTACCGTGGGATAAGTCTCCTCATCGATACGTTCTATCGAGCGTATTGTGTGAAAGATTAAAGCCCACCGTCAACAAACTGATTGGACTTTACCAGTGTGGCTTTAGACCTGGAAAATTAACAACCGATCAGATATTCACCATGCGCCAAATCTTGGAAAAGACTCGTGAAAGGGGAATCGACACACACCACCTCTTCGTCGAATTCAAAGCACCTCTTCGTCGGTTCAATACACATATAATATGTTTGTAAGTAAGTCACCAAAGAAAGCAACATGGCGGTTATTGGTCATAGACGATACGGTCGATACGTGAATGTAGAATGGCCAAAGAGTATATTTCAACCCAGAGAATACAGTACAGCCAGTGGAAACACCTCCAGCAACAAGATTAGTAATTGACGAGTTTTTTCTCAACTTGAGTCAGTGATCCGTTTTCGAGAACATTGCTCTATTCGGAAATACCTTTGTATTATACATGTAATATATCGCCGAAGAAATAGTTAGGCAGAAAGCAAAGCCAACCAGTAGATGGACATCAAGGTTTGTACTCAACTAATGCATTGGGACTAGTTTATGCAATCCCCCCGAAAAACGACGATTGCGTCTACCTTCGGTTGCTATTGATTAGTCTACGCGGTTCAACTTCATTTGAGTCATTGCGTAGTGTGAATAGTATGGTGTGTGCAACTTTTTGAGAAATAAGCCTGCAATTACAATTCCTGGAACATGATAATCACTGGAAACTCACGATGGACGATGCGATAGCTACTTCGAATGCAAATGAAGATCGCACGCTTTTCGCGACATATCAGCCTTCAAATCCGCGTCAATTATGGGATACGAACAAAAACTACATTGCCGAAGATATTTTACATCGTATTCACTAAGAATTGGAAATGAGTCAATTCCGGTTTATACCTTCGGTACGGAAAGATTCAAAGTCAAATTCTGGGAGACTTGCGCTCATACAAATCGATCGATCGTCTTGACAATGAAAACGTCGCTGTGAATTATAGAGTGGAATTTCTAAATTCTTTGGAGAGGCTTCGTATGCCACCGCAACATTTCCGTCTCAAACTATAATCTGTCATTATTATGTTTCGCAATCTTCATGCGCCGAAACTGTGTTACCCGAATGATTGTGACGCCGCTATCGAATAAAAGGAGGCATAATGCTTGATTCTACGAATTCGTTTGAGTTCTAACGATTTGCCATTTTAATTCAAACGTATTCCGTTTCCAGTGAAAATTGCATTTGAGATGACAATCCACAGGATCCATAAATTTGGAAATGCTATGTTTTTCATACGGCCAGATATACAGGGCCTGCTCACGAGTTGGAGAACCTTCTTTTCTGTGCACAGGAACTGAAACCAAAAAATGTTGCTTAGCAAGCTGAATGGGAAACTTCCTCGTTAGACGATACATCTTCACGAAATTAGGTATGAGTTATTATTCATATAAATAATGTAATATCGAAAGAAATTGTTCAGATCGGCTTACTATAGCATATAGCTGCCATACAAACCGAACGATGGAAATCAAGGGCTTCTGTGGAAAACTTTCGCATTTGACGTGGTATCTTCACGAAATTTGAAATGAATTGCAGCTTAAGATAATAATATAATCTCCGAGAAAATTGCTCAGATCGGATTATTATAGCATATAGCTTCCATATAAACTGAACACATAGTTACTAAAAGAAATGCCCCTGTGAAGGGTATATTTGCTTCGGTGCACCCGAAGTTAACGTTTTTGCTTATTTTAAATTTTTTTAAACAACTACACGCAGATATTAGACCATTAGCTACCCTCATCAAATGCCCACCTGGGTATATAGGTATGTGGTATTTATCATTGTTATTTGTTGCTCGCCTGTAAGCACGCTTCAAAAATAAGCAGTGGTAATTAAAGTCAGACACTTAATTTTATACTGCCCCTGCGGTACAAAACGCTTGGATATTTTATTTCACGCAGTATTTCAATATCCAAAATACCAATATAATATCTCATAAATTTTACTGATTTCATTCATTCACATTAAAGAGTAGAATTCAGTAGCAGTAGATACAGGTTTGAGTGTGCACTGTAATAAAATGCAATGCAAGAAGGATATGGTAGCGTACCAGTCCATCGTGCATTAATGTACTTAGCAATATCAATAAAGCCTGACATTTTGCATTTAGCAAGTAAATTATCGCAACAAAACATTGATCCTCATTGAGAACGCGAGCCGATTTCAAACATGTGCTGCATTATTTACAAAAGACATCCGACTACAGGTTACACTCATGCAGATGACGACTAGGGTAGTGATGGTAGTGATCGTAGATAAATTCAGAGTGTGCCTTTGTAACAACAGGTGGCGTACTTTCATGAGAATCCAAAACACAAAGTACTATAGCTCTCAGTGATACCGTAGCCTACTACAAAGAGCATTATTCTCAGCAGCAAAAGAGTCAGCTTACATTGGCAAACTTCTACAAGAAATGGGTTTCAAGCAGGATGGTCCTATGGTTTTAAATAGCGACAACCTGAGTTTACAATGCTTAGCAAAGAATCCAACTATTGACACCAAACATCATCACATTCGTTAATTGTATATGAATAACGAAATAGTTTTAAAATATGTATTTACACTCATGGCTGAGCTCAATCATGGCCTACGGCCGATAGCTGCCGAGGAAAAACCCGTCAGCCAATCTGAAGCCAGCATGTCGTCGTCGTCGTCGTCGTAACAGGTGTTATCAATATTTACCGCATAATATTTAATAATACATTGTTGCAAAGTGAAGTTGAAAAATTTTATATATAAAGTGTTCACTTTGCATGTTTAATTTAAATGTCTTCAAGCAGTGATAGTGATAGTGTTTGTTCATATAACTATTCTCCAGAATGTCAAAGTCAAAATGCCGAAGAAAGTGATGTTGAGGGAACCATTGATAGTGGACGATTCGTCCCCTTACAAATCAGATATGAAACCAGTGATGCCGATGCCTGCACAAAATATTGTGGAAGAGACGCTGATAGAAAACGATCCTCTTCCCAACACACAAGCTGTGACTGCTGCTATATCGAAGGAAACAACAAGGAAAAGGAAGAGAGAGAAGGAGGAGAAAGAGGAAAAAGGAGGAAAGAAAGCGAGGATCAATATCGAAGAGGTAAATATTTTTTTTTTTTTTTCAATTTAAATATATATTAATATATATTTTTAGGAAATTCGCCAAGCACAATGCTTATCAAAGAACTCGACACATATCTCGATTCTCTCGATAATATTAGCGATGTAGACACCGGATTTTCTACTACATGCGTTTTCAACAATGGAAAAAATGTTGCCATTAGCACTAGTGAAGAAGGAATACGAGGCGAAACGAGTGTTACATACGTTGATAGCCATAACCCAGAAGCAATTACTCTCCCAAAAGAAAGAATTAGGAAAGTGTTCCATGAGGAACTTAGTAGGAAGCCTATTAAATCCAGAATCATACACGACATTTACCGATGCGACAGTGTCTATGGAGACATCAACATGGATATTGAACAATTATGCAGAAAAATTTCAGGGACCATCCTGCTCATCGCGTACCATGGCGACCACATCCACATTGTCCACGACTGCAGTTATTCCAACAACTCATGTCGATGTGCTTTCTACAATTTCATCCCAAACCAACAAATCACTAAAAGATATGCTCGAAGAATCATTCATTCTTGGAAGTTCACGATCGAACACTGGATCAATTTGTCAATCTATTTGCAGAAGGACTCAAGGATGTACTTATACATCAACATCGCCGCCAATATCTGATATTCTAACTAAAAAATTGGAAAAAGTGAAACATATGAAATTTACGAAAGAGATGGGTATATATTATTAGAGTATTGAGAAGACGTGTCAGAAATATATTTAACGTGGCAACATTCTCCAACGTTATTTTGTTCTCCCATCTCTTTTTGTTCTTTATTTACCAATAGCTTCTTAGAATTTTATTTATGTGTAACTCATTCAGTCTATTCAATTAAATTTTATTTTACTTACAACATATTGTTTAAGGTTTAATTGCTAAATATATAAATAATAATAACTAATGATGTCTTTATAATGTTTGTTCATTTAATTATATTAAAATATTTTTTCCATTATTTCAAAACTATATTACCATTTAATTTGATTGAGTAAGATAGTTTGATTCATTTCTGCAGCGAATTCGTTTCGAGGATAAACGAGCTTAAGTGTAAGCTGACGGAGGAAAGTGGAATGAGCGGTAGGCGGTAGAATGCGGTACTGCAAACAATATATGTATATATTTAATAATAATAATAATAATAATAATATATGAATATCATTTAACATTTTAATATGGAATTTTTAAAGATCGATAGTATGAAATATGCAAAAAATAAAAATAAGATATTTGTAATTAAATTTCACTCTAAGTGAACACTTTAGGACAAGAAATTATCTGACATAGGATGAGTTCTTATAGATTAGAAAATACAAATTAACTTGAAGTTTTAATTATATATTTTATTCAGAAGTTTCTAATAGTCTGTTTAGTTAAAATAACATCAAAATCATATACATACATATGGAAAAAACGACCAGCTTAGCGAATTTTCTATGCTTCAGCATCCATTTTTATCTTTCTGTCACTTGCAGCTGTTGTATAGATTCAGCATTGCGAATGCATGGTGGCTAGGTTGCGTGTCAAGGAGAATAGAAGAAATAAGAGTTATCACACGCAATCAAGCGAACGATAAATAAATATTTAATGTTTCGCTTGTGTAAAGACTGATGCTTTTATGTAGTATCATTGTTGCTCCATTTTCATTATTTCCTGTTGTGGTTTGGCAATTGAGCAGGCAATAAATTTTATTTGCTAATTCAGAGGACAATGCAAGCAAGGCATAGCATACACATTACTGATTTTACTAAAATAGTAACAGCTTCCTCTGCAGTCAACGGAATGATCGCCAATACTATAGATACAAGTAATACAATTTTAAAACAACTATAGGCGACGGAGAATAAATACACTGTGGAACATTTTTGGGATTATTGTCTGGGGGGTGAGAAATTCCAAGTCAGGGTGATGGTACTATGTCAGTATAGTAAAACCTTCAAAGGGTTTGGCGTTCGTATGTGTCAGTTTTTTTTTTTTTTGTTTTGACCTTTTAAATTTTTTCCTTATCTTGATGTTTTTGATGAACCACTTGTCCGATTTTGATGAAACAAATTTAGAAAGATTAAGAATTACAGTTTCTCTAATCTGTTTCTATACCGTTTTCCTATATGTGCAACACTTTCGAAGTTAAAAATGAATGTATGAAAGGAAAAAAGTATTTTTTTCCTAAAAATTTAAACATTTTTTTTTTAATTCATAATATTACCACAAAAAGAAAAGGGTTAACGAATTGCTTTCTTTTACATTGTAATACATTAGACCTGGATAGCTACACTCTAGGCAGTGATACGCTTGGTCTTGTTTCGCTAAGATAATGCTTGACACTTCACATTTAACGTTGATTAAGAAGGATCATACGTTTCAGATAACCCACGATAATTGAAATTTTTTAGGCACTTGTTATTGGTACCTAATACAGCTATAAGATAGGATAATTTCACTACTGCACGTATTTAGAAAACAGCACCAAAATTTCGATACGCATTCAGAGCAATCAGACGTCGAGAAGCTATCATCACAACCGACAGGTAAACGATTTTATACTCGACTTGCACGCCTGCTGTCTGAGAGCACTCATCATGAAGGAAACACTTCACAAGCCTGCTGAGCGCCAGTGAAAGTGTCACATCTGGAGATCCGATTAACTAATAGATGACTATGGTATAGACATTCTATTGCCCGACCTGGTGTGTTCTTCCCAATACACAAAAAAAAGTACCCTACAATCTGCGGAAATTTTTATATGATAAGCCTCCTTGATATCGCATACAAGGTTTTATCGAGCATTGTGTGTGAAATGCTGAAGCCCACCGTCAACATACTGTTGGCCCTTATCAGTGTGGTCTTAACCTGGAAAATGTACTATCGAACAGATTTTTACCATGTGCTAAATTTTCATCGCGTTTAAAGCCACCTTCGACAGAACGAAAAGGAACTGTCTCTATGCCTCTATGTCTGAACTTGGTATCCATCCACAATTCCTACGGCTATGCAATGCTCTTTACGAGGTTTGACAATTAAGTACCATGCTTGTGGTAAACCAGTGACCTTGAATTTTCCTTTCTCTTTTTCCGGCATTTCTCCCCTCTCCATTGATATCAATAAGTACCATCGCTCTAGCTTTTTTAGTTCGAATGCTGCGTCAAGTTGAGTAGACGTGTGTTTGTAGTATTCGTCACGAAAATGGAATAGCGAAATCAAGAGAAGCCCGTCGCGATAAAATTTTGCATCACATTGGTCGAAACTGCTTCGGAAACATACGATAAAATTGTAAGAGTGTATTGTGATAGTGCTGTAAGTCGTGCCCAGGTGTTTCGATGGCAGAAAGAGTTTAAGGAGGGACGTGAAAGCGTAGAAGACGAGGCGCGGAGTGAGAGACCAGTCGAGGTGCGGACTGACGCGAATGCGCAGCGTGTTCGCGCATTAATCCACCAGGAAAAACTGTGAATCAAGTCTACTATTGTCAAGTACTCGAAAAATTGCGAAAACGAGTCAACAGGGTGCATCCAGACATCGCTCGTAACTGGATCCTTATCACGACAACGCCCGTGCTATACCGCCCTCAGTCACCCTAAAATGCTATGAAGCATGGAAAACGCGCTGGAATCGCTGTATAGCTGCTCATGGTGACTACTTTGAAGGGGATGGCAGAGTTGAAGAATAATTTTCAAATATACGGTTTTTATGGAATCAGCCTTATTACCTCATACCTCGTAATTTGCTTGACATTTGTCCAAGTAAGAGACTTATTCTCAGCCAAAACGTTTTTATTTTTATCAACACGGAGCCAATTGAGTTGTATCTAATCAGAATCTTGAAACTGTTGACAGTAAATGAATAGATAAAGGCTAGACGTTTGCTCATTAGGTATGCTCGTAAATGCGGATAAAATATTTAATTAATTGCCAATGACATAATTCAGTTTCTTCAATAAAAATTAAGATGTCAAAAATGGAAGATTTTAATATCAATACAGATCTTTCGGGTACAAGTTGTGCTTTTGTGGGATTATTTGAAAATCCCATTACGTATCCATTGAGCCAGAAGTAGGCCTTTTCGCTGAATATAATGTGGCTCAAAAATGTCGGATTTTCTTGAAACTTTTCAGGAGCTCATGGAGCGAAGCGATGTCGCTTGGGACGGTCGAGCATCTTCAATACATGCACAAGTTATATTTCATTCATTTCATTTCATTTCGCTCGGAAGGCCGATTATATTGACCATAAGTAGAGCAAACCACGTGAAACACATTATTTACAGAACGTATATTTTCGTAACAAAGTTGAAGGATTTGTAAACGTCGTTCCTATTTAAGTCTTTTAATGATGAAATGCAAAGAAACAAGAAGAAAAATAACATGACGTATTGACACGATTCATACGTCATGTCAAAGTACTTTTATAGAAAAAAGTAAAGAAGGGTTTAATCCGAGTGCAACGAACATTTTAGACTCTTGCAAAATGCAAAAAAGCCAGGGAAATATTTTTAGGTGTAAAACCAATCATATGGGATAAAGTCAGCCGGATGTTCGAAAATCCTGATATTACTTATATAAGGGCTAGGCCAAGTTTTCGCACAAATTCATCTAACTTAGTCACAAAAATACCAAAATGCCTCTTATTTTCATTGGGATAACTTACATATTGGCCGATATTTGCGGTACAAAGTCACCCCGAATTTCAAGCATCTTTATGTTAAGTATTGGAAGATATGTCCGATTCAACCCATTTTTAGAGAAGGGAGAAAGGTTATTATAAGAGAAGAGTTACCTCTTAATTTTACGTACATCATCGCAGCATTTTCGATCAATTGTCAGCATTATGTACCGGGATATAAATATTTGGTAACTAGGCGCTTGACCAGTTTTTATTGGATCCAGGCAATTTTTGGTGGAACATACTAAGGACATTGTCCGTGCAAAGTTTTATCCCGTTATATTAATTGCTTCTTGATTTGTGTACTGGAAACTGAACGAATCAAGTGGAATTTAAAATTGTGCTATATGGGATATAGGCGTAATTTCTGCCCGATTTCCTCGTTTCCACACTGTGATATAAGAATGCAAGAAGAATGCCACGTTAGTCAAAGACTGTTTGTCGGGTCCCGAGATATAGGATTTCGCCAAAAGTGGGTTGTGCCACTCTCATTGTCCAGCTTTCACGCTGGCTCTCATAAAGCCTTCTCACACCATTTCGGTGGTAAAATTTAATGTCTCTGGAGTAATAGTTATGGATTTATTGTGCTTTTAGTAGTTTTGGTTATTTTCCGATTTCATCCAATTTCAATTTTCGGTAGGAAATTAGGTTATTGCACCTTTAGTAGTTTAGGAAATATATTCATTAAACTTGTGGCAATTGTCCGATTTCGCTCATCTACGAGCTTGAATCATTTATACAAGTACAGGGTGGGCCAAAAGAAACCAAGGGGTGTAAAAGTTAAATAACTTTTTCGTTTATTAATTTTTTATTATTTTTTCTTTCAGATTATATAGACAACACTTGGAGAATTTATAATGGAACGTACACACTGAACAGAGAACCAGAACAATAAAATTTTATTATTTAAACCAGAGATCAATTATTTTAACGCAAAGAGCATATCGTCGACATTTTAACGTCAGAATTTCGCCCTCTAAAGCAATGATTCGTTGCTTAGTTGATCGTCATCACCAACATGGCAGCGTAACAGATTTGCTTCGAATCGGTAGACCACGTTTAAGTCGCACTGCGGAAAATATTGAACGAGTACAGCAAAGTGTTAACGAAGCACCAGAAACATCTGCCAGAAGGCGTTCTGCTCAGCTAGGGATGTCTCGTACGTCACTACGGCGCATTTTAAAAAAAAATATACAGTTATACCCATATAAGGTGCAAATGGTGCAAGAATTAAAACCCGCAGATCATCGGCAACGTCTAAATTTTGCAGTTAAATTTCAAGAGTTGGCCAGAAATGAAATCAACTTTATTAAAAATTTGATTATGAGTGATGAAGCTCACTTTCATTTGAATGGCTTTGTTAATAAGCAGAACTGTAGGTTCTGGGGTTCTCAAAATCTAAGAGCCATTCATCAACGCCAATACACCCCATCAGGTGTACAGTATGGTGTTGGATCACATCTGAAAACGCCGTTGGGCCTTACTTCTTCGAGAATGAAGATGGAAGTGCTGTAACCGTAAATGGAGAGCGGTATCGGTTTATGATAGAAAATTTTCTACGTCCTGCTCTTGAAAACAGACCTGGTATGTGGTTTCAGCAGGACGGAGCTACTGCCCATACTGCCCGAGACACAATAGCACTTTTAAGTCAAATTTTTGGAGGGCGAATAATTTTCAGAAATTCGATAATTATTTGGCCAGCGCGATCGCCAGATTTGACAGCACCCGACTATTTTCTTTAGGGTTATTTGAAGGAGCGAGTGTATGTGAACAAGCCAGAGACAATCCTTGAACTCAAGGCAAACATTGGTGCAGAATTTCGAACGCTACAGCCACAAGTTTTGAAAGATGTTATGGAAAATGCTCTAAAAAGAGCCCATCAGTGCGAAGCTGAAAACGGCGGTCATTGAAGAGACAACATTTTTCACACTTAGTGTAAAAAATTTGGATATAATCTGAAAGAAAAATAAAAAAAAATTAATAAACGAAAAAGTTATTAAACTTTTACACCCCTTGGTTTCTTTTGGCCCACCCTGTATATATAACCATATATCAATCTCGTTTAGTTTTAGGTGATACTCACAATGGTTAGGGGAACAAAACTATAATACTCTATAGCAATTGGTTGCAAGAGTATTAAAAGCACGGCAATTACAATATAGCGGAAAAGCATGCCGCCATTGAGTTGACATATTTATTTGTAAATGTAATAAAAGAAGAAGTAGTAACTGCGGGAAGAAAGCCTACTTGTCGAAAATCTTTTATTCAAAAACTGTAAAATTTAAAATAATAAAGTAGCCATTTGGAAGGTAAATTTCAAAACATTTCATGGTATTAAGTAGAAACATTTAAGAAAATTGCATTTGCAAATGAAGCTCTAAACAATGTTATGTTTAACAAGAAAGGAAGGACTAACTTCGGATGTAACCGAACAACCAATACTTGGTCTAGGACCGGAAGTCGTAAGCTCCTTAAGTCATATGTAAAAGAATCATTTCTGGCCACTCCCAAGTGAATGGCAATTAAAGAACTTTCATCACTTCCGTCAACTTCTACGATGACTAAATCCTATGGTGCAGAGGCATGGACGATGATAACATCTGATGAGTCGAAAACAATATCAACAAAGAAGCAATGAAAGACAACATTAGGTAACATTAGTTTCCTATAGGTATTAGTTACTGATTGAGTATATATCCTTGCTCCTGCAACAATATTTTGCAGCCATTTAACAGTTGAGTGCAACGCAATATTTAAGAGAGGGAGAGTAAAGCGAATTATTTATTTAATTAAAATAGTAAGTAGTTAAGTAGCATCCAAACTTTCTTCCATTATTCATACAAACATATATACAACTTATTTATATATTCTTGTATTCATATGCTTATTAATTGTAATGTACCAGTGAGTGACAGAATACACTGCGAAAAATTTCGCCAGATTACAATTGATTAACACTTAAAATTTTTGTGGAAAGTTGAGCATATTTTATTATTGATGAAGCGTATTCTAACTATATTCAGTAATGTTAACATTATTTCGATGAAGAAACTGCATATTGAAGTTATTATGTTCTTTTACTCCATGTAAATAATACAATACTAGCGCAACAATTTGGGTTTCTTGAAAAACATGGCACTGTATAGAAAGTAAATAGACTTAGTACTCGTAACAAATTTATAATGGCGTTCGACTACAGACAGTATTGTTCAGCAATACTCCTTATTGTAGCTTAGGCATTCCGTGGAATTGTATAAAAACTTCGAAATTTATTAGCTTCGAATACGAAATTGAATTTTCCAAGTTTTTTTTTTTTTTTTTTTGAGAAAAACTTTTTAATTTATTTACCCAAAAAAGCGGTTTCTCAAAAAAACAAAATCAATTTTTGGTTTAAATTTCGGCCTTAATTAATAATAAAAAAATATTTAAGAAACAATTTTCGTTTAATTACTAATCAGTTTAGCCGTTAGTAATTGTGAAAGGTATTATAGCTTCCTTGTACTTTATCTTTTCACTCAGTCATCTGTTATCTTTCTCCTACTACTTTACTCTTTTTTGTCCATTCTTTTAAATATATCGTTTCCAGGCTTGCGGGCCAACTTGCCAGAAATTTAAGTTTTAAGCCAGAGTTTGTAGATATTAGGCCCTATATTTAAAACATGTAATTGAGTAAATAACTTTGAAAAATTATGCTCTTAAAATTACATTACTCAATTGAAATAAATAGCCGAAAATTTAGAAACTTTATAATCTATTCCTAAAGCGTAATATTTTTAATAACTTCTTTTTGCAAAAATTTAAAAATATGAATACTAAGCACGAATATTATTATTTTTGGTTTCGAGTTATACTTTATATATGTATCGCATGAGTTTACTAATAATTTAACATACATATAAGTATATATAATAAGTAGTTTAATAATCTCCTTAATTTTCTTTCAACGTCTTTATCTCCATTGCGATCTACCTGTCCTGTTCCAAGCAACATTAATATTTGTCTGTAAATCAATACGAAAGCTTACAAATGTCCCTGTGTATTTGATTATCCTCTGGTCGCCCATAAGTAGAATGATTGGTGCATTCAAACAAACAATGTGCGTATAACGGCGTGTTCACATTCTATACCTTCACTTTAATAACCTAGATTTTCATTTTTAACGGTGTTTTAAACTCAGAAATTAACAAACCACAAAAAGAAATTATTCAAGCTAGAAGCCTGTTTATGTAAATAATGATGATTGGAAGCACTTGCATATCGTCTACATAGTTTTTTGCCCCACAAAACATCATTATTGGTGAGAGATTTTAGTAATGGGTACTTTTCGCATTATTTATGTGTTTCTATAGAAGTTTTCGTGATATTGCGACATAATAAATACTCTACTAATCTTCTAATATTTCTCATTTATTATTTTCATTTGTTTTTGAAAGAATATGCAATGACTTTTAGAAACTCATCATAAAAATTATCTCTTAATTGATCCTATCTGATCAAACACTTTTTATCATTGCTCCTCCTTATTTGGGTTTGCTCCTCTAAAATTACATTCGATCGACGCTTCTGGCAGATTATTTGACCAAAAATCACATTTTAACCATTAACCACTCTCCGTATTCATTTTATATGGCAACGTGCGACTTCTTCTTTTTCGGAAAAATGCATTTTCCCATAAAAGGAAAGCGTTATGCAGACGTAGAGACCATTCAAACGGCTTGCACCGGCATACTGGCGGCCATACCGACCAACGAGGTAAGACACTCGTTCGACTGCTTTTCTACCGTGCAAAAAGCTGTATTGAATCAGAAGGAGGTTATTTTGAATAAACTAAATTGATTTTGCCGAAAAATCATTTGTTCTGTTTTTTTAAGTCCTGTTTACCTTGTAAATTAATTATTTGAAGACCAGATATTTAAGCACATAAAACCCTATAACGTAATTGAACTATGAACTTGAACTTGAACTTGAAATATATGGAAGATCACTTGAGGGATTATGTTCCTTTCAGATAAGCCAACTCTATATTTTTGATTGTCACCTTTTAAGATAAGTGGTTTTTCCGGTTGCAAAGATAAAACGATTAACATTAGTTCAAATAAAGCTATTTTGATTTAGCGACATATTCGATTCCAATTTCATTGAAAAGTAAATAAAAAAACTAAGAACACAAATTTACAACTTAAGCAATAAAATTATTAACTTAATTAAACGAAAGGTGGTAGCATTCCCAAGGTCATTATGTCCACCACTTTTATTAGCATGCTATTTGTAGCGCCGTTTTTGTTGGTTTCATTGTTAGCTTTGTCGAGCCAACAACAGCAACTCCTAGCAAAACCAAAACTAACGGCGATGACTCATCGTCGCAGCGATCAGCTGATAGGGCAACTAAGCAAGCGCAGTCAGCAGAAGCGGCAGAGAACAGCGAAGCAAACCTAAATGCAAGGTGAGAATGTACCAAGCAAAAAAGGGCCGTCAGACTGGTATTGATCGCTATATTAACGTAAAAACGAAATTAAGTCCAGTTAAATCAGCGGTCAATACCAAAAAATTTCAACCAGGCACACCAAATGGTAAAAAGCCAGAAATCCTATATGGCATAAGATTTGCCATACTAAGCAAAGGTTCAGACGACGATGCTAAGGATACCACCACAACGCTATTGTCCGAAACTCATCTTACGAACAAAAACAATTTCTTTATACCGGGATTTAGATTCTATGTTACAAACCATCCAGATGGAAAGGCACATGGAGGAACAGCAGTGTTGGTTAGAAAACGGTTAACTCACCTCGCATTTGAATCTTCTGCCCCAGCGCAATTACAAGCTATGACAATAACTATAAAAAACCGCTGCGGGGACTTGAAACTGTCGGCCGTATACTGCCCACCTCGGTTTAAAATTACAAACATCTAATTTAAAGACTTTTTTGGAACACTAGGCCATAGATTTTTAGCAGGTGGAGATTACAATGCACAATACACATATTGGGGCTCACGACAAATTAATCCGAAAGGACGACAGCCGTATCAAACTGTAGGCACAATAACCTTGATATAATATCTCCCGGTAAGCCGACATATTGGCCTAGTGATCGTAACAAAATACCAGATTCAATTGATTTTGCTGTAATCAAAAGTATAGAGAAATCGCACATAATAGCTGATACATGTACTGATCTTCTGATCACTCTCCGGTACTAATAAAGTTATGTGAACAACCCATATTCGTTTATCCAAAAGTGGGAAAACGAATTAGCTAAAATATAAAAAATATGTGAGTAGCCACAGTAATACTGAGTACAAAATACATACAGGAAGATACATTGACGAAAGTCAATGATATAATAACCAGCGCAGCTGTCTTAGCAACACCAAACAAATACTACAAGCCGCTTGGTCCAAGAAAAATCACTAATAGAGAAATATAAAAGCTTGTAAATGAAAAAGGCGTGCAAGACGTGAATGGCAGATAAATCGTTCCCAAACTTCCACTCAGCTTCAATTAAAGTCTGATGTACATACGTAAATTAAAAAAGGCGCTTAAACGTGAGGAAGATTTGAAGACTGATATGTACATATAAAAAGAAGCTGTGTCCAAATTTAAACAAGCAAAATTCCCTATGGAAAGCCCAAAATTCCAGTAAGCCACCAGCTGACTCCAACATGCCTATACGAGACTTCGGTGGAAATTGGGCTCGAAGTGACGAGGAAAAGGCTAATTATCTTGCAAATCACCTAGAAAAGGTATTTCAACCTAATTTGACGAGGAACAACTTTAAGTTGTCAATCTTTCCCAACACAGCCAAAGAGTCGATCGAGTATTTTAAGACTTCACCTTCTGAAATTATTGGAGTCATCAAAGAACTTAATCCAAAAAAATCACCGAGACATGATAATATTTCCCCAAAAATGCTAATTGAGTTACCAATTATTACTGTAGAGGTGCGCTCTTTGCTCTTCAATGCAATTCTTAGTTTCAGATACTATCCAATTTCATGGGAAAAGTCGCAGATTATCGTGATAGGTAAACTTGGGAAATACTTAACAGCCGTCTTCATTACAGACCAATCAGTCTTCTACCTTGTCTTTCTAAAGTATTTGAAAAAGTATTACTATCAAAGATGACTCCTTTTCTCCACGAAAATAATACAATACCAATGCATCAATTCGGACTTCATGCGAAACATGGCACAATAGAGCAAGTAAATAGAATTACTAACGAAATAAGGATAAGGATCAAATACTTAGCACAGAGAGTACTGTTCAGCAATATTTTTAGATGTAGCTCAGGCTTACGATAAGGCGTGGCACGAAGGCCTTTTATATATGATTAAAAAAATTCTACCTTTAGAATTTTGTAAAGCGTTGGAGTCTTATTTAAGCAATAGACAATTTATGATGAAAGTTGGAGATTTAATATCTGATGAAAGACAGATAAGGGCTGGTGTACCACAGGGCATCGTTTTAGGCCCAACTCTATACATCATACATACAGCAGATCTTCAAACAGCTAACAATGTATTAACTGCAACTTTTGGTGATGACACAGCTATAGTGAGCCGTAACAAATGCCAAATAATAGCATCAAGAATATTAGCGGAGCATTTAAGTTCTGTCGAAGAATGGCTAGCGAACTGGCATATAAATGTGAATGAACAGAAGTGTAAGCATGTTACGTTTTCGCTAAGACCAAAAATGTGTTCGGCAGTAAAAATGAATAAAATTTTAGTAACTTAAGCGAACGAAGTAACATTTTTGGTGTTCACCTAGATGGAAGGCTCGCGTGGAGAAATAGGCTTTTAAATAAAAACTCAAAACTTAGCCTAGACAAAGTGCTTTTACATAATGTGGTCATAAGGCCGATTTGGATATATGGCATTCAACTGTGGGATACGACCTGTGCAACTAATATTGACATAATACAAAGGTTTCAATCGAAAATGCATCGAATAATTACGTGTTCACCATGGTACATGCGTAACGAAAATATCCATAAAGACCTTCGTATTCCTATGGTAAAGGAAGAAGTAGAAGATAGCAGAATGAAATATATATTTAAACTCCGAGATCACCCAAACCCTTTGGCTTATTCGTGGTACATTCCTGCGATCAAACACTCCTTAAAATAAGAGATACATATGCTTGCGTATTAAAGAGTATCGTATCACCAAAAAAGCTCAATCACTTGCTTGAGCTTGTCTAGTTTTTAAATAGATTTAAGATTTTATAACTTATTGTTAAGCTTTAAATAAAAGCAGATGCAATAAAAAAATAATATTGAAAAAAATTGTTTGCGAATCTCCCTTTCAGTAAGTGGCCTCAAATTTCTTTCCGCTTACGTTTCTCCAACACCTCTTCATTTACACTTTTTTCGCTTGCAGGTAAAAAGAGCAATCTCAGCTTTGGGTTTAAAAGCTATTGCCATGTGTCACATTCGGTACCTGTCAAACGTTCGATTAAATGAGATAGCAGAACAGCACATTTACATAACATTTGTAAAGATGAAGTGAGAGATGGCGAATTTAGCTTTTACACTAAAAGTAGCAACAGCCGAAGACGAACTTGTCAATGTACTTTGACTGTAGAGTTTTTATATGACAGAGAAGACAGGAATTTTTCAATTCTGGAAAGCGGGCTTCAGTTCACCTTTCATAATCAAATAAGGAGGAAATGAAGCCAGTCAACATTTAGCGGTTTGGTTCACTAGAACGAAAATTAACACTAATTTTTTAAAGGTCAATGTTATGATTTAGAAGTTGCTTTTTTATCTTTCGAATTTTTTTATCTGCTCAAATATGATTTCTAGTTATGCAGAGAACACAATATCGACTGTTTTAGAAGTCTCATTATACAAGTTTTGAAGAAATGAAAATAAATGAGATCGATTCCCTTACTATTACTATTTCTAAAGCATGTCATATTCAATACAGCAAACAGCCATACGAGCAACATCTTATCAGTATCGCTAAGTCATTCCATAAAAATTAGCTACATAATAATAATAAATACTTGTAAACTTATAAAGCCAATTTTTTAATTAATTCCCACATAAATATGAAAATATGTAACAAGTATATAACACTAATGTATTTACATGTGTAAAATGTATGTATTTCTATACTCTTGCAAGCTGTTACTGCAGAATATAATAGGTTTGTTGACCTAGAGGTTGTAGGTAGCACCTAAAATTAAGCGAGATAGATATGGGGTTATATATATATATATATATATATAAATGATCCGGATGACGAGAAAACTTGAAATCCGAGTGACTGCCTGTCTGTCCGTCCGTTCATCCGTGATAGCTATAATTTGAGTAACATTTGAGATGTCTTAATGCATTTCGGTATGCATGTCGCGTAATTGGACCACTACCACCCCCACAAGACGCCATTAACCGAAAAATTCTAAGGGGCCAGAACCAAGCATATATGAAGAACTTCTACCAATAAAGTAAAAATGGATTAAATCGGATGATAACTATGCCCCTCCTCACAAAACGGTACTGTTAAAAACCACTAAAAGTGCGATAAATTAATAACTAAATACCCCAGAAACACTTAATTATACCTCCAAGATTGTATGGCCTTTTAATGAAGCCAGTGTCAAAATTCGACTATGGACGTGGCACCGCCTACTTTTAGGTGAAAGTATATATCTTGGGACCCGCCGCGTGACTTTATACCGCAAGTATCGGTGAATATGTGACTTATCTTCATAAAACTGATAATTCGTGCTTTTCTTTTAATGTTACTTATTTGTGATTTTGATATGATATATTTGAAAGAATAAAATCGACCCTGTCCTTACTTGTTATTTTTATGGGCTTCTCGCAATTAGAAACATGAAAAATTGTTTATTTCGGCTGCCTCAGCAACCTAAATACTAATATAAGATTTTTGTAAAGCTTTTTATATTGTATATAATTATAAAACGCGAATGGATTCTTGTTAAGATATGATGTTTAATGAAGCCTTTGCTGCGATGTCTTATATATAGTGTAATGTCAACCAAACGAGTAAGAAGCTGATGATGAAATAGTGTGACAAAACGAGCAAAAGTTATAATTATAAGCCCGAAGTAGTTCGTAGCGTAACACTGCTTTTACATACACATATTTACATTGACTATAAGCGCTCACCTCTGGCGAAAGCTCTCTTGTTACAGTTTACAAAACTAATAACAGCTATAAAAATATTTTAATTATACTACTTATCCACGTCAATATTTAAAGTAGCTACACATTCAGACGCTTTGTCCCAGAGCGCTATTCCATCATTACATATTACATTCATTATGGCATTATAATGATGTTACGTATACGCAGTGTTGGTCATAATTGTTATAAAGATTTTATATGCGTAAAATTTTATCGCTGGGTAGCATTCAAAAAATTGTATTTGTAAAAAGTGATATCCCAAGAACATAATTTTTATTCTTAAGTGTTAAGGTTAAGTGTAGTATCTTAAAAACATTCTCTGAAAATTTCACGTTGATCCGATAAATAGTTTTTGAGTTATTCGACAAATAACAAAGAGAGCTCGGGCACTTCAAAGCAAAAAGACAAACTTTAAACGCATTTTTCTCAAAACTATTGTTTTTGAACTGTTGACAACTGTAACTCGAAAACCGCTCAGTATATTTTAATGAAATTTATACAGCTTTTAGAATGTATAATAAACTCGAGCTTTAATTTTCGATTTTTTAAGACCAATTAACTGTTGATTTTTCCCCAACAATTTGGAAAAAAATTTCCTGAGGCTGCCATTTTGTTATTTTTTGAAAAAAAAAAAAAAATTTAAAACTTTCTATCAGGCCCAGGATTATTTATTTATAAAACAAATTTTTTTGGTCTGTTTGATTCTAGATGACTCTCCAAGGACTTATGGTTGTCACCGCAAGTACCTTTTTTTTGGAACTGGGCCAAACAAATAACTATAAATTTGAAAATTAAATGTTTTTTTTTTTTTAAATTTTCGTGACTTTAAGTCAACACATTCTATAATCGTGCCATATTACTACTTTTGTAAAATAACATGATTTAATAGCAAAAAAAAAATACTGAAAATTCTCATTTTTTCGTGCTTCTGACTACCCCTAACCCCTTAACACATACACACTCGTATACTTACGGGGATGGCGAAATGGACGAAAACGCAGGAATATCACAATAAATATAGGAGCACTTTACTTTAATTATCTTGTGGCGAGAAATATCTATGTCGAGGTATGTGAGTGCATTGTATGTAAGATGTTAGTAATATAATAATAAATAAACCAATAAGAGATATTAAATTTTACTTTTAAAATGGCATGTAATTTTAACAAAATTTGGTACGTGGTTATTTCTATGCCACGTTTTGAAAATGAGTGAAATTGGAAAACAACCACACCATATAGCATAATTTTAAATTGCACTTGATTATTTTACTTTACAGTATACACATTAAGAAGCTATTAATATAACGGGATAAAACTTTAAACGAATAAGGTCTTTAGTGTGTGCCACCGTATGACCAAAAACTGTTTAAATCCAATAGAAACTGTTCAAGCCCCTGGGTACCGAATATTAAGACTGCGGTACCTATAAATGACTTTTGATCGAAAATGACGGTTAATGTGTGACGTATATAACTGAAATTAAAAAAATAATCCTTCCCTTATAATTGTATGCATGTACTACAGTGCCCAAAAAATAAGGTGATATTTGAATTTATACTGCGCGCGTCAAAGGATTTGGAGAATTATTTTTTTTTAGGTTGGTAGTAGTCACATTTATGTCAAATTTCATGTCAAAATATTAATTAGTGTTTGAGATACGTGTCGTTTTGTGAGCTGCTAAAAAAGAGTTTTCCGTTTTTTGCGATGTCGAAATTTGTTGAGCAAAGAATTTGCATTAAATTTTGTTTACGGAATCAATTTTCTGCTGCGGATACGTTCAGGATGGTGCGGAAAGCCTTTGGTGATGAGGCTATGTCTAAAAAAATGGTTACAAGTGGTATAATGAGTACCAAGGCGGCCGTGAACGTGTCGAAGACGAAGAGCGTCCAGGGCGACCATCAACCTCAACCGACGAAGCTCACGTTCAACAAATCAAAGATTTGGTGTTGAAAAACCGTCTATTAACAATTAAAGAGCTTGCTGATGAAGTTGGCATATCAAAAAGCTCAGCTAATACCATTTTGAAGGATGTTTTGGGCCTCAAGCGCGTCAAATCTCCACTGCTTACGACCCCGAAACAACCGACCAATCGAGCGAATATCGTGCCGAAAGAGAGCCGAGACCAAAAAAATCGCGCCAAAGTCGCTCAAAAATCAAGGTCATGTTTTCTTCGATTATCGTGGTGTTGTGCATTATGAATTCCTTCCTACCGGCCAAACAGTCAACAAGGAATATTTTTTGAGCGTTATGCGTCGTTTGCGTAACGCTATCCGCCTAAAAAGGCCGGAATCGTGGAAAGACAATTCTTGGTTTTTACACCACGATAATGCACCATCCCATACTGCCCTCGTAATTCGTGATCTTTTCGCCAAAAACTCAACCCATATCGTTCCGCAACCACCGTATTCACCTGATCTGGCGCCGTGCGACTTCTGTCTGCTCACCAAGCTCAAAAGACCGCTCCGGAGACACCGTTTTTATACGATAGAGGAGATTCAAGCCGCAGCGAAGACGGAACTGAAGGTCATCCCGGAAAGTGACTACAACGAGTGTTTCGAAGATTGGAAAATCCGTTGGCATAAGTGCATTGCATCGGGAGGGGATTACTTTGAAGGGGATTAAATTGATTTGGAAGAATAAAAAAAAAAAAATTCAAAATAAATACAATGTCACCCTATTTTTTGGGCACAGTTATGTCAGAATTGGGTTGAATCGGACCAATACTTCACTTAGCGAAAACTTGATCCTCTGGTTGACGTTTTACACCTTAAAATATTTCAAAGATTGATTTTTGCAAGTTGCAGGAGTATAAAATGTTCGGTTGCACCTTAGTGCTTCCCTACTTGCTTAATCAATGATTGAATCCGTCAGTGGCATTTCAAATTTCGGAAAACCAAATCAGAGCAAGTTTTTGTAGCACAACACGACAACAAGGCATGTACAGATTTTCATATTTTGATACCGGCTAATTCACCCCGTTTCGCCACGACTTTTTGCTGAACAAAATAAACACTAATAGTAAGTTCGTTCTTTGTCTAACACCGGTTTCCATTGAGATTTTTAACAAGATTGATGAGCGCTTGAGTTAGACAAAGTTTTCTGTGGTAAATGTGAAAACAGTTTGCTATTTAGGGAAAGCAATTGATGTAGTAAGTTTTTATAGCGGAAATCATGCCAGATGCAAAATAGGGTGCCTGTTAAAAACTAAACAAAAAACATTTTTATCAGAAATTTTTATGTTACAGACAAATTTTACATATCTATTATTATATATAGATACTTATATTGCTGCTGTAGCTACTGCACTAGGTTAGCATTGCAATAAGTCAAAGTTTTCTAGCGTTTGTTTCAGTGAAAGCATGGCTTAATATGTTTATGACATTTAATTTACATTTTTATACCCTGAACAGGGAATAATGAGTTCGCCACGAAGTTTATAACATCCAGAAGGAAGCGCCGGAGACCCTATTAAGTATATACACATATAAATGATCAGTATGTTGAGCTGAGTCGAATTTGCTATGTCCGTAAGTACATATACAAATTAGTCCCTCAGTTTTTAAGATATCGTTTTTAAATTTTGCATACGTAAGTTTCTCTTCAAAAAGTTGCTCATTTGTGGAACTGCCGATATCGGACCACTATAACATATAGCTGCCACATAAACTGAACGATCGGAATCTAGTGCTGTTGCTAGTGACGATATATCGAAATTTACGATATTTGGTATAGGTATTGTACATAGAAATAATGTAATATCGGAATAAATTGTTCATATTGGCTCACTACAGCATATAGCTGCCATACAAACCGAACGATCGGAATCAAGGGCAATTATGGAAAGCTTTCGCATTTGATGTGGTATCTTCACGAAATTTGACATGGATTACTGTTTAAAGTAATAATATAATCTCCGAAAAACTTGTGACAGGTCGGATTACTATAGCATACAGCTTCCGTACAAACTGAACACATAAAAGAAATGCACCTGTGAATGGCATATTAGCTTCGGTGTAGCCGAAGTAAACGTTTTTTCTTGTTTATATTTAAAATTAAAAGCAGTGAGGTACTCATGTAAGCTTAAAAGTTAAACAGCAATAAATGAAGTAAAAAACAGCTTTGAAACGTTTAGTGAATATTTGTTTCCTTTTCATACCATTAGACTAATAAACATCTATTAGTTTCATTATTTATGACTTTTGAAAAACATCTTACATTAGATGTGAGTATTATGACTGATTTGTTTTTCTATTATAAGTCAAAATAAGTGGTTTTCTTTAATATTACAAAAAAATGTATCTGTGATTTAAGAAGGTTAGTTTGAAACAAATTTCGTGAAAGGAAAATTTTTGTTCATGATTAAAATATAAAAATTTGGATATTATAATTCTTCTTTGACAATGTTGCTATTTACAATTATATTACTTTTGTCTATACGTTCACCAAACTTGGCTTTCAATAAATCGATTGTGAGATTCTCTGTGTAGCTTGTGGCGCCGTCCTGTTGGAACCACATATTGTTCAAGTTCATGTCATCGAATTCGGGCCAAAAATATTCAAAATAATGCCCTTCTGGATCGCCATGGAAGAATGAAAAACTTGTTAGGAGCAGACCCCACACACTTATAAATCCAAACATGATATATTTTTGAAACTGATTAATGAATTTTTAGCGCTTTTTCGTGTAAGCAGTGAAAACTCGTGTGTAGTCATACTCAACTTCAGCCACCGGGCTGCAATGCTACCTGCACATACAAGGTGCGTTCCAAAGTAAACAGGACTTTTTGAATCTAGCGCCTTCTGGTGGCACTATCTATATGCGGACTGGTGCGTTAGAATCTGCTATCTTTATCGATTGTGAGTGAGAATCGTGACATTTCATAGATTGGAATTGAAAATTTGGCTTTACGAAGGGTGTGTGCACGGTTTGTTTTGCATAAATTGGCTGACGACCAAAAATTACTCAGAATCCAACATTCGATCGACGCTTGGAAAACCACTTTGTTCTTTTTTTAAGTTCTGTTTACTTTGCAACGCACCTTGTACAGAATACGATCCTGCAAACTAAGGTTAATGATATAAAAGGCGAACTCAACGAACAACTCAGCAACTAACAGAAGTACCAAACTCCAACAATGCCTTCCAGTCTTTAGCTTTTGAGTACGTAAATTGGAAAGGAGGTACGCCTATTGTTCTATCTTCAACACTGGCCGTATGCTAAACTCGTAAAATTAGCCAAGATGGAGCAGATGCAATGCTGGATTCTTGCCTAGAAACACAGTAATATATATTTAATGTGTACAAACTTGCAAAGTGCTAAAAGGACACTACATGCGGGAGTGGAATTTACTTAGGTATCCTGTGATTTTTTACGCGCAACTTCAACATTTCGAAGATTTATCCGTTATAGAGAGTATCACGAGTTAGCAGAATTTAATGATAAAACATAAAAAAGCAGAAAAGTGAACTTGGTTAAGTATACACCACGGCGCGCACTTGAGAGCTGACGGCTTAACTGGCACACAATAACACTTTATTATTAAATGATCTCGCAATCTTCCAGTACGTTATCTATTGCTGAAGACTGTATTTTTGTGCATTTTTTTCATTCATTTAAACACACTTTACTTATTTTTGTTTTTTTTTTTTGTTAGCGTTACTACTTTCAAGTCTTCACTTCCAAAGTATATTTTCTTAATTGAGAAAAAAATGTTGCCAACAGTAAGAAGTTAATTAGATTTAATGAACACGAAATAACAGAAAGCGGAACGTACTCAAGTGCTTATGGGAACGTAGCGGCATTAGCACAGAGCTACGCAAGTTGTATTTAAGTTCACAATTTAATTTTCTTTGACGTTTGTTTTAATAACATATTAAAAATTTATCGAGCAGAAAAAATTTAATAATATCAATATGGAATTTTTATTTAATTAATATAATATTTCATTTTATTGAGAAAAATTTTCGCGTCTTTTCTGAAAGTATTTGTGTAGTAGTCGCGCAATTGTTATATTCACATTTATAAATACAAATTTATATTGCCAACTAAAATATTTTTTCGTGGGTATATTTTTTCCTTGTGGTTGGCAATTGTTATCTGTTTGAAAAACTGCACTTAGTTCTTATACTCTTGCATCACTTATGTTGCTACAGAGTATAATAACACTGGTAGACACATAATTTTTGACATGAAAATTCTTAGGTGTTTCTAATGCAGTTTCATACCCTGAATCTGAAAACAAAATTTTTCTATCACCCACGGATATTCTGTAACCTGCGGCTTTAGATTTTACTATACATAACAGCGTATTTTACAATAATTTTTTTTAACAAAATTTATCAGAAGACTTACGGTGTCCGAATGTAAATAATACTTTTAACAGAAAAAGGCAGAAATACTTCACAAATTGCTATCTTCAAGAGGAAATCTAATACACTGTTCAAAAGTTAACTTTTTGAACAGAAACATGATCCACGTGATGGGCGCCTATTCATTGATTCCTCTAAACCTACTTTAAAGGCGGTATTGATTCATAACGGTAACAAGTATCCATCTGTGCCCTTAGCTTATGCGGTTCATATGAAGGAATCATAAGAGAATATGAGCGTTCTTTTAGAGCACATCCTTTATGTTGGGCAGTATGTGGAGACCTAAAAGTAATAGCCCTTCTTCATTATGTACAGGAGCAGTGGCAGGACGTTAGGCACTCGTTACCAGTCAACCTCTAGTGTAGAGAACTAATAAAAGATGAAATATTTTAGGAAATGCTCAATGAAACTGAAATACGAGCCATGAGTCCTTTTAAAAGCATTGTTAAAAATTTTCTTGGAAATGTGAAAACTGACAATTACAAGATCTTGTGACTGAACTACTTACTGCCTATAAAAAAATGGGTACTGCTGGTCATTGTTAAGGAGGGGTTTCTTTTGCGTCAATTGTAGTCAAACGATCGGCCGTGATACTTGATAAATTTGGACGATGAACGTCTACGTTGAGATGAAAATCCATATCTCGGGACCAACTTTATCGATACTTATAAAATTTAGTACATATAGCATTCCTCCGCTATTCACAGCGGCGTCACATTGTAAAAATTGGTAAAATCGGACTACAAAGACGGAAGAAAATTAACATAATTTAAAGTTCCATCCGATTCTTAGACTTTCCAGTATACAAGTAATGCACTACTTAATATAACAAAATAAAACTTCGCGCACATAATGCTTTTGAAGTTTACCTCCTGTTCAAGCCTGTGGGTACTGAATATGAGGACTCCAGTGCCTATAATTGACTTTATACAAAAAAAGTCGGGCAATGTGCGTGATATATAAGAGAAATTCGGAAACAATTCTTTCCTTTAATCATATGTCTGAATGTAAAGTTAAATAAATAGTTGAATCTGCTCAACACTTATTGTACCCTACATATCTAATATACATATATATTTTGGAACTTCCGGGTGACTTTATACCGCATATACTCGTCAATATGTGTGTTGTCTCAATGATAATAAAATAAAATAAAAAATCGGCTCAAAACTTGAGTTAGTCCCCATGTAACTAATAATATAATTTTCGAATATCTACCTGACTTTACTCCATATACTCGTAAATATTTTTTTCAGGGAACTAATTTTCTAAGTGAATGAGTAATAAACTGTACTCTTCAACTCAGTACTTATGTGAATGTAAATAAGTGAATGAATTACTGAGTGAGAGATTGAGACTGTACTAAAAAATTTTATTGAATAGGAACATATGAGTTTTATTTAAAATGCACTAGGAGAAAATTTATTCTAAATATATATCTGAGACAATAAAATAACTAAAAATATGACTGCTGTAACTTTACAATTACCAGTGTTGTGTAGAAGGGCACTCCAAAGAAAAGTAAGGGCTGTCCTACCCTCGCTGCCGTGTCGGTATGTCACTCGTAACAACCACATACATACTCTATACTTACATACGCAAAGTCTAGCCATAAAAACGAAAAGTCTTTTGACTGACTTCTTTCAGCTCTTTGATTCCATTTATGTACGAATGCGTATTTTGACCGAATTCTTTCTATTTACAATATCATTATTTCCTGCATTAAGTGCCTCATTGGGGCGTATATATGACACAATATTCTCATAAAGACACTTAAATTTCACTCATTTCTTAAAAGTGACAGATAAAGCATTTGCTCTGAAGTGCAATTGAATGATTATGTGTTTTGAAGTTAAATAGCAGAAAAAGTTGGCAGATGCTTCGATGCATCTCTGCGGTTAAGTTATAAATTGTTTAAGTGCAGTTCATGAGCATTTTTTTTCAGTGTGGTGATATGTTTTTGCGAAACTTTTGTTAACTGTTTTTTTGCGACAAACTGACCGCGAGTAATTGGGCTTTTGATGTACATATGTATTAGTAAAGTTCTACTTTAGAGTGGCGTGATATCATTTGGTAGAGATCAATTAAATATTTTAGTCTTACCAGCTTCTGATTTTCTTATTTCCTATTACTTTTATTACATTAAATTGTGTATTGTATGATGCTTAAGCTTTTCACCTTACTCCCCCAGTTACTAAAAATCTCTGCGGTTGATATTGATATATTATTCTAAAAATATGGGCGCTTCTATGATTAAATATACTTACCTATACTTCGCGTCTTTTTCGAATCGGTAAATTTATGCCAAATTTAACGTTAAATTATTCATTAGTATTTGAGATAAGCGTCGTTTTGTGAGGCTCTAAAAGTGAATTCTTCGATTTTTACTATATTTGAATTTATTGAACAAAGAAGTGCGATAACGCACCATCTCATACTGTATAAAAGCTGAATCGAAGAAGGCTCTGTTGGCCATAACGCCGAAAGATTTTTCCAAATGCTATGACGAATGGAAAATTCGTTGGCATAAGTGTATTGCAGCGGGAGAGAATTACTTTGAAGGAGATGAAATGGACAAAATTCACCTTCCAATTTGATCACAGTAGTATATATTTTTCCCCTTTTTTCTTTCTTTTCTCCTAACATATGTATCCTCTCCTTTTCTCTAACATTTGTATATGGATGTCAGAATTGATGCACATATGCATAAGCGGTGCTCCTAATTCATGGTCACGGTCATCCAATTTTGCACAGTGACATACTTCTGACCAAACACTTTCTCTTTCATTAAAGATATGCAAAAAGCGATGTAAAGGGTGATAAATTTACTTTAAAAAAACTCTGAAACTTCAAATTTAATTGGGAATACTTTGGCATTTATTTTCTGAAGATTATCTCTTTCAAATATTGGCCGCGGATATGTCTAAGATGACCCATTCGTTGAGTGCAATTTTCAATGACTCGTTTTAGCATTTCGATTGGTAACTAAGTAGCAAATTACACGAGTCAAGTTTTCTAGCAAGGCCTGAATCGAAGCGGGATTTCAATCACAAGATTTCGGCTGTTAACCCCTTGTTGACCAAACCTAGAATAAAGACATTTATCTAATAAGTTTTCACATATTTCCATTCGTAGTCATATATTATTAAGCAATAAAAACAATAAAAAAATGTAAAGGACATCTTAGTATAAAAAAAGGATATGGTACTAAGAAGTACCGTCGAGCTTGAGGAGCTCATATTTTTCATACATTAATGCCATGATACTCGGAGAAACAGTTCTTTTTTTCATTGCAGCACAAAAATATTCCGCAGTGTTGACATTTCGAATGCGGCTTTGACTGAATTTTTTTTAAACTGCACATTTCACATCTTCCTCGACTTTCACCTAATATTGGCCAATGTATCCCCAAATTACCTAATCGGACATCTTTCGGTACTGACTCACTTTTACCACGACGTTTTTTGCTAGCAACCTGCGTTTGTTGGCACCAACATCCTTTTGCGTCATTAAGCCTTGTGCAACTGACCGCCTATATTCTAGTAGAGTAATCTTATCATGGATTTGACAGTATACAATGTAGGAATTAACGAAAGTTATTTCCAAAAGCCCCCAAAACAATCTATGCCACCATTTTTTCGATCGCCTGCTTATACCGTAGCACAACGCAGCTGATATGCATGGTCCACTCCACCCAGAAAAGGGTTATAATCTTTAATCACAGTTGGGCATTGGACTTGTATTGCTTGGCCTTTACGATCTCTTCTCTGGACACTCGTTTTTTCAGTACCATGGAAATTGGATGCCAATTTTATCGATCTCTTTGAAGAAAGTTACACCGTTCATAGTTGTTCGTGAATCGAATTCTCCTCTTTTCATTTTCTTGTCCGATTTCATGTTTGAAGGAAGTCCTTTCCGATTTCCTCTAACTGTTCCGCATGCAAGCACTTTCCGCAATTGGAGAAATTCCAGTAGTCTAACTGACGTAAAATAATTATCAAATAACACGTACTTGTTCTTGCCCCATTCCTCTTCTGTGTGAGATAAAACTACTCTCTCCCCGAGACCATATCCTTCGTATTTTTCTTCGACAGCTTCAGCCTTTCCTTGATATACAGAGAGCTTTTTAATATAACCCCGTTGATCCGCCAAGCACCATAATTTATAACCACGCTTAATTGGTTTCATAGGGCAATATTGTTTTATGGCACTTCTACCCTCGAAAAGAATCATCGATTCGTCAACTGATAGCTCCTTCATTCCTTGGTATACCTGCTGAAAACATTGATTTAGAGCTTCAATCATAGGGCGAATTTTGAATAGCCGATCCTTATTGTTTTCCGGAATTTTAGAATTATCATTTACATGCAAACAACGTAAAATCAAATCAAATCTGTTTCGGGACATAGCTTTGATACTACGGGGACTGCCAGATCTTCACTTATACTCCAATAATGACGATAACTTGGCAGCTGATGGTAGCCCATACAAAAGTTTATGCCGATAAATGCCAATAGTTCACTTTTTTGTAGATTCAAAGTTTTATTTTTTTGTAAATTTGAATGAAATATGATTCCTTCCATAATGGCTTCCATATAAGATACGAAAAATTGTGCTGGCGTTTCCATATCCTCAAAAAAACCAGTTACTGGTCCCTCTACTGAGTCAAATTGTGAAACCACGGTGGGTTTCTCAACTTTTTTCCATTTTCGCAACGGTTCTTCAAAAACTGTGTTTCGGAAATTTTCCGGCAAAATATTTGTCTCTTCATTTTCTTCTTCCTGAATTTGATTTAGAACTTCAATCAAAAACTGATCATCATCGTTCGGTGAAGTCATCACCTCTTCATCTTCATCTTCATCCTCACTCTCATTATCCGTCTCTTGTGCATTATCAATTGGAATTTTTTCCAAAATGGAAGCAATTTGATTTTCTGTCAAAAATCTGCCGTGAACTCCAGCCATTATATTATATTATCTGTATAAACCTGTTTATAATGAAATCAGTGTTGTGTGTAAAAAACAAGGGCCAACAGAGCCCGACGGTACTTACAAGTCTCCTTCAGAAAATCAAATATCACTGGTAAACAAAGACTCCTTTGCGTCTTCAATAATATGTGTGCTTTATTTTGTATTTTAAAGTACCTTTGGTCTGCTTAAAACAGAAAAATTCGAAGTGGTACTGGAGAGTACCGTCAGACAACAAGGGGTTAAATAGCTTTCTCCACAAAGCTTTAAATTTAACAAGATTTCGTCATACAAAAACAAGAAAAAACGTTAACTTCGCCTGCACCGAAGCTAATATACACTTCACAGGTGAATTTCTTTAAGTAACTATGTGTTCAGTTTGTATGGAAGCTATATGCTATAGTAATCCGATCTGAAAAATTTTTTCGGAGACGGTGTTATTATTTTAGGCAGTAATCTACATATGTCAAATTTCGTGAAGATACCACGTCAAATGCGAAAGTTTTCCATACAAGCCCTTGATTCCGATCATTCGGTTTGTATGGCAGCCATATGCTATAGTGAGCTGATCTGAACAATTTCTTCGCAGATTACATTGTTGCTCTAGAAAATAATCTATATCAAATCTGGTGAAGATACATTGTCAAATGTGAAAGTTTTCAATACAAGAACTTGATTCCGACCGATCAGTTTATATGGCAGCTATATGTTATAGTGGTCCGATATCGGCCGTGCCGACAAATGAGCAGCTTCTTAAGGAAAGGATATCTTAAAAACTGAGGGACTAGTTCGTATATATACAGACGGACGGACGGACAGGACAGACACACGGACATGTCTAAATCGACTCAGCTCAACATAGGGATCATTTATATATATACTTTATGGGGTCTCCGACGCTTTTCTGGGTGTTACTAAAATCGTGGTAAACTTAATATACACCGTTCAGGGTATAATGACAGTTGTTAATCTAGTCTCGGCGATTATTTGAATCTAATCTACTCGAAAACTCTCTGTGCGACTCTCATTTATCGTTATCTACTTGTCAGCATTGGAAATGTATTACATTATTACAGCGAAAAAAATGTAAACAAACAAATGCCTTGAACGCAACAAATCTGAATTCACCATGAAAATTGACTTCCCAAATAAGAAAATGCATCAATTGTGCAAACTGCTAACTACAGGGGTTGCCCTGTATAGTATATAAAGATTTGGAATAGAAGTTGCCACAGGGCATTCAAGCACTTCGTAACAAAATGTTGAATATTCCTCGTAATGAAAATATTTAAATCCCCATCCATATTTAAAAACCGGTAAATCCTAAAGACAATGCTACACAAGAGAGCTATGAAAACGTGGTAACATGCAATACAGCACAAATGGAAATGCCTCAAAACCAACCAAATGGAAGCGTTGAAACTATGATTTTCAACCTTACCCAATGTAAGCCACAATTTATGGCTTCAATGCAAAATATAATTCAAGATATAATCAAATCACAAAACCAAATGTTGCAAATTTTTTAAGTAAAAAATGAATGCATTGAGCATTTGCTTATGGAATACTAGAGGTGTTAACCAACCAACTAACATAAACTGGAACTTAAAAGATTTCTGAATGAAAACAATATTGATGTAATGATGATATTGTCAGAAACTCATCTTATGAACAAAAACAATTTCTTTATTCCGGGATTTAGATTCTATGTTACAAACCATTCAGATGGAAAGGCAAAAGGAGGAATATAAGTGTTGGTTAGAAAACGGTTAAATCACCTCGAAATAAAATCTTATGCCACAGGGCAATTTCAAGCTACAACAACAACTATAAAAAACCGCTGCGGGGACTTGAACCTGTCGGCCGTATACTGCCCAATTCGGTTTAAAATTACAGACATCTAATGTAAAGACTTTTTTGGAACACTAGGCCATAGATTTTTAGCAGGTGGAGATTACAATGCACAATACACATATTGGGGCTGACGATTAATTAATCCGAAAGGACGAAAGCTGTATCAAACTGTAGGCACAATAACCTTGATATCATATCTCCCGGTAAGCCGATATATTGGCCTAGTGATCGTTACAAAATACCAGATTCAATTGATTTTGCTGTAATCAAAAATATAGAGAAATCGCACATAAGATCTGATACATGTACTGATCTTCTGATCACTCTCCGGTAGTAATAAAGTTATGTGAAAAACCCATATTCGTTTATCCAAAAGTGGGAAAACGAATTAGCTAAAATATAAAAAATATGTGAGTAGCCACAGTAATATTGAGTACAAAATACATACAGGAAGATACATTGACGAAAGTCAATGATATAATAACCAGCGCAGCTGTCTTAGCAACACCAAACAAATACTACAAGCCGCTTGGTCCAAGAAAAATCACTAATAGAGAAATATAAAAGCTTGTAAATGAAAAAGGCGTGCAAGACGTGAATGGCAGATAAATCGTTCCCCTTCCACTCAGCTTCAATTAAAGTCTGATGTACGTAAATTAAAAAAGCCGCTTAAACGTGAGGAAGATTTGAAGACTGATTTGTACACTCAGAAAAGAAACACTTTAAAGTCACTTTGAATCCAGTACAAGGAACTTTAAAATTAAAAATTTTTATGTATGAAAACCAGCCGTATTGAAAAATATTTAATCTTAAAGTTAACACTTTAAAATGTAAATTATTAATGTTAGCACTTTGAATATTAAAGTTAAAACTTTACATTTTAATATGCGCATTCTCGAATACAATATAAACACTTTTGATTTTAAAGTTCACACTTTTAACCCAATTTAAAAATGTTTGTATTTAAATTAAAAGTTAACACATTCAACCTCAAATTAAAAGCTTTAGCTTTTATTTTGAGAATGAACACTTTCAAATGCAATTTAAAAGCTTTCACTATAAACTTTAAAGAAAACACACTATTTTAATTGTTTCTAATTCACATTTTTTTTTTATTCAAGCATATTTAAATTTAAATTTATTTTACATCTATGAAATAACTTATTTATAACTCATTTATAATTCATTAAATAAAATAATTTAATTTAAAATTAAAAAATAAACCATTATATTATTATATCTTTTTTAATCTTGTATATGTCTTCCCATTGTTAATTTGATGTAAATTCATAGGCAGGCTTGTGAAATGTGATATGTTAATCAGTTTAAGGCAATTTTGTTTTATACCAGTCTCGTAAGATTGAAAATGTGCATCAAATTTAATAATTTCAATAGGATAACATAGAACGTAAATAATTTCATTTTCGTAAATAAAAAGTTTGATTTTATAGATACAACAATTTATTTCATTCAGTAATGCTAAAAAATTATTTTGTTTATACTCGATTCCTTTATAATGTATTATAGTCGAAACATAAACAGATTGATAGTTAATATTTTCAAAGTTCAATATTTTAGGAAAATATTCTTCTTTTGTTAAGTCCTTTGTAATAAATGTTTCAGTGTTAAAAGCATGCGGAAACCCATCTTTATACTTATGTAAAAAATTTGAAAAATAAAAAGAACTTTTCATAGCCGCTGTATGAGCAGGATTTACTCGAGATGTTATATTGTTAAAATATATTTTTGCATCTTTATGTTTTGTCTCGAAACGCATTGCCCAGACAAACTTGAGAGGACCACATTTCTCAATTGCGTGTGGGTAGTGCACCAAAAAATGATGCTTAGGTTTCAAATTACCGTAAAGTAGAATATATAATTGATGATGTGCTTTAATTAAATTTTTTAACTTATCTAGATCGAAATTAGAAAAACTAGAATCAAATAATAAATCTACTATTTCTATTAGCAACACCAACAGTTTCCAATGCTTCACGTCTGGTGAAATTAAATCTCCTATCATGAGTGGAAGAAAATTTGTAAAGCATAAAACCTCACTAGCTGTCATTTTTAAGTTGTACGATTGAAGTCGGTCCATAAGGAGAGGCTGCGAAATATTTCCTATTTCAATATTTCCAAACTGAAAAAATTTTTTTCTGCTGTTAATAATGTCTAATGAAATAATTTTGTCATTTACCAAACCCAAGATTATGTTTCAAATATCATATACGCAAATTCCTTCTAAAACGTCATGCATAATGTCAAAGCAAATGTTATTTGTTATGTGAAACATTTTTAACTCATTAAAAATACAAACTGTTTTGACACCGGTGTCTTGAAATTTATTGTTAAATAAGTCCTCTTCGTATTGAATCCGAGTTCTTAGCAGTTGTTCGTTTTCTGCAACATCAATTTTAATTTGATCTTTAGTAGTTGTACATGCTCGACAGTAACGCTTGGCATTAAAAGATTGAACAAAACCCAAAATACTATTTACACCTACATTATCTCCAACTATAAGGCCTAAAACGAAATGTACTTTGAAAGTCTGATCAAGTGATTGAATTAATATCCCTTCCTCCAATAATTTAAGCTCTTCAAGTAAATGGAAGAAGGACGTTCTGTTTCCACAACATTTCAAATCTTTTGTAGATATAAAAGCAGCATTAAAAATAAAATCAAGTTTTGAGAGTATATATTGTGGCATAGTAGGGAAATTGTAATAACAACTGCAAATTGAGAATGTGTGACTACCAAGAGCGTTATTTATTTGAAAGTCATCAAAATATAAAACATAGGGTATTACCAGTTGAGAATCAACTTTTAATTTAATTGAATGAAAAATTTGTCCATTACAAAAATTTGAAAAATTAGTATCTGCTAAAAACTTTTCTGTATTTTCTAAAGTCATTTGTAAAACATTAGGTAACTCAAAAAGTGCTTTAAATTGAAATTTTAATGGCATTATTTGAATGCTAAGCTTTTTACTATCGAGTGTAGGGTTTCCCTGAACAACTGTGTCAGCTATTTCATTAAGAATTACAAAAGACTTTGGGCTTTCATATAAATTCATTGCCTTCAAAACTGTAATTATTCGATGTTCAGATTTTATTTCCATAAATGGATCATCACAAAAGTTAAGAATACAGTCAATATCGTTTTGTAGTTCGGGTAATAAGTTACTGTTTGAATTTGAAATAACATTTCTGATTGTAGCAGAAACTGTTCCTAGTAAATCTGATACCATGCTTTGTATATTTAAAACATCTTTTCTTGGCATGGTACTTTTTGAATATAGTTGCAGACATAAAGCTAAAGACTTATTTTTTAAATCCGTTATGGTTTGTTCTCTATTTATATGAAATTGTGAACTTGTGTCTGGCATTGTTACTATGATAGGTTCATCTGATAAAATGGGTTCATCTAACCTAATTCCGGAGGATGTGGCGGGTAACTCTGTTGGTGTTTGTAAAGTGTAAATTATATTCTTATGTGTTAACAAATGTCGCTTTAGAGAACTAAAGTTAGAAAAAATTTGCTTACATTTATTTTGTTCGCATTGAAGTTCATCTCTATTTGACAATAAATGCATGTGTTTTAAATGTCTTATTAGCACATCAACACTTTTAAATAACTGAAAACATCTGAAACATTTATACATTATTACAATCGAAAAATTTACAAAATTTAATTTTTTTCATTCATGTGTGTTAACAATGAAGTAAGATTTAAACTTTTTAAATCAAATTTTGAATTTTGAATTTTCATAAAAATACTTTTGGATAAACATCCATGGCATTTCGCAGATCTTAGGATATTTAAGATTAAACACGTGAAAGATTTTAAAGCATATATCCAAACTTTCAATAAAAGAATTTAGTTTGTACAAAATTTTGTCAAAGTAAATGTAAAAGGTTTTAAGATCGTCCTCAGAGTCTCCTACCACAATTATAAACGGCTGTACAGTCAATTTATTATAAAAATATTTACCGATAATTTCTTTTATTCGTATTGAGTAATCGCTAATTGTTGTTAACTGCAATACGAAGCTTTCATTAGCATCTTTAATGGTGGCTTTCTTTTTTGTATTTCCATCTACACTAAATCTTGCTGAAGGCAGCAGAACTGAATTGAGAAGAATTGTAAAAATGTAGTCTTGAAAATCTAAAAAAAAAAATTATTTAGTGTTATTTTATTAATTTAACAACAACTTACCAATTTTTTTCGTCGTTTTTGCTTGGTTCAAAAGATCTATTGATTGCTTATTCCGTATGTTGGCATAGTAGTAGTTTACTATCTTGGTTTTAAAATTATCCCACTTTGTTTTTAAAAGATTATCTTTTGCTGGATAAATCAAATTGAAATCTAGATTAATCTAAAAAAAAAATAAAAATTTTTATATCCTTGAATTTTCTGTTAAAGTACTTTTTAAATACCAGAAATGGTGCTCTGGAGTCTTTTAAAATTAGCCACTCCTGCAAAAAATCAGAACTCGAAAGCTTTGCCAAATCCTTCTTCCGAAATGTAAATGTTTTTTGCCATTTGTCAATAACCTCATTCCAATTATTGACATCTTTTTGAAGCGAAGTTTTTAAACATAACGACAGCGTTTCGTTAACTTCAACATTTTCGTCTACTAATGGATCACGTACTTCACTCTAATCTTTGTCTTTAAATTAAAATATTTGGAATAGAGCTTGCCTGATGGGTTTTTTTTTCTTTGACGAGGAATGTAGTAATAATCCTGAAAGAAATAAGATTACAATATGTTCTTTTAAATATATCGTTTTTAATAATACCTGGGACTCTTTTTCATTGGGAAATAAACCAATTATTTCTTCCACAATACTAGCAAAGTGTTCGGGTCTAAGCTTTGTCTTTGTTAACATGACATCTTCTAAAATTATTTTAATGAGGGCATCGCGTTGCTTATTCGTAAAACATGCCCATTCCTCATAATATTGAATAAGTTGTTTTCCGGCTGAGTTATCGTTTAAAAATGTTGAAAGGGGCTGCAATGAAATTTATCATAAAATTTAATACAAAACCTTTTACTGTATATTCTTACCTGTGATCCAAATGCGTTTCTTATTGAATTATTTGAAGAACAAGGTGAATCTTTGTGACGGTTTTTTTCTAGCCAACCAACAACTTTTGAGGTCTGGCTCAACGTTTCGTCTTCTATTCCAAACTGAAAAAATAAGTTTGCTAAATTATAAACGTAGTAATATTGAAATGGTAATTGTATCTATGTGCGTGCTTAACGTCGCAAATAAGCTTCAAAATTAATATTATATTTACCTTTGACTTGCGCCAGAAAAACAACTTTTCTCTAAACTCTGCTCGAAGACCAATATTTTTTACTGCTTCCGCAATGTCTTCTTTCGGCAAATATTTTAAGCTTCGAAAAGTTATTCCAGCATCTAAGGAACATTAATAATAATGCATAAGTGTTAATATTGCCGAAGAATTTTTACTTACTTTTTAGGCCAAGAAAAAGTGTTTCCAGATCTCCTCCTTTAGCAGATTAAGGAGATCCGTATCTTCCTCAACACACATGTACGTTAAATCACCCTGCTCATTAATTTGGATATCGTTGCCAAAAATTCGCAGCAAGTCGTTTTCCGGAATAATTTTACCCTGACTGGTCATTCTTGTATCTTGTTTACACTTCTAAATTCTTAAATGTCAAAGTGAACACGTTTAAATAGAAAGTGCCACTTTGATTTAAAAAGTGAACACTTTAGATTTCAAAGTGAACACGTTTAAATAGAAAGTGCCACTTTGATTTAAAAAGTGAACACTTTAGATTTCAAAGTGAACACGTTTAAATAGAAAGTGCCACTTTGATTTAAAAAGTGAACACTTTAAATTTCAAAGTGAACACTTTTAAATAGAAAGTGCCACTTTGATTTATAAAATGAACACTTTAAATGTAAACGTTAACACTTTTCTGCAAATTGATCACTTTACATTTTAAATTTAACACTTTCAAAATAAACGTTATAATTTTATTTTTAAACTTTTAAAAATTTTAAATTAAATGGATTCACTTTTAATACAATTTTAAAAGTGATTACATTATAAATAATATATTTTACTTTAAAATATAAAGTTTGTCATTATAAAATAAAGTTACAAATTTTAAATTTAAGAATTTTACTTTAAAAACAAAAATTTTAACTTCTAAATTAAAAGTAAACAATTAAAAAACTTAAAATTAGCACTTTTACAAAATATTTTTTTTTGTGTTCCCCATAAAGAACCTATAGACTGAGGCACTTTAAATAAAATTTAAAAGTGTTCACATTTAATTTTAAAGCGCACTTTTTTTCTCAGTGTATATAAAGAAGCTGTGTTCAAATTCAAACAAGCAAAATTCCCTTTGGAAAGCCCAAAATTCCAGAAAGCCACCAGCTGACTCCAACATGCCTATATGAGACTTGCGTTGAAATTGGGCTCGAAGTGACGAGGAAAAGGCTAATCAACCTAATTTGACGAGGAACAACTTTAAGTTGTCAATCTTACCCAACACAGCCAAAGCGTCGATCGAGTATTTTTAAGACTTAACCTTCTGAAATTATTGGAGTCATCAAAGAACTTAATCCAAAAAAGTCACCGAGACATGATAATATTTCCCCAAAAATGCTAATTGAGTTACCAATTATTACTGTAGAGGTGCGCTCTTTGCTCTTCAATGCAATTCTTAGTTTCAGATACTATCCAATTTCATGGGAAAAGTCGCAGATTATCGTGATAGGTAAACTTGGGAAATACTTAACAGCCGTCTTCATTACAGACCAAACAATCTTCTACCCTGTCTTTCTAAAGTATTTGAAAAAGTATTACTATCAAAGATGACTCCTTTTCTCCATGAAAATAATACAATACCAATGCATCAATTCGGACTTCATGCGAAACATGGCACAATAGAGCAAGTAAATAGAATTACTAACGAAATAAGGATAAGGATCAAATACTTAGCACAGAGAGTACTGTTCAGCAATATTTTTAGATGTAGCTCAGGCTTACGATAAGGCGTGGCACGAAGGCCTTTTATATATGATTAAAAAAATTCTACCTTTAGAATTGTGTAAAGCGTTGGAGACTTATTTAAGCAATAGACAATTTATGATGAAAGTTGGAGATTTAATATCTGATGAAAGACAGATAAGGGCTGGTGTACCACAGGGCATCGTTTTAGGCCCAACTCTATACATCATATATACAGCAGATCTTCAAACAGCTAACAATGTATTAACTGCAACTTTTGGTGATGACACAGCTATAGTGAGCCGTAACAAATGCCAAATAATAGCATCAAGAATATTAGCGGAGCATTTAAGTTCTGTCGAAGAATGGCTAGCGAACTGGCATATAAATGTGAATGAACAGAAGTGTAAGCATGTTACGTTTTCGCTAAGACCAAAAATGTGTCCGGCAGTAAAAATGAATAAAATTTTAGTAACTCAAGCGAACGAAGTAACATTTTTGGTGTTCACCTAGATGGAAGGCTCGCGTGGAGAAATTGGCTTTTAAATAAAAACTCCAAACTTGGCCTAGACAAAGTGCTTTTACATAATGTGGTCATAAGGCCGATTTGGATGTATGGCATTCAACTGTGGGATACGACCTGTGCAACTAATATTGACATAATACAAAGGCTTCAATCGAAAATGCATCGAATAATTACGTGTTCACCATGGTACATGCGTAACGAAAATATCCATAAAGACCTTTGTATTGCTATGGTAAAGAAAGAAGTAGAAGATAGCAGAATGAAATATATATTTAAACTCCGAGATCACCCAAACCCTTTGGCTAATGCTTGGTACATTCCTGCAGACAAGCACTCCTTAAAAGAAGAGAAACATATGCCTGCGTATTAAAGAGCATCGTATCACCAAACAGCTCAATCACTTGCTTGAGCCTGTCTAATTTTTAAATAGGTTTAAGATTTTATAACTTATTGTTAGCCTTCAAAAAAAGCAGATCGAATAAATAAAAAAATAAAAGAAGAAAAGATGGGTGATGGTTTTGCGAATAATACGTTCAGTAAGCCGATTATGTTGACTATAAGTTGAGCGAAGCGCGCGAAACTCATACTGTACTGAACGTGAATGTTCTCAGTAAAGTTGACCGATTCTTAAACGTTGTTTAGGCGTAAGCTTTTGCATAATATAATTCCAACTAATACTGAACAAATCAGATATAACAGCTTGAAACGACTTACGCGAGATCTGTCTAAAAAAGGCTATTGAAGAAAGCACATCTATTACATATGTATTTGATACAATTATTGAGATCTGTTAATAAAATATTTTTATTCTAGCAAGGAAACCTCTATCACAAACAAAATAGATTTCTTCTTGCATATTACGGCATAACACTCTTTCCAAAAGTCAAATTACACCCATTTATGTGCTAAAATGTGCTTACATAACCATTTCTCCCCTTTTTCAAATTGTTTGCTTTTACTTAAGCTGAATATTTCATTTTCTGTTTTTGCAAGAACGTGCCAAAAACAGCAATTTCTTCTGATAATTTTCTGCTCTTTTGCAATGTTCAAGGAAAAAACTTGGTAAGGCACAAGTATGGTCAAACTCAATTAAGACACCAGTTTATTGGGAAATATACACTTTACTCATATAACATGACTCACGATAATTGATCACGCAAGTATCGATTTATTTAAACTATTTTTTTCCGTAATTGCTACAGAAAAACCAAAAATTTTCCATTTTGGAATACAACATTTGCTTGGGTTTGGGAAATGTAAAAAGTTGCCAAATTTTGGATTTCCGTGGCCACCTAAGACGCACCCGGGTAAATTAAAAAATTTCTAAAAGAAATTTTGCCAATAACTTTAAAAAAGCCGTAAATTTAAAATTTTTGATACTTTTGAGTTGAAGTTTTTTTCGGAAAAAACCGTCTCGCAAAAAAAGTTTCTTCTTAAAATAAATTTTAAAGTTTAAAATTTTATTTGCTAAAATTTTTAGATTTTTTTTAAAGGTTTTTTAAAGCTGAATATTTCATTTCGTTTTTCCCGGGGCCCGCTATTTTTTTAAAATTTTTGCTCTTGAAAATGGGAAAAAAGAACACAATTTATGGTCCAATGGAGTTAAACACCAGAGGGAAAAAATTTTGATTATTACTACTCATCGGGAAATTTTTTGGGGGAAGGCTTTAAAATCTTTACCGTTATTAAGAGGAAATAAGCTCTTCGAAGACTCGCACAAAATTTCTATGCCTTTTATACATGCATTTATCTCTAACACAGTTGACCTTTTTTACCCCAAACACCGTTTTTTGAACGTTTTACTTGTATCGATCTTAGCTATGTGACGTCGTTGGACCACTCGCTTCTGAAACGTGCTGAATATTGAATGCATTTATGACTGCAACTATATCTACATAATTCGTGTAGGTTTTAACTTAATACGATCATCTCTGAACTTATAATAAATTTTTTCAAATTGCAATGCAAGTACCTATAATTATTTAAATTCTGACAAAAATCTCACGAAAACTCAATTCAGTTTGCCGCGGTACATTATCGTGGTGCAAAGTTATAAGTCCATAACTCTGGGCTTTTTACCTCGATAATCGCAAAAACTGTCAACATATCCCCGATTTTTGACCTGCTTTTAAGTGCTTCTTTCGGCATCGACTTACCTTTGCCAATATATTCGACCTACTGATCATAAGGTTTCATGACATTTTGGTAGTCTGGAACAGAGATCTGCAATTATTCTCTTTTTTGAGTCATTTATTGACTAATGCAAAAATTAGTCTTAATGGGTATAAGTCAAAGTCAAACTTTTACGCTCATACACATAACTTTTATAAGTAAAAAGACAAATTCTCTCTTGGTGTGTACTGGTAGAGTACCTAGCTCCCTTATTCAATGAATTGACTCATAATATTATACCGTTATGACTAAAAACACAAAGAAGCACCAATTATTCAGCAGAATGACTAAAGTCATTTGAGTATTTTTTGTTTGTTTTGTTTATTTGAATTTGCGAATACAACATTTGAAGTTAAAATCCAAAATATTCGTTTTCTTTTCGTTTTAATTTCTAAATAACAAAATGAGATCACATTCATAAGTAAATAAAAGAAATCCATAAGTATTCAAAAATAAAATAAAAACATCCGTACATCAATAACACATACATATATACAGAAAATATTTTAAAGTTCTTTGTTGAAAATAGAATTTAAAAAGAGAATATTATCCACTGTGTTAGGGGCTATTCTGTTCCGCTTTTCGGTAATAATATTACCGGCTAGTGGAAATACTCTCTCAGATGCTGCGCTACTAGCAGGAATGGCCAATACTTTCCATGCCAAATTGGACAACCTAGGATATTGTTTAATATTGTTTTGCCACCACTGCATTACATTAAAGTTGTGATGGAATTCAACATTTTCTTTTGAATATTGGTGTACTTCTTCTGTAATATTTTCATCTCCTAATGAAAAAGCACGTTGCAAAAGGTTTGGAAAAAAAGAAGCTTTTTTTTTATTGATTGAGGAAGTCACTGTTATTGAAGATGTAGAAGTTGAAACTGAGTCGTTTAATTGAAGAATTTGTGTCGATGGGTCTTCCGGTAGCAAAGGTATTGATATTGTAAAAGGGTCTTGCATAGTTAAATGACGTAACCTATCTCCATTTGTAGTTTCAGCAATGCAGAAATTTTGAACTTCACTTAAGTTATTTGCTTGGAGGCATAATGCTGGCGGATATAAATAGTATACAACTTTGTGCCATATACTCAAATTTTGGAGCCAAATCTCTTCTAAGCCTTCCAAAACCTTCAATTTTAAGTTTGAAATTGCTTGATCATCATTTTCATCGAATTTACAAAGTTCTTTTATTCGATGAGTTACAGGTATTACGTAGCATAAGGAAGGGGTAGAACAACCCTGAAGTTTTTTAAAATTGATTTCAAAATCTCGGCAAAGCTTAACCAAAGCTTGAATAATATATATATTTAAATTTGTAAGCCAATTAATTTCTCCATTATTTGTCAAAATTTCATTAATTTTCAACCAATTGTCTGCTATTGACTTTAGGATATAAAAATGTGAGTTTCATCTTGTTGAGCAATAGCTTTTCAACGACGTTTGCAGCATATGTTGCAAACCCCAATTTTTTAAATATTTTACTAACTTTTTACATGAAAAAATTATGTCTTTGAGTTCATCTGTAGATTCAACACTTGATTGTAAAATGTTTGAGAAAAGGTGACCTGAACAAATTAAGCCTTTCGTTATTTTCTAATGCCTTTTTCGCATTGCTTCCTCGATCCGTGACGAAAATAAGGCTATCTAAACTGTGAATGCCAAATTCACCAAACAGACCTCGTAGCTTGTTTTTAATATTAATTCCAGTACATTGCGAAAAGTCCATAGACTTTATCCTAAGTACAATGTCATATAATTTAAAGTTTTTTTGAAAGTGCAATGTGGCACACAAAAAATCTCGTTTAATGTAATTGTCTTTCCACAAATCAATTGTGGCAGAACAGTGACAGGACTCTACAATACTGCTTAATTCACATGATATCTCTTTTTTTCATCTCCGCCTTTTTTTCTATTTTGCGCGAAATTGTTGTAGGGTCTGGAAGCAAATCGTCTATATCTACATTTTTGCCATATTTCGTGCCAATAACTATAAAAAATTGTATTAGATTCCTAAATCCGGAACCTTCTACGGTTGAAAAAGGATGACCGTCTGCAATCATCCAATCCGCGCAAGTTTCTAAGGCCAGTTTTCTATCGTCTTCACTAACTTTCTGTTTAGGCTGCTCTTTTGTATGTAAAATATAGCATTTGTGTCTATTGAGATTCGAAGTCTGCATGCCACGACATTTAAACACTTTTTTGAAATTTCGGCAACACACCAAACCATTTAAAAGACTTCCATCGTCTTTTATAATTTCTGCAAACATATCCCATATAGCACTTCTACCCTTTCGTTTGTCATTTAGTTTATAAAAACCGTTACAATTTTATCTACGACTGCTTATGTATCCATAGTAAACTTTTAAACTAAAAGAAATAAAATACTTACATACATTTGTATATAGAAATTTAGTAAAGAAAGTATTCTACTAAACTAAGTTAGCTAAAATAAAACAACTTACAATTACTGAAATAATTCCACTTAATTTTTTTTCCACAAGTAGCAATGCGCAGAATGAATACACAAAAATAAACGATAACTGCTCAGAAAGTTCAGCAAGTGGAAGCCATAACACGAATCAATACTCAAACTCATTCGTACTTTTTTCCACTCCCACGACTCAGTGAGTCTAATAGGATTTTTAGAGTTAGAACCAACTAAGAGTGCTGTGTGTATTTCTATGATTTGGTTGGAATGCGTAATAGTATTTTATGAATTAGCATTGATACACACTTGCACCAATTGTTATGGCACATGACTTAAGTACACCAATTTTATTGGTACTCAATGCAGATCTCTGGTCGGGAAGTAATGTTTTACAGACGTTAACGTGACGCTGTTATTCGAACGAATTTAGTGATTTTAGAACCAGTCCTGCTCTCACTTTATGCCCAAATGATCTTTTGATTGTTTTCACTTATCCTTCCGATATTCCAAAGTTGCCGGTAAGAATTCTGACTGTTAATCGTCGATTCTCAATCCCGAATTTCTTCATTGTATTACGTGTTCATCGTCAGTTGATGTTGTTGGCCGTCCTGGGCGTGGCTCGTTCTCAGCGCGTTCTCGACCCTCTTTGAATAATTTGTACTAACAAAATCATTTGCTCGTTACAAAAAATTACCACGGTTTCAGCAGCAGAAATTTAATCCCGCACACAAAATTGAAAGGAACTTTTTTGTTGAATAATTTCACTCAACGTAAAAATCGCCGAATACACTTTATATACTTCAGAAAGGCAGGCGTCTTCTAAACACCAATGATTATTTTGATGCTATATTTGGCACAGATTATACTAACAGTCATATCAACCTAAAAAATGAGTTTTCGACTGAAATTTAAATAAAAAAATCTTACACCTTTTCGCCAACAGTGCGGAAATACTAGGTGCTACTTTCATAAGAAATTTTGAAAATTCATTAAGACTCTTTTTTCTCTATCCTTCCAGAAGAAAACTTAGAAATTTAAAACTGATTGCAACAGTATACTTTCTTCGGTTAATAAAAATAATGATTTATTCGATATAAATCGTTACGGTGCTTTCATACAACATGAACGACAGTCTTTAGCTTTGTGAAAAAAAGCTCTTTATTAACTTCGGTACATAAGAGGAATATTTTAAAGCAATATTTGAATAATACCTATACTTCTATCAGTTACTATACTATCAACACTTCATTTTCACTGTATCAGGGCTTTTCACAAATACTTCCTTGACGTTTTGGGATCGAAGGAAAAAAGAGGAGGTGTAACTCAATGGAGTCAGCTAAGTGAAAGCGAATTTAAAAGTCAGTAAAGATATGAGCAATTCTCCATTCTCAAGAGAACCAGGCGTATTAATAATATATGTGACCTGGTCTACGGAAAAGGAGCTTAGGTTTCAAAAAATCAATTTTCTTTTTTTAGTTGATTCGGATAGAAGATGAGATGCTTTTACACGTAATAGAATCCAAAAAGTCATAACTTGTTTGAAAGTTCCCTAAAAATGTAGAGAAAGAAGAGTAAAAATATGAAAAAATATATTTTTTTTGTAATGAACAAAATACATTGAATTATAAGCTATAAAGACATGATTATACACTAGAAAAACGTATTATGGGCCAAAAATGTTACCAGTTCCTCCTCCTTTACTTCAACAACAGACAGGTCAATCTTAACAAAAGTTTGTTCGATGACTGCAACGTCACGTGAGATGGTTCGGAAAGTGAAGAAGGGACTTGAGTGAAATTAACGACGAAGTGCCAATCACATGGCTAAAGAACTGAAAATACCTGACCGCTGCATCCGACGCATATTGAAAAATGAGCCCAAAGTCAGCCCTACAAGTTCCAAGTAAGACTTGAGAGAGCGAAGCAGTTGCGACATATTATCAGGAAAGTGTTCTGGAGATTGCAACAAATGTTTCGGTCGCAAACCATGGGCATTTCAACAAGACTCAGCACCTTCTCACAAAGCGCGAGTGAACCACGAATGGCTGAAAATAACGTTCCGAACTTCATTACAACCACACAATGGCTCTCGAATTCACTAGTTGCGAATCTTATGGTTAATTCTCTCTAGGCCATTTTGGAAAGCAAGGTCCGAAGTAAAAAATGCACCAGTCTCGAAATGCTGAAGAACACCATTGTCCGTGAGTGGGTCAAAATACTGGCAAGTCGGACTTAATTTATGATTATTTTCACACATTTTGTACTTTAAAATAAATAAAAATAATTTTCCAAACCACATTGATGGCTTTTTTAATTGGTAACATAGTGCCGGATTTACATACTTGTTTATCCTCCTAAGTAGCTGAACACACATAGAAGCCATTCGGCATTGAGGCCAAATTATTTTAAAGTTTTGTAAGGCTTAAGTTGCCAGACCACTGCAGTATATTTCAAACTGAGGTCTTTGCTATTATGAAAGCCGCGAAGGTGTCTTCTAATGCACTTGCAGGTAGTTCCAGAGTCAACATTTAGCAGGTCAGCAATGAGAAGCTTTGCCAGAAGTAAGCAGATAAAACTTTTACAGAGTGCCAAGTCTCAAAGGTATCGACGGCAATGAAATAGTAGACGAGATTGCCAAGAATGATAAACTGCTAACACTCAAAAATGGTATCATCATTGGGAATTTGTTATCTATACGATGATTTTGATAGAAGCAAAGTAAAGAAAATTAAAACCCGATGGCACGAGCTACCACGGTACAAAACAGCAAAAGTCATGTGTGAAACTATAGATCAGAAGTACACAATTGGCACTCGATAGAATAGATGTAGACATGATGGGATTACTAACTGGTCACTGCCTGGTGGCGACACACATCCGCGAGATGAGGCTGACAGATCGAAAAGACAGCTAGCTAGTCAATAGCAAGGCACCTGGGAAACAATGGAGCGTATTTTGTGCATTTGTTGCGCAATAGAAAGACACGCTATAAGTATCTGGGGTCCCCAGGGTATGATACGCTGAAAAAGGTATGGAAAGTTAGGCCACAGAGTCTGTTGAAACTCATGTCAAAGGCATCCTAAAACATAGTTACTACTAATGTGGTAGATAACTGAACTCCATCTGGTATGGCAATGGACCAAAACTGGTATATGCGTAGCTCTTGCCTACTAGATCAACCAAATCTAACGTAAGAGTTTATATTCAAATCGAATTGTGACCGATAAATTTTTATTCATTGAGCATCTTATTTTTGGCTTAAAATATATTATAAATAATTTATTTAATTGTGTTATTACTTTATTTTCCTTATTTAAAACCATCAACGCTTATACATCACTGTAACGATTAGTTTCAACAATCAATTATTAAATGACAACAGGATAACATATACGAAAAGTCAAAAACCCACAACAAATGGGGCACAGCGGTCATACTACCAAGTAGAATATAACATCTCTAGTTGTTTTTGTTGCTTTGGTTGTTATTGTAGTTGTTGTTATAGATGTGGTGATAAAGCTTGACAGTTTTGTCGCGTGCTGCTGCACTGCGCTGCCGTAGCATAACTTTACTTAACGAATTGTGTGACAGCTTAGGAAGTTAAGTACAGTGCTGCACGACTCATTCCAATTAGACAGAGTAAAAACAAGAGGCAAAGAAGAAATTATGAAGAATGAATGAAATCATGAATTTTAAAATTCCTGCAGCGTGTAGAAAACATTGGTGGTATTACAGAAGAAAGATAAGCATGAAGTACGCTTGGCAATGCTAATGACCCATTGTTCCGTACGAAATTTTGTAAACATGTGACAGCGCTCAAGAATAAAGTTTAAAGCAAAGCAAATAAATAAAAAGCAAATTGAAAGAAAGTACGGAGTGAAGTAAATTAAAAGCAAACTCACAAGCCGCAAATTAGCAAAACTGCCATGGAAATAATTGTGCAAACATGCTGTTGCAAATAAATTATTATATAGTATGAAATCATTTTTCATTCATTAAAACATCAACTCAGCAGAAATATATACATAATAAATGTACATAAATATGTGTGTAAAAAAACTCAATTTTGAGTTTATATTTTGTTGTGAGAGAAATTTTCCTCACCATATCCACGACCGTCACTGCAAATTCAACAACAACATTAAGCATTTTCCTACATTGCCAGCGGCGCTCCGCGCCGGTTTCAAAATGCCTGCGCATTTGCTAGTTTTTGTTTTTTGAGAAAGGAAATGGGAAAAATTTCACACGGCGCCTTGTCAAGTAAGTGAAAACTTGCGCGCTAGCTCAAAGATATGTACTTTAACATGCTTTTCTATTTTTTTTTTTTTTTTTTTTTGTTTGCCTGTAAAATAAAGTGGAATTTTTCCTTGCTTATCGTTCTTTGTAAAGCATTAGTTGACGGCATCAACTTAAACACCAAGAGCCGTGAAGTCGATTCTCTCAAATAACTAGTAGTCACCATATGCAACAACACTACCAACAAGAAAACGAAAAGTATCATCAGAAAATAATAAAAAAAAGTAAGGAAAGGGTAAATTGGGGTGCAATCGAACATTTTTCACCTTTGCAAATTGAAAAAAAGCAACACCAGTGAAATACTGAAAAAGAGGATCGGAATCCAAGCAATATTATATATAATTCATAATAATATAAAGTCAGCCGGATGTTCGAAAATCCAGATGTTAGACATATGAGAGTTTTCGCCCGATCTCATCCATTTTAGGCGCAAAGATACACTGTTATAAGCAAAGCTGGTTCCCTTCTTATAATTGCAATAATTGATATACAAGTTTATGCGGTATAAAGTCAGCCAGAAGTCCAAAAATTTAAAAATGCTACTATCAGGAAATAATTTTCCTTTGAATTTGAGGGCGTATTTTACTTTGCGCCTAAAATGGATAAAGTCGGGCGAAAACTCGAAGTAGCCCCATTTAGCTAATATCCGGGTTTTCAAGCATCCGGTCGACTTTACTTCATTTAATTGTGAGTTACCTTGATTAAATCTAAAAAGCATTTTTTAGTATGTAGCTTTGACAAAAATAAAAAAATCGGGTCGACACTACCTACTAGTTGTATATTTAAAAGATGCCTTCGTTATTCGTTAATATTCGTTTTTTATCATCCCTGAGCAACGTCTAAATTAATGTGATCAGCCCAACCAATTCTTGGCTCCCAAGATACCTCAAGGGTCGGTAGGGTAATCCGTTAAACTTTTTTTTTTTAGTATTTTCTGTTCCCTTATACCCTTAGAATTAATGTAGAGACCCACTTTACCATTGAAAGGTTTTCAAAAAGGCCCAAAAATAATAACTAGGGGTATGAAAATTTTTCAACGTTTATTTTCAACTTTGTATGCTTTTTCAGTACCTCAATTTTTAAACGCGTTTTTCTCAGTACACACTGTTTTAAACTGGCGAACATGATTCCGATCGAGCTACTCAACTTAACTTGCTTAAGTTTTTTTCACAAAACGCCTGGCTATCGTCCCTACTAGATTCATAATTTTTTATAATTTACTGACAATGTTATAGCAAAATTTATGTAAAACAAACATGGGAAAAATTTAAAAAAAAGTTAATTACTTTTTTATTTATCAACATTATTTTCATGATTCTAGTAGGGACGATAACCATTCACGTACTTTTTAAGAATACGTTGGGTTTTTGTGTTTCAGGTGATGCAAAAGCAAACGCAGCCATTTCTCCGACTGATGTCATCAAAAAATTCCGACAAAAATTGTTCTTACACTCCACAATGTACCCCATGAAACAGATGTGAAAAAAGTTCTATTGTAGAATAAAAATTTCTATGAAAAAAATGTAAAAAATCATGCCAGATTACCCTAATGACCCCTTCATATAATGATTTCCGTTTTTCCACCTGACTTTAAACTATTCAATTTGGTCAAAATGTGATATTTTTACGAAATTATTGAACAAATTTTTTGCTATAGCCACAAAAAGAAGTCTGGAGTGGTCAAATCAGACGATCTTGCTGCCCAGTGCAAATTGACAAAACGGGAGATTAGGTGCCCGAAAATGCATTCCTCAGTGTAGCGTACCATTGTTAATTTACGTGTATTTCGCATGTGTTTACTACACAAATGTCAAAACAGAACCGACATTAGAGGTCAATTGCAAAATTTAAAGCATCTTATGACTTTTGTGCCACCCTGTATAAAGAATTTCGGTTCTCTGGTTTACGTTTTCAACATAACTCAATATACTAAACTTAGCCTCTTCGGTCGATTTAATATCACTTACTTATCGTTCGTTTTAAGATATTTTTAATATAATTATAGCGGACACGAACTATAATTTGGCAACAAAACTAAGTAAATTTTTTCAACATTTTTAATATAAAATGTTTCCACCAGCTGAACGACTCTCCCGGGCTCTGATTCTTTCATATTGCAAGAGCATAAAATCTTCGCGTGCACCTGAAAATTGTTATCATGTATTATTATCAATGTAAATGCGCTCTGAAATCTCGACTAAGAACTTTCTGATTCTTCCCAACGCATATGTATTTCTAACATTTTTTTTTTTTTTGGAAGCAAGGTTTCTTAACTGCAATTTTTGTGCATTTAGAATTCTGATGTGCCACAATTCTAACTATAAGTATAAAATAGTCAAAAAACAAGTATTAATAATGTACAACAGCAACTTCAAATAGGTTTGAATTATGCCTTAAAATATCATTTATACCATAAAATGTTTATTTGGAATATATTGTATTTTCATATATAATAGAACTATCGGGCGTAGCTCGCTGGGTAATGGTGGTTGGGAAACTGGGAAAGACGGTTCAAAGTAAACATAGGAAAATATGATTAATGTGAAGGTATGTTAGCTACGCGCAACACTCTAAACATCTATACTGATCGGTCGAAAATGGACGATTGAGTCTGATCCACTGCCCAAAGTTAGGCATAAGGCAACCTTTTAAGTTTCCAGACCACTGCAGTCTTTGCTATTGCGTAAGCATCAGAGGTGGCCTCTGCTGCACCTGCATGCAATTCCATAGTCAACATCTATATAGATAGCCAAGCTGGATGGAATGAGCTACCTGAGTGCAAGACTGCAAGAGTCATGTACAAACAAATGTAAGCAGGAATTGAACTCCATCTGGTATCGCAAAAGATCAAAACTAGTCTATGCGTGGCTTACTGCCTACCAGTTTAACCTAACCTATCATACTATATATACTAAACAATAATTTTACTATACACTGCATTTGTCACGTTTCATTCAACAATTTCATTCGGTTATTCCTACATTCATTTAGATATTTTCGTTTCCATTTATTCATTTATACTATTTAGCTCAAAACTCTGACAACAATCAATGGTTTACTCTATCTGTCCGTTTAATTAAAGAGTCATTTGTATCTTTGGACATCCATTGAATTTATCGAGGAGGTGAGAACATACGTCGAAAACAAATAATTAAATAATTTACCTTTTATTTAAAATTTCCAGGTACTTTTTGTCACAATGAATATACTGATTTCTCACAAATTTTACTAATTTCCATTTGCGCCAGTTCGGTTGGGTGTCTGAAGGTATGCGCTACGAAGTATTTAAGTCTTAACCTTCGAAACGCGAATCAAGAAGGAAGTGTTGAGTTGTTTCAACCTCACCTTCTTCCATACAGCTTCTGCAGATGGCGTCTGGTAAGATTCCCATCGTATAAAGTAGCTTTTACAAAGTTTTTTGCCATATTGTTTTAGTCAGTGGATATGCTATCTTCTTCTGTATGCAATCGGCCATCTATTTTGATTTACACAATATTGATTTTCCGTGAGTTTACGTAAAAAATGTGTAGCGGTTATTGGGTTATAATTTATATGTACATACATAAATATGTAAAGGATCTATGAGGTTTTAGGAAAATTTTATTAGCATGTATTATTAGGGTATTCCTTGTTTTTTTTTTGTTTTTTTGTGGCCAGTGCCGACATGGTACGGCCTGAATGCTTATTACAGTTCATCTACCGCTCATAGCAAACTGATTTAAATGTTTTTGCAGTTGTGTGATTATTTCGGCATATTAAAAGCCAGGTATTTATACTGTATATCTGTTGATATTAGAGTGCAAAAATTTAATTGAAATGAATATTATGTTACATATATGGTGAAGTAAGCCAATTTTAAATGAAAACAATGATTTTGACTATAAAGTAGAAAATATACATTATTGTGTAAAAAAAGGTCTTCATAAATCAGCAACAGGGAGAATTTTGTGAAAAATATGTGAGATCTGATAGTCCTCTGCCAGCCTAGAAATAGACGTTGAAGGCGAACGAATCAATAGAAGAACAGGCATTTAGAGCTAATATCTCAGAGAGACCGTTTTGAACTGCTCCAGAAATTGCTGGAGAGCTTAAAGATGCTAATCAAATTTAACTAGCTGTCACACGTCAATTGAATGAAAATAATTCGAATGACCGAAAAAACTGTAAAAACTACGTGCTTTACAGCTTAGCAGCAGACGCAGAAATAGTAGGAAAGTTGTTTACCTAACATCGAGCCATTAACTGATCATGTGGGAAAATTAAAAAATGATATTGCACCGCTCTAAGTCTACACAGTACAAGTACATAGATTTCTTTCTTTAAAAATTTTTTTTTAAGTTCCTACACGGATAATATTATAAATAAAATTTTTCTTTTCACGAAAAAAAAAATATTTCGGGAATTGTGTCCCCTCTATAGCCTTGAAATAGCCCTTATCTTAACCCAATCGACGCCAAAAACCAAAAGAAATAAAAATTGAAAAAATTATTGAATTTACTTGGATAATCCAATTTTTCTATACTTAGATAAAAATTATACGAAACCGTGCCCGCCCAGTTTCAAGTATTATAATGGGAAAGGCAGCCACACCCAATATTAAAAACAATGTTAATTTTTCCGCCAAAACAAAATATAAAGAAAACACTTTATCCGTAATAAGTACAAGTATTAAAACTAGTTTGGTCGTATAAAATATTTTTTTCTCCATTTTCTATAGCTTAGTATCCAGCTCTCAAGAATGTAAAAACTTCATATAAAAAAAAACGCTTAAGAAACGGTCAAGAAACATTCCTGCGATAAACTTCTTGTGCTAGTATGCAGCTCTAAGGTAATTTAGTACTAATTTTTAATACTTTTTCCAATAAAATGTGAATATGGCAAATCTGAAACATCGAATCAACAATTGTTTCTTGAAGGAAATTAAAAGTAATCGTTAAATTCGTCTTATATTAGTTAAAACCATTATTATGAAGTATATTTCATTTTGAAATGTTGTATAAAACTTACGAATCATCAACAATATTCCTTAAATCGCAAGGAACATATTTATGTTACTACACACATACATACATGCATACATATTACGCACAAAGTTTATCTTCTTTGTTTATTCTCCCTTGCTCTTCTAATGTGAATCATTCACAAGCGTAACCAGCTGTCAAAACTAATTGAAGAAATTATGTATTATTGAGAGCTGGATACGAACCTCATATTGTGCTTATGTCAAAGAAAACTAGTTTTTATTTTTTTAAACCCAACACCAATTATTTGAAGGCATAAAATGAAATCCTTATTAAACCTCCTATTTTAGCGAATTTTAAAAACAATATTAGCTCAAACTGGCTTATTTTGATTCTTTAGTAAGTAAGAAAGTAACTTAAAGCAAGTATCACACAAAACTAATAAAGAAGAGCTAAGTTCGGGTAAACCGAATATTTCATTTTCCTGCAATTTGTAAGGATTAAAGCCAGAGAAGTAACTTCAGGTACATAAGGCCTGTTAGTAACAATGGGGTTAAGAACCAGTTTTCGTCTGACTTTAGACATTCTAGCACGAATATCGTATGACCGTTGTAAGAATAACACGCTCTCTCAATTTTTTAAGATAACTCACAATCCTGTATCTATCTCGCTTAGTTTGTAGTGAAAATAAAAAGTTATTTACGCTGGTTTTAGATCAAAAACTGATGCATCAACAAGTCAGTAAAAAAAATCTTGAAAGAACGGATACCCTAATGTTTTTATATTCTCGTTTCCCCAAAAGCAAGCACACAGTCAGTTGTATTTATTTCATTTCAACGAATACGTTTTTTGGTAAATTAAAATAGTTTTTACCATTTTCTTGAATATTTCGTCATACACATATGTCACAATTCAGCAAATGAATCAATTTGTTTAATTGCATTAATATTTCCATATTTTATACCCTGAACAGGGATATTAAGCTGCCACTAGTTTAAAAAATTTATCAGATGTTGAGCTGAGTCATTTAGTCTGTCCATCTGTCTGTCTGTCCGTCTATCCGCCCGCCCTTATATATACACTAGTACCTCAGTTTTTGAGACATCGTTTTGAAATTTTGCAAAGTCATTTTGTCTTTAAGAAGCTGCTCATTTGTCGGAACGCCGATATATATTATAACATAAGCTGCCATACAAACTGAATGATCGAAATCAAATGACGGGGTTTTAACAACTTCACGAAATTTTTATGAGTTATTGCTCATAGAAATAATGTAATATCGCAAAAAATTGTTTGATCGGCTCACTATAGCATATAGCTGCCATCCCAACCGAACGATCAGAATCAAGGGCTTGTATGGAAAACTTTCCATTTGAAATTTGACTGAATTACTGCTTAAGGAATAATATAATCTCTAAAAAATGTTTAGATCAGATTACTATAGCATATAGCTTCCATACAAACTGAACCGAGTTACTAATAGAAATGCACCTGTGAAGGGTATTTAGCTTCGGTGCACCCGAAGTTAACATTTTTTCTTGTTGCCTTACAAAATAAGAATCTGATGGACTCACAGAGTACAAATTATGGATCCATAATTAAACATGAAAAGGCTTGTTTTTAGAAAGACATATCCTTGTTTTAATTTCTGTGTCTGTTCGATATCATTGCTATTATTGCAACTGTAGCTAGTTATTTATAAATCTGCATTGATCTAAAAACTAAAGGCGAAAGATGAAGAAGACAGTCGGAAAAAAATATGAAAAAGCAAAAACAAAACAAATATACCTAATAAATATTATAAAATGACAGCAACACTTTGCTTTTTTTCATTTCTGTTAATTATTATAGCACAAAGAGTAATAACTATATTTAATAAAGCGCAACGTATGCATAAACCTTTTGTAAAAAAGGAAACCCCGGGGGGTTTTAGCCAAAAAATGGTGGCGTTTTTTTTATAATCGAAGGACACATCGGAAGCCGGAGTGCAAATTTTAAATCGCTAAATCTAACCTACTCCCAACTCATATTCCTCCCACAGAACAACCGAATTAATTTATTTCATGGTGCTTCCGTAAATGTTTTCCTTTTTTTGTTTTTTTTTTTTTTGCTTTCACTACAAACAGATGCATATTTACTGTGTAACAGAGTTGTGGAGCAATTGGTAAGTTGAATAGTATATATGATTAATGATTAGTGAATTTGAGGAGACAAAAATTAATTTTAAATTTTAAATATATTTGAGATCATTTAAGCATACTATTAGTCCAGCCATTATAGTAAGTTCACCTCGTTATTCGATATACCCATTTATGTGTTTGTAAATACTTGTATATTGACACCCTAAAGTTGCCCAAAAAACCTACATGTGGTAGGTATTTACAGACATATAAATGGGTAAATGAATTCGAATTCTTACCTAATTTAAGCTTAAATGACTGGACTTATTTAAGTTTATCATTGAGAGAATGGTTGTATACCCAAATTTAAAACACATTAATATGTTAGTGAGGAGTTGAAATAAAATTTGCTAAAATACACACTTTTTGAACTTAAAAACATAATAAAACCAATGGAAGCAGGCAGATTATGTCAGGACAAAAATAACTGTTGCAACATAAAAATGCCTCAAATTTGGCGCTTTTGCGTCTGTGTGAGCACTATTAATTATTACACTATTACAAATATTTTATTCTCACACTGTTATACCACTTGGAAATATATTTTGGTGGTTTTATTTTTCACGTAGGTATATGTGAAACATATAAATATACCGTTCCACGGGTATGAAAATTGTCAGTTATCATAACTCTTCGGGGCGATGTAAACACGGGTTGTGGCTATCGAAATAAGCAGTCCACAGCTAAGCTTTGGTGAAAATATACACAGTAGTTGTATGCTGACTTATCAAAAACTATATATTTTTTGTCACTAAAAACTGAGCCGCAATAGGCGATAAAAATATTTCGCTACAAGATACGAACGATGGATGAATTTTTCCCCCACATTTTGAAATATGGAAATATCTTACATGTTGCGATCAAAACTATTTAGAGTTAGCCATTGAAATTCTTTCTAACTATTCAAAATGTTTTTCACATTTGGTTAACAGATAATCGACCAAATATATGCAATATTTCTCACAATAAAACAAAGGACAAAAACTGCAGCTTAAAGTGGAATAATATTTATATAATACATTCGTGCAGGAAACAGTAAGCAAGGTTCACGAATATGGGTGCAATCTAAGAAGTTTATGAGTAGCCATGTGAGCTCTATCAACAACACATAACTATAATGTATATATAAATAAAAAGCACGCCTCTTATCCCATATGGGCACAAGTAAGAAAACAAATTAATAAATTATTAAAATTTAAATTTATTTTAAAATATTCCTTACTTAATATTTCTATTTTTTCGATTTGAAAAATTTTACTGAATATCGGAGTTTAAATGAATACATTAAATATTACTGGTTGTTTGTGAAAAACAGTAAATTTTAGTACAATCTTCAAAAAATTAAGATTACAGAAAAGAAATTTATATAAATTTCTATAACTGTAGAGAAGATGTCTCATTGATTACTCATATATTTCCAAAATTTTTTTTTAAAATTGTTAAAGAAAAACAAAGAAAAAATACAAATTGGGTTTGGAAAATTTTGGGAAAAGTTTTCTAAATTTTGTATGTTTCAAATTTGTTTTCCCCAAAAAAATTTTTTAAAAATTTAATAGCAAAAAAATGAAAAAAGCGCAAAAAAACTTTCCCACAAAAAAGAAAAAAGCGAACCAAAAAACCAAAAAAAAAAATATAAAAAAAAAAAAAAATAAAAAAAAAAAAAAAAAAAAGGCTTCCCTGTTTCATTTTTTTGTTTTCCCCGGTTTTTACAACTAAACCCCCCAAACCCCAAAAAATTTAACCGGAAATAATGCAAAAAATTTAAACTCATAAAAAAAAAATTTAACCCAATTAAAATAAAACCCATTTTGAATGAACAAAGGAGGGGAACCAAGTCTGTTTAAACATTTAATTTGGGGGGGTAAAAAATTAAGGTTTTTTTTAAGTTTTTTAAAAAATTTTTAAAAGTACCCCAAGAAAAATTCCCAAAACATTTTTTGGGAATTTTCACAAAGAAACACATTAAATTTAAAGAAAAGTGATAGGGAATTTTTCCCAAAAGCTTACTCCCGCTTTCTCGAATTTTATTTCCAAAACAGGCGGCGAAATTTTTTGCTCCGTTCCTACATGACCATTTCTGGTTAAGGCCCAAAAAAAAAGCCCATTTGGGGTGAAGGCAAAGGCCGTTGAAATGCCCATGCACCCAAAAATGACGGGGGGGTGCTGGGGGAATCATTACCTATTTTTCAAAACTGTTCGCAAGTTCTGAAATTCCCATGTTCTCTAAAAATTTTTTTCCCAAAAAAGGAAAAACTAACTTGGTTCATTTTTAAAAATCGTTGACCGTCGGATTTATGGCCTTTTGAAAAATTCAAACAATTTTCCAAAAATACCCAATTGGACCAAGATCATGCTTTAACGTTTAGACTATTTTTTGTGGGGTATCAATCTAAATTTAAAAAAAGCCCCAAATATTCCGTTTTGGGAAAAAAATTTAAGTTCGGGGTATTCCGGCCAAATTGAAAAAGGCCCAAAATTGGCTTTCCGAAGGACCCCCTAAACGACCCCGGGCAAATTTAAAAAATTACTTAAAAATAAAATTTTAACCAATTGTTTAAATAAAGAACCAAATTTTAAAATTTTTTTTCGTTTTTTTTTTAAAAAAATTTCAACTTTAAAAAAAACCCCCCCTTGGGCTTACTTTTCCCCAAAATTTTTTAAAAATTTTTTTTTGTAATTTTAGAAATTAAGTCTTTAAAAATTTCCTAAAAAATTTAAAAAAAAAAAATTAAACAAAGGGTCCTTTTTTCCCAATAACGGAATTTAAAGTTTAATGTGCTTAAATCTATTAAATTAAAAAAGCATAAAAAAAATTCACCCCGTTGGTTTAAATTTTTAACCGAATTTAAAATTGGACAAGGGGGGACATGCTCCCATGTACTTCGGTTCCACAAAAATTAAAAAAAAAGATACAATTTCTATCCCCTTTTAGAAAAAAAAAGATAAAATATAAAGCATTTGAATAAAACAACTCCCAAATTTTTGTCCATTTTTTTATTCTAAAGGTTTCAAAATATTTTTATTTTTTATATTATTTTTTTTTCAAATTTTAAAATTAAATATTTGTACTTTTTTTTGAAATTTTAAAATTAACCAACAATTTAATTAAGCAAAAATAAATTGGAATCAAAAAGTTTCTTAAATCTTGATTAATAAACCCCATTTAATCCAAAAATGTCTTATTAAGTTCCTGAATATGTTTAAAATAAAAAACCCCCTTTTTTTATCATTAGTTGCCCCTTTTTTGAAAGTTTAATGCGCATCCCGATTTGGGTTTAAAAAATGAATTAATTTTTTTTTAAAATTTTAATTTTAGTATCAAAAATTAAAAAGTAAAAAAATTTAAAAGGCAAAAAATAGTATTTTGAAAAACAAAAAATTTGTCCCCAAATTTCTTCAACCAAAATTTTTGTTAATTCAATTAAAAAAAAAAATTTTAAAAAAATTAAACTAAAAAAAAATTTCTTACGGTCAAAAACTAAAAATTTAAATGTATTTTCCATTTTAAAAGAAAAATTGGGAAATAAAACCCTGATCTAAAAGTTATTTTTTCAAGATGCTTAAAGTAAAATTTTAAAGTTTTTTATATTTAGTGGGCTTTTTTTTTTGGAAAAAATTTAAAATTAAAAACCAAATTTTAGAACGTTTAAATGGTGTGGAAGCTAAAAAAATTTTTTCACGTTTGCCCCTTTAAAAAAACAAAAAAATTTAAGGCTTAAAAAAAGAAGATTTTTTTTTTAACCCAATTTTTGGGGGCCCCCCAAAAATTTAAAATGCATTCCAAGGAAAAATTTAAAAAAAAAAAAACCCAAAAACCGGCAAATGTGGGAAAAAGTTGGATGCCCGAAATTCCAGAAGGTTTTTTCCGCAAAAAAAAAAAAAACCACATTTGTTTAAAAGGGGTTTTGGTTTCAGAAAGCAATTGGCAGAATATGAAAAAAGGGGTTTTGGCGATGAAAAAAATTTAGACACACCCAAAAAAAATTGGGGCCCGACCCATGAAGTTAAAAAACCAGTCGAAATAAAATTTGGAAGCTTAATTATGGGGGTTTTTATGGGGGCAATGGGCCCCTGTAAAAATTTAAGGTTGAAGAAGGAAAATTTTTATTAAATTTTTTACAATAAAAAAAGGAAATAATGAAAAAATGGTTATAAAAAATTAGAAGTAAATTGGAATAGATTTAAATTCACGCAATGGGGCCTGTCCCCTTACTTGGGGTGGCCCAAAAGACTTTTAAAATACTAAAACCCCAGATTGGTCTTTACCAATTCCTTGGGACCAAAACATTTTTTAAAAACAAAGAAACCACCCCCCAAGGGTTTGCGCGGGTTTCCCCGCCACTAAAAAAAAATGAAAAAAAAACAACGCCGGGTGAAACCCCCCTTTTTTACAATGGAAAAAAAATAAATTAAATTGGGGGGGATGGAATTGGGGACCCTTAAATTGGGGGGGCCCTCCCCCTGGGAGTTAAAAATAAAGGTGACTCCCCCCCCCCCAAGAAATGCGATGGACGGGACAAGGACAGAGACGAGTAGGTCCTTGTGACATTTACTACAGTGGCCATATAAAGGAGCGCAAGTTTTGTGTTGGATTTGTGGTGGGAGAGAGACTCCGTCGCCGAGTACTATCATTCACTCCTATGAATGAACGTCTAGCCACAATCCGCATCAAAGCGAGGTTCTTCAACATATCGCTGATTTGCGCCCACGCCCCGACGGAAGAGAAGGACGATGTGACCAAAGATGGCTTTTATGAGTGCTTGGAGCGCACTTATGAGAGATGCCCCCGCCACGATGTCAAAATCGTGCTTGGCGACTTCAACGCCAGGGTGGGCAAAGAAGGTATCTTTGGCACTACGGTCGGTAAATTCAGCCTCCACGAGGAAACATCCCCAAATGGGTTGAGGCTGATCGACTTCGCCGGGGCCCGAAATATTGTTATCTGTAGTACTAGATTCCAGCATAAGAAGATACATCAAGCTACCTGGCTGTCTCCGGATCGAAAAACCACCAACCAGATCGATCATGTTGTGATAGACGGAAAACACGTCTCCAGTGTTTTAGATGTGCGTGCGCTCCGAGGTCCTAACATCGACTCGGACCACTATATTGTTGCAGCCAAAATTCGCACCCGCCTCTGTGCAGCAAAAAACGCACGCCAACAAACACAAGGAAGGTTCGACGTCGAGAAGCTGCAATCACAACAGACAGCCGAACGATTTTCTACTCGGCTTGCACTCCTGCTCTCTGAGAGCACTCGTCAACAACTCGGTATAAGGGAGCTGTGGGACGGCATTTCAAACTCCTTACGTACAGCTGCAACCGAAACCATTGGTTTTCGGAAAGTGCAAAGGAACAGCTGGTACGACGAGGAGTGCCGTGTCGCAGCGGAGAGAAAACAGGCTGCCTACCTCGCAACGTTACGATCGACCACAACACGTGCGGGATGGGATAGATACCGAGAGTTGAAGAGGGAAGCGAGACGCATTTGTAGACAGAAAAAGAAAGAGGCCGAAATGCGTGAGTACGAAGAGCTTGATAAGCTGGCCGACAGGGGTAATGCTCGAAAATTCTGCGAAAAGATTCGGCGGCTTACAGAAGGTTTCAAGACCGGAGCATACTCTTGTAGAACCCCCAAAGGTGATCTAGTTACCGATGCCCAGAGCATACTTAACTTATGGAGGGAACACTTCTCCAGCCTGCTGAATGGCAGTGAACACACAACACCAGGAGAAAACGAACCCGATACCCCAATCGATGACGATGGAGCAGATGTTCCATTGCCCGACCATGATGAAGTTCGAATAGCAATTGCCCGCCTGAAAAACAACAAAGCGGCAGGGGCCGACGGATTGCCGGCCGAGCTATTCAAACACGGCGGCGAAGAGCTGATAAGGTGCATGCATCAGCTTCTTTGTAAAATATGGACGGACGAAAGTATGCCCAACGATTGGAATTTAAGTGTGCTATGCCCAATCCATAAAAAAGGAGACCCCACAATCTGCGCCAACTACCGTGAGATTAGCCTCCTCAACATCGCATATAAGGTTCTGTCGAGCGTATTGTGTGAAAGATTAAAGCCCACCGTCAACAAACTGATTGGACCTTATCAGTGTGGCTTTAGACCTGGTAAATCAACAACCGACCAGATATTCACCATGCGCCAAATCTTGGAAAAGACCCGTGAAAGAAGAATCGACACACACCACCTCTTCGTCGATTTCAAAGCTGCTTTCGACAGCACGAGAAGGAGCTGCCTTTATGCCGCGATGTCTGAATTTGGTATCCCCGCAAAACTAATACGGCTGTGTAAACTGACGTTGAGCAACACAGAAAAAGCTCTGTCAGGATCGGGAAGGACCTCTCCGAGCCGTTCGATACCAAACGAGGTTTCAGACAAGGCGACTCCCTATCGTGTGACTTTTTCAATCTGCTGCTCGAGAAAATTATTCGAGCTGCAGAACTTAATCGAGCAGGTACAATCTTTTACAAGAGTGTACAGCTGCTGGCGTATGCCGATGATATTGATATCATCGGCCTCAACACCCGCGCCGTTAGTTCTGCTTTCTCCAGACTGAACAAGGAAGCAACTCAAATGTGTCTGGCAGTGAACGAGGGCAAGACGAAATATCTCCTGTCATCAAACAAACAGTCGTCGCACTCGCGACTTGGCTCCCACGTCACTGTTGACAGTCATAACTTTGAAGTTGTAGATAATTTCGTCTATTTAGGAACCAGCATTAACACCACCAACAATGTCAGCCTGGAAATCCAACGCAGGATTACTCTTGCCAACAGGTGCTACTTCGGACTGAGTAGGCAATTGAAAAGTAAAGTCCTCTCGACGAACAAAAACCAAACTCTATAAGTCGCTCATTATTCCCGTCCTGCTATATGGTGCAGAGGCTTGGACGATGACAACAACCGATGAGTCGACGTTGCGAGTTTTCGAGAGAAAAGTTCTGCGAAAGATTTATGGTCCTTTGCGCGTTAGCCACGGCGAATATCGCATTCGATGGAACGATGAGCTGTACGAGATATTCGACGACATTGACATAGTTCAGCGAATTAAAAGACAGCGGCTACGCTGGCTAGGTCATGTTGTCCGGATGGATGAAAACGCTCCAGCTCTGAAAGTATACGACGCAGTACCCGCCGCGGGAAGCAGAGGAAGAGGAAGACCTCCACTCCGTTGGAAGGACCAAGTGGAGAGGGACCTGGCTTCGCTTGGAATATCCAATTGGCGCCACGTAGCGAAGAGAAGAAACGACTGGCGCGCTGTTGTTGACTCGGCTATAATCGCATAAGCGGTGTCTACGCCAGTAAAGAAGAAGAATGTGGCCTGCACAAAGCCCAGATTTAAACCCAATCGAAAATTTGTGGTCCTTGGTAAAAAGACGATTGGGTTTACACGAAAGGGCCCCAAAAAATATGGCAGAACTTATGGAACGCGTTCGGGACGAATGGAAAAACATTCCTCGGGAAACCATACAACATCTGGTTGAAAGTATGCCCAGACGCATCGCAAATGTGAAAAAAACAAAAGTCTTTGGCAAAATACAAATTTCATAATGTGTAAAACTGAGTGCATTGCTCATATTTTAAGTTTTTGACCGTAAGTCAATTTTTTTGTTTTAGTTTAACTTTTTTACAAATGTCATTTTTTAAATACATAATAAGTAATTAATGCTGAAAATTTGGTTAAATTTTATTTAATATTGAGGAAGTTACAGATATTGAAACATAGAATTTTCAAACATGCACTCACTTTTGCTTGCCACTGTACATATACATTTGGTCGCAAATATGCACTTTTTAGATATACTGTAGTTACACTAGTAATATGCTACATCTAGTCATTTCATGGCGAAATCAAACCCCACACTCCGCTGTAAACAGCAAATGAAACACACCCTTGCAATGCCTTCAGCGGTTTCAATAGCTAGACAAGCGCTTCTTCTAGTCCTACTCTGAAAATGAGATTGTGAATATTCTCATACGCCGCCATAGACAGCGAAAAATTGGCCAAGATAGTTGCTTAAATTGGTACTTATGTTTATATATTTTTTAGTTTTAGTAATGAAATGAAATAGGTTACTTTTTATCGTTTTTGATTAAGCACTATTCAACATGCGAACGTAGTATTAACATTAAACGATGAGCCATGCAGTCAGCTCATTGAATTTATTTTGCAGACGACAGCATAACAACAGCACTAAGAACGAGAAAAGGGAAATCATATGCAATTGTAAAAAAATCTAAATGATTGGCAATAATAATAGAGAAGAATGTAGGGTGTGGCAATGAAATATCTAGGAAAGTTCTCACGGTTTTTAAACTACGAATGGTTTAATGAGGTTCCATAGGCAATTAAATGTATTTAAAGAAAATATATGTACGTCAAAATATAAGCTCGAAACTTAAAAGATAGAATTTAATTTACCTGAACTTTATATTAACCCTCTATCCGGCAATGCTACCAAAAGGTATAGTTAAGCACAGTTGCAATAGCGCAACAGCCCGAAAAGTTTTTACCGTTACCTTTGTAAATTTCTGTTGTAAAATGTCACAGCTGCATAAAATAAGCATTTGCATGCTCTTTGATTATGAGTTCAGGCGCCAGTGATCAGTCAATGTCAAAAGTTGGTGTGAAGATCAGCAAAAAATTATTTTAATGCAAAGCGAATTTTCAGAAAATGTAAAAAAATAATTATTGTGCTACAATTGTTCTTAAAAAAATATCACGGTATAGACACAATATTTTGGTTTACTAGTATAAAGTTTTTTGTGAAAAAATTTGTACAGACAAGCTTCTAGCAAGCTAAAAGTTCACTACTCCTAAAGGCACATTTGCCGGCGCCCGCTCAAAAAAATTATTTCATTGTAAGTATGTAAATTCTATTCGTAATTATTTTAACATGTTTAAAAGTAAATAACAATTTATAAAATTATGTTTTCTAGTTGAAAGCAAAACATGTAACTATTATAACATATTTTATACATTATATTTTTTTTTTTAATAATTTGTATTGTGTTTCGTAGTCGTAAGCATGTCAAATAATCGGAAGCGTTACAATTTGTCGCTTATGAGCGAAGAATGAATTCTGTTGTTGATGATGATGATTCAGAAGATGATAAAAGCGTGAATGAAGAAGACTTTGACAGCGATGATAGCCTCAAGAAGTTAACATGCAATTAGCAAATGAAGACTTTGAAGAAATCGATCATTATATTGAGCATTTATATAATGCAAGTGCAATAGATCTTTTGTCATCCGTAATTAATGTAAGTGTAGATGAACCCAATGAGTCTACTCCACCTTCTTCCGAGCAATCAAGTACCAGCAGTAACGCAATGAATAAAACAACAAAACAGCCACCAAGGAGGAAAAGAGCTCGATCACCGTTACCACAAATTGAAGAAGGTGAAGTTTCTATTCCATCTAACTCTGGTGGATTTTTTGGTTCTGTGAAGCATTGTACACCACAATCTTCACAGTTCAAAAATATAGTTTGGAAAAAAAAAACTTGCAGCTACATCGGAAAGAAATTGTATTCAATGGTGAACAGAAATTACCACAAGCATTTAATGAATTGGATACTCCTTTTAAATGCTTTACATATTTTTTTACAAATAAATTGCTGGACGATATTGTCAGCCAAACAAATCTGTACGCTCATCAGTAAAACATAAATTCTGATTTCAATTTGACCAGACAAGATTTGAAAATTTACATTGGTATAATATTATATATGTCTGTGTTTCGCTATCCAAATATTGAAAGTTATTGGTCGAAACACTCACTTGAATGTGTTAGAGTTGCGATGCCATCAAAACGATTTTATGAAATCAAGAAATACCTGCACTTCAATGACAGTTCGTATATGAAGAAAAAGGAGGAAGTGAGGAAGGGTACGATCAGCTCTACAAAGTTCGTCCACCCATAGATACATTAAATGAACGCTTTAATTCTGTACCCAAATCACCAAGGCTATGTATTGACGAGCAAATGTGTCCCACAAAGATGATAACAAACTTACGTCAATATATGCCAGATAAACCTCACAAATATGGTGTTAAGCTTTTTGTGTTATGTGACTCATATGGGTTTTCGTGCACCTGACCCTTTGGGGGCAACCGGAAAGCACATAGTATACTTTGATAATTTCTATACGTCATTGCCATTGCTTGTTTATTTACGAAGCAGAGGTATTAATGCACTTGGTACGGTTCGTGCCAATAGACTTCCAAATTGTATCAACAAGCGTCAACGCCTGGCACGCCAATTTCACTCGCTTTCATCACCGCCGTATACCGTGCCAGCTTCAACAAGCGTTAACGCCTGGCTTGTCAATTTCGTTCGTTTTGATCACCGTGCCAGCTTAAACAAGCGTCAACGCCAGCTTGTCAATTTTGTTCGTTTTCATCACCGCCGTAGTCGTTGGAATATCATGCGTATATGTTTCGCATGTTCCTCCATGTTTGCTGAAGCTATGCATATGTCATCAATATAAGGAAAAGCGAAGTCAAGTCTTCGTAAGGCTTCATGCATGAGGCGTTGAAAAGTTTGTGCTGCATTTCGTAGACCAAACGTCATATGAGTAAACTCATATAGACCGAATGGTGTTATTATGGCTGTTTTCTTTATATCTTCTGGTCGAACGAGTATTTGACGGAATGCTCTTTGTAGATCAGTCTTGCCAGAAACTTGTTTTTCCTCGTAGGATTGTTAAGCAGTCATGAATGCATCAGATATTCGAATTCAGTGAATGCAGCTTTAAGTTTTTTGTGGTCGAGCTCCAGCACGAGCCGTAACTGGTTGACCTTGAGTTTCAATTACGTGGCATACCTCAGTGTTTACTGGTTTTCGATCAAGATTCATCTCTGTGAGGTCCTTAAATTCCTTGTGTAGCTTTGCGAATGGATACTGTACGTCAAAAGCCTTTATGTGCATACTCAACTCTTTATGAACAGTGCCCAGCGCTTCCAGATTTGTCTTATTGTCGATTAATTGGTTGCGTTTCAGATAGATGATCAAGTCGTAGTGACGAATAAATTCACTGCCAATAATGGATGTATTAACATCTGAGACCATGAAGTTTCACATGAATTTGCGACGAAGACCAAGATCCACATGTTGGCGTACTAAACCGTAAGCTTTTATTGGAGTATCGTTTGCTGCGAATACGTGACGTTTGTTGGGCGAAGAGAATTAAAGTTGTTTTTGTTTGGAAGAACACTGTAGTCGGCACCAGTGTCTATGAGATATTTTACGTTGGATGACTGGTCTTTGATGAAAAATTGATTTACTGCTGCATTGGGGTGATTGGCATCAGCATCGTTGACTGAAACTTTTAGTCATTTATGCTGGGTGTTGGTACTTTGTCGACGTAGACATGAACTACGGCATCGGTTGGCGGAGCCTCCGAAAGTTTGATGGTACCAACATTCTTTCGTATTGCGTGAGAAAGATCTTCGCTCACTCGATTGACTATGATGTCGATGAATATGCGTGTACGCATATTATCAAATTCGTGAATCGTATTCGATTGTTGAGAAATCGTGTCTTGTTGAGTCTGAGCTGATGTACTGGCGGCGTGAACCGATATGAACAAATTTGACGATGGGTTAGCGTCGGCAACTGCAATTTGGACATCTATCGTACCTTCGCGTGCGATTACATATGCTCTTGTTAATTCCGGTAAGCGTTGGATCCACATGGCTCGAAGAGTTTCTTCCGAAAAGGAAATTCCTGCCACTCGTCTCATGGCATTAAATAGTTGACTCGGTCGTTGATCGCCTAGTACCATCTCCTCCAATAATCGCTGAATTTTGCGTTGATAACTTTCTCCCAAAATATTTGAGAAGTTCAGTTTTGAGAAACTCATACATGTCAATGCCTGAGTTGGTAATACGTTGCGTATTTTCTGCGTTTTTACTGATTTGGCTAATGGTTGGTAGCGTAAGAGGATCTAAAGTAGCCATCACATGGTAATAACGTTGAGCGTCGCTGTTCATGTTGCATGTCTTAAACCAGTAGACTACCGATGTGAACCATGCATCCATATCGTTTGGTGTTATGCGAGGCATCGGAATACGTGCATGTGCTTCAGGTGCAGTATACCGTTGAAGCGGTGCAAACTGTACACATTGATGATCTGGAAACGGGATCGCATCATTTGTTCGTTGTTGTGAAAACGGTACTATATTCGGCTGATGTAAATTCCTAAACGGAACTTCGCTGCCCTCTGTCTGCGCTGGCCTCGTATGACGCGCACCTTCACCCGCTGCCTCTAAATGTATGATCGTAAGACTTTGTTTTTCAGGTTGAATGTCATTGGCGCTCCAACTGCTTCCGTAGTGTCTAAATGCTTCTGGACCTACTGGAACTCCATCGCTGCCAGATATGGTTTCGCTTTCCACAGATTGAAGATGTTCGTCCATTTTGAGTAAGAGCGGGGTTTAGAAAAAAAATATTCAAAATTTTAGTCTTCTGACACCTATTTGAAGGTGATGCGGTACTAAGCGAGTCGTTGTTAATACTTTGATGGTCGTTGACGAACTATATTTCATTCAAGAATGATAGAATAAAAGATTACGACACTAGTTTACCGTTAGTTTTTTTCGGTTTAGCTCGTGACAATTCTTACAAAAACAAATACATTGTGCAACAATTTCGTGACGTAACAGTTTTGCGTTGAGAAGAACAAGCATAGAAATGCATACAAATTGTAAACAGAAAAGTAAACACTTTTGAAAATTCCCAAAATAATATTAATTCATTCGCCTTTGCAAGAAAAATTTCAGTGGAATTTTAGAATATTGTTGCGAGAAAAGATATAAGTAGTTTTAGGCACATCCACAATAAATAGAGTAGCATGTGTGGAAATTGTTCAAATGAAGAAAACCAGGGAAATTGTAGTGTTGTATTTATTTAAATTTCTAAGCATAAATATATTAATTTTTTAAAATGAAATGTGCAGTGGCTTGTTGTAATAATTATTATGCAATTAAAGGATCGAAAACGAGTTTTTTCAGTTTTCCGGCCGATTTAAAAGTTGCCAAAAAATGGGTGTTATTTTGCAAAAGAAATGATTAAATCCTCTTTAATATGCAGAGATCAATTTAGAGATGAAGATATTATGAACCTCGGGCAATTTGAAATGGGTGAGTATTTTAATTATTGAGATTAATTATATTCATTGAAATTTTCTGAATATATTAGGTTTTGCGAGTAGGCTTAAACTAAAGCGTGGAATGGTTCCCTCAATACAAGTACCTGCTATACCATCGGCGCGGGAAAACCGCCTTCAACAAAGGGAACAAAAAAAAACAGTTAAATCTTTATTACGAGATTATAATAAAGACCTTCAAGAACAAAGAAAAAGGGATACCCCTTTGTCTGAACATAATAAGGAAGATAATGGTAGTTGTCACTAATTATTACAAATATTTATGTATTTAATTTAAACTCATTTGTAGAATTTGTACCTCAAGCAGACGAAAAACCTAGTGAAATTACTACTGGTTCAAGCTCAGTTGAAGAAAATAAAGAAAATGTGGCCATCCCAAAGGAGAATGAAGAAGCTTCAACATCCAAAGAAAACACTCTGGATACATCGATGTATTATTTTGAAGAGATAGAAGAATTACGCAATCAAATGTAAGTAAATCTCTTTCTGGACATTTATTAAACATACATACATGATTTTCATTATATTTCCACAGAAATATATTCATACATACATACATACATGATTTTCATTATATTTCCACAGAAAAACATTGAATAGTCGTTTATAAACCTTATTAATTTCCTTTTTATTTTAATTGAGTAAGGAGAACATTAGTTGCGGAAAAAGAATGGAAAACTTTTAAGGAAAATTAAAATGTTGAAGGACAATAATAACCAAAAGGACAACTTTAATATTAACTTATTTAAAAAAAAATTAAAGGAGAAGACACAAGAGTGTGAAAATATCGAAAAGAAATTAAAAGTGATATTCACAAGTGAACAAATTAATAAAATGAAGACAACTTCGAAGGTACATAAGTGGGATGTAAAAGAATATTGCCCAATCAGTGACCCTATACGCTGCTAGTGCGAAAGCATATAAATTGTTATACCGCAATAGCTTTCCTTTGCCTTCAGTACGAACACTGCAGAGATGGAGCAGCAAAATCGACATAAGTAGAGGGTTAATAAAACCTGTTTTTAAAATATTGGCTGCTTCTACTCATATGGATAATATTCAAAAATTATGCATATTGAGTTTCGACGAAATGAAGGTGAAGAAAACCTACTGTTACGATAAACCATCGGACTCAACATTAGGACCGGTTAGCTATGTCCAAGTAGCAATGCTAAGGGGTACGTTTTGTTATGCGTAATTAAATAATCATGTAGTTATCTGATATACATATTTTACAACACAGGTTTAATGTCTCGTTGGAAGCAGCTTACATTTTACGATTTTGATTGTAAAATGACGACGAATATTTTGGAAGAAATATTGAGAGAAACAAAACGATGTGGATACATTGTGGTTGGGATGGTCAGCGATTTAGGTAGTACAAATAGATCACTTTATGCGGAGCTGAAAATTAATGAGGACAAACCAAGGTGAGTAACATTCAATTTGTTGACATGTGCCAATATAACATATTTATACTTATTTTCTTTTCAGTTTTATATTCGAAGAAAGAGAAGTACTCGTTTTTGCAGATGTTCCCCATTTAATAAAAAAGTTAAGAAGGATATCATATTGGAGCTCCTATCATGTACATCGGCAGATTTGTTAATTACCCATAAAATTTCAGCCAACTACTTGTGCGTTACAGAGGCTCAAAGGCAAATCGTTAAAATGGCCACAAAACTTCTTTCTCATACTGTGTCACAGGCTATAACGAGAGCAGCAAGCTTGGGATACCTAGATGGAGAGAATTGGGAAGAATGCCATAAACTCTTCAAACTGGTACATTACTGCTTTAAATATAACTAATCCAATTATTCTAATAAAAATATTTTCAGGTTAACGATTGGTTCGACGTCATGAATGTGAGAGTACCACATTCAGATTCCCGAGAGCGTTGTCATGCCTGTGGACTCGCCATTGATATCCAAAGCTCCATTCTTAACAAAATGATGGAAATGATAATAAATTTGAGAGTCATCGGAAAAAATAGTCTACTGCCATTTCAACGAGGTAATTGCCTAACAAAAAAATAAAATATCAAAAACTTATAAAGAAAATCATATTTTTAGGAATTATACAAACAAATAATTCTTTGAAGGGTATATTTGAACATGTTCAAAAGCATTATAATATAAATTATATTCTCACGTACCGCCTGAATCAGGATGTCCTGGAAAACTTTTTTGGAGTTATTCGAGCTAAGGGTGGCTTGCACGATCACCCTGACCAACAAATACCGTCTTAGGTCGTATATACTAGGAAAAAATTAAGGCGTTATATCTAATGCAGCGAATGTGAAAGTTGATGACACGCCAGACTTGGAAATCTCCCAGCCGCCTTTCACTGGAAATTTGAAAATAAAATTAAAAAAAAAAAAAATAGTTATAATAACTGATTTTCTTATTATAGGAATAATATTCAAGGCTGTTACTTTTGATTCCGAAGGTGAAGAAATACCATACGAAATGGCAGAGCTAGAAGGAGTAGAATACGATGATCTAGAAAATTTGGCTGGATACATATGCCATAAGCTGCGAGACCAGGTAGACGACTTTTCTGTATGTCGTGATGCAGATGCATCATATACTTGGGTCAGCCACCTGAGCGGAGGTGGATTAACTAAGCCGTCGGAAGAATTGATGGGAAAAATGGCTTCCTTACAACACATATTTCAAAATATTAATGGCGACGGCTTGTTTATTTCTAAAAAATACTTGCAAACACACATGGAGGAATCGTAAAAAATCTATTGTAGCAATAGAATCAAAAAATTGTTCTTCCGAGCTAGAATGTTTTTTAAAATAAGAAAGTTGAACAAGGAATTGGAAGAATCAATCCACAAAAAGAAACGCAAACTTAATAAAATAGTTTTAGTTTTATAGATTAAGTTAATTTATTTTCATATTTATATTAGAATTATTACTAATATAAATATCTGTTTATGTACAATAAAAGAAAGACTGAAATATCATAAACACAATTGATTTAATCATTCACTTTATTTGGAATTAGTTGACTATAGGTTAAAAATATGTTACAAATATGTATATCTTCAATATAATTTCACAATTCTTTTATCATAATTTCATACATCTGATACATCTGAACTTAAAATATATGTATATATTTATATACAACACAAGAAACGTATTCTCCATTTGAATCACAACTTAATAGAAAATTTTATTATCAATAGGCCGATATATTTCTTTAGAAATGATTCAAATCTTTTCACTCAACAATATTCAATCGCTTCACTAAAACTTTAACTTTTCATTAAAATCGAAAGAATTAATAATATTTTGCGAATTTACAAAAGTGTTTACTTTTCTGTTTACAATTTGCAAGCCATTTGACAGTTTTTCACTCTTGTTCTTCTCAACACGGAACTATGACGTTTCGTAATGGCGGTCGTCGTAATCTTGTATTTTATCATTCTTGATTTCAATTTTGTGCTTTTGATCTAACATTCGTTAAGTTTTAGGATAAATTACATAAAATGGCAAACTTAAGAAGTATAGTACGAATAACTATTATGTACAGTGCAAATTAAAATAGGAGTAATTATTATAACTAGTGTAGGTGGTGATCTCCACATATACACATGCATTTAAATGCAATTTGGATCTAATAATAATAAAATGCATGGGACACAAGTCATAAAACTGTAGAAGAGATAACATTAAATACACACACATGTATTAAATTGTATACTTGAAAACAACCCCATCAAGCAGCAATAAACAATATGCTGCAATACATACAAACATACATACATACACATATATTCAAGATAGTTTTAAAATTTGTATATATGTAAGCAAGGAAAATACAAAATAAAATCAGAATGAATAAGTTCTCCCTGAATAAAAGTCTTTCATTACCCCCCACCAGCGGTAAGGATTATTAGAAACTATGTTAAGGTAATAACAGAAGTGAATTGTGAATATTATTATTATTAATAAAAAATATTATGTTTACAATACAAAAAATATGAGCATTAGCGATTAAGACCATCAGCTATTTAATAATATATTTTAATTAACTTTTCACTGGTAGGTTAATAATTCCTTGTGGATTACCAGGCGAACTATTTATACAATTTTCATGCAAATATTAATATGAATAACCCGCTGCTTACCAGTCACATTTTTATTTCTTTTATTTTTTTACTTCTGGTTGCTTTTGAATAGTACTTATACAACGCTGAGGTCTGAAGTCATTTGCACACAAAATATTGAATTAAATTATTCAGTGATGCAAATTAGAAAACAGAGTGCCTAATTACTGTCTTCTGCAAACTGCGTCGAAAAGAGATAACACGTAAAACTGTTGCTAACAAAAAAGAAGAAAATGCGAAGCGGAAGGTGAAATGGAATTCGAACCGTTTTCTAAATATTCCAGTTTTTTGGCTTTATTAGTATCACGGTATTGAAAGCAAATTGTTGGAAAATGGAAAAGGTACACTAATGCACTGTATTTAAATATTTTGAGTAGCGATATCATAAGAATGTGCAGTTCTAAAGGCATAGAGCATAAAAAGATTAATTTTATTTAATGCTACTAATATTGTCTTTTTGATACAATTATGAACAAATATTAATAATATTTGAATGTAGCACTAAATATTTGCTGGTAATTCCGAGTGCCCTTTAAAAAAAATACCGCATACCCGGTTGAATAAAGCTAAGAATTTTATTCCAATAAAGCAAAAGTATTTTTACAGCATATGAAAGTAAAATTGTCCAAAGGCTAAGCTAACTTAATACACTCATGTTAATACTATAATCCAATATAGGACATTTGTATATGTATTTCACTCAAACTAATTATTATGAATATGTATTGTGATAAAACAGTACCCGGAAAATATATATTTAAAACGCAACATATTTAATGTCACCAATATTTATCTTGTCGCCTTCAAAGTTTTAAATTGCCTTTTTGGTTTTAAATGTAGTCACAGTCGTGGCTCGATGCGATAGTGCATTACCATCTTACATAATCTAAGAATTGTTGTTTCTCAATTCCGGCCTTTTTCGACGGATCCTTATTGACTGTCTGACAAATTCGTGATACACAAATTACGAATATTGAATAAAACAAAGAACATCGCCTTGGATTTTGAGTGGCTTTGACGTGGTTTATTTGGTTTCGTTTCGTTTTTTTTTTTTCCTTCCATTCCGATGATTGTTGACTTGTTTGGCATCGGCAGTTGTTACGCTTTCCATGAATGTGACATCGGAATTCATATGATCAAGCATGTCCAAAGAGACGGTACACTTTTTGAAAAATATTCGGCTTTATCGGGACGAGTCGAGCAATAACGCGTTTCATACCCAAAATATCAACTAACATTTTTAGAACGGACACGCGAGAGATGTTGAGCTCTCTTGCCATCTCTTCAACGCTTGTCTGACTATTTTCATGGACAATATGCTACACTGTCCAGAACAAAACATATCTTCAACGATCTCTTGTCCATCTTGCAACGATTTCGCACAAGAAACTTGGTTAGAAATATAAAACTTGAGACAAATTCTTTGTCCGATATTTTTGTCCATTGTAAAAAACCCAACGCACTATTGAGAAGTACCGACCGCGCTCGCCTATTTTGTTGTATGAGCTTATTGAGTATATTGACTTCATCTTTCTTAATAAAAGTTGCATATTTCCATATTTACCTGTTAGTTGCCTTAATTTCAGAAACTTAAATTTTTATTACAAGAGCCTAAAAGTATGCCTCTAGAAAGATGCTGACTCTTTTGTGGCTTACACTTTTCTGGGTTAGAAATGCAGTAGTCTCCTTAAGCATAGAAAAGTTTGACAACCAAGCAATATAAAGAACACGTTTGTAATGACACATAGATTACCAACGATTGTAAAATAATTTTGCGCTCATTAAAACACAAACTCCATAAAAACAAATGCATGGCGTTGCTCAAATATGCATTTTAGACTCTATATGTATACTACCTCACATGTTTGTATAGTATACTTATGTGTGCTTTTATAGTTACACTTTAGTTTGCGACAAACTCGCTGTACCGTTACCACAAACCATGAAGCGTAACAACAGCCTCGCACACTCATAACACTTTAAACTACTGGCAGATCCAACGCAAATTTTCACGCTGTTATAGCTTTTGGGCACAAAATTACGCGCAAACAGACAGATACATTGCAACAAATAGAATGAAGTAACTAACAGGCGACAGCATAAGCAGCAACACTAACAATGAGGCGGTTAATATTATCAGCCAACAAGAAAACGGGAGGTTAAAATTTCTTATATAAATCCTTATGGCTTCTTCAAATTACCAAAGGGTTAACGACGATAAATTTACAATGATCAATCGTACATTATTATAATTTTATATTATATTTACAAACAATATGACAATTCCAAAGTTATGAGTACATATGGCTGCCGTGCGGAAATTGCAGGAGCTTTAATAGCGCAAGCTGTTCCACGACCATCTGGTGGAAGCGTAATGCTGCCTTCGACAATATCAGTAAACGTACAGACGTCTTCGATCATTTAATAGCAAAACTAGGCATACGTAATCGCTGCCACCAATGTGGAGAAAGACCTTAGTTTTGTTAGTGAAAATGTGATGTAATGCTTCCACGGCTACCACGGAATGAAGGAAAAATCACAAAGAATCAATAAACTTATAAAAAAATTTTGGCATTTTATTAGCCTGTGGTTTTTCAACTGCATGCAGGACTGTTAAAAAATAGATAAAATCGAGTAGACAATTTATAATTTACTACACACTTTTTTGGCTAACAGCAACAAAATATTTATACTAAAAACCTCAGGCACAGACGCGTTCAATTGCATTGGTGATAGAGAGGAAATCAAATTTGCATGAATTACACGCTCCTTGAGCTTACAATAATAACAAAAAAAATGAAGACCTAATAAGAGTATATGAAATAAAAGTAACAGGTGGATATGTAACACTAACATTTACTCACATGATGTTGCTTATGCGCCCACACGGGTTGAAAGCCAAATATAATACCCAGAGCTTTTATTGTTACTATATAGTTGAGTTGGAAAATATATAATGGTGGTCTGACATTTCACAGAGTGTTTATAAATATACTATTACATGAGTATAAAACTTGTTAGTTATCATAACTGTTTGAGGCGTCCTAAACATGAACTCATGGCGTTCTCTCATAACAAACAGTGACATAGCTAAGCTTTGACGATAAAGTTCCAAACATGTTGAAGACGGAAATATCAGCAACTATAAATTTCGGTCACTAGAAATTGAGCCGCAATAAGAAATAAAAATATTTCTCTACAAGAAACGAGCTAATGAAAAATGGATGAGTTTTATGAACTCATATATTAAAATAAAAAAGTTTAGAAGCCGCAATTATAATGGTAAAATATGGAAATATCTTACATACTGAATACGCTAAACTCCATACGCGTTGGCAGTTAAGAGGTTACAATAGCTCGACAAAGTTAGTTGTGTACTTCTACTATGCATTGACATGTTTTGAGGTTTCCTTAGAGGCTTCAGCTGCAGGCTCCATCATATGTAACAGACCTGATTGGAAAGTGAATTTTAAAAATTTTATTAAATATTAGGTTCTCAAATATCTCCGTTTCGCTTTTTTGCTCTTTATTCAATGCTTTATGAAAAGTGTTACAGTGATCGAATTTAGTTCAAATATACACCGTTTTGTGCTCTAATCTGTCTTCATCTATACGTATCGTAGAAGCCTCCCTCCCTATTTGCGAAGAACTCGGACAGCCACTTTTCACAAGCCTCTTTTGAAATCAACTTTACACCAACAAAGGCGTTCGTCATGGGCAGGTAATAACTAGGGGCTATGTCCGGGATGCTATATGGAGGATGCAATAAAACCTCCCATCCGAGCTCCTGTAGCTTCTGATGAGTCGTCAACGAAGTGTGTGGTCTGGCGTTGTCCTGGTGAAACACTACACCCTTCCTGTTGGCCAATTCTGGACTCTTCTGGTTGATCGCCTCTTCAAGCGATCCACTTGTTCGCATTAGATGGTAGAATTAAGTATATGGCTATTTCAATCAATCCCGGCTTGGCCACTATTAAGGACGATTCAGCGGCCTTCGACCACGACCGTTTTCTCCTGATATTGTCGTATGTGATCCGTTTTACGTCGTCACCATCCGCTTCAAAAATGGGTCGAGTTCGTCCTTTCTTAGCAGCATATCGCAGGCGTTGATTAGGTCCAGAATGTTTTTTGCGTCAAATCATACGGCACCGAAACATCAAGATTTTTTGTGTATCCAGCCTTCTGCAGCTGGTTTAAAATGGTTAAGAGACTAACTCCCATCTTTTAGGCGAAGTCACGAGATGCCACATGCCAATCTAACTCGATGAATTCTATGATTTGATCGGTGTTCGTTGTCACAGGTCTTCCACCGGCTGGCTTATCCATTGTGTCGTTTTCATCCGCTCTGAATCGTCGAAACCACTCCTCCACAGTTGGAAGTGATAGAGTACCATTACCCAAAACACCATTAATCTCACAGAACGTTTCTCTAGCGGATTTGACTTTAACGAAGGAAAGCTTTAAAATAGCGCGAATTTCGGCGTTAGTTAATTCCATGCTTAGACGTCTATAACGTTGAACGTAATATCCGAACTAATCATGCATAGCGTCGTTGTTTAGGTTATGTCAAGTATTGCCGGATACGAGTTCTGTAGCGCTTTATACATAGCCGCGAAATTCAAAAGACAAAGGGCGCAAGATATTTAACAACCTAATATTAAAAAAAAATGTCCTAAATAAAGCGCAACGCAAAGTTTTTTTCCCGTTGATAGTGTGGGCACACAGACTTAGTGTATGACATCTGGCAGCACCGTTTTGAGCTAATTTGGGCTTAAAAAAAGCGAAAGCAAGATAGGTTCCAAAATTGCTAATTATTTTTCGAAAAATAGCGTCACGTTGACGTCTGCATTACAATGTTTTCCAACTAAGAGGATGTCATAAAACGTATTATTATTGCGATGAGTCTTGGATATACTTACAACCTGGAAAGAGATGATCAATAGGGCGTTATCGTTGCAAAAATGAGCCAAAGCCGAAAAACCACGTAAAAGCAGGCAAAAAATAAAGATTTTGTTACCAGTTTTCTTCGGTTATCGAAGTGTGGTTCACTGTTTTGCGTTGATTGCACGATAGGGTGGGCCGATTCCGGACTTTTTTCGATTCGGGATTTCTAATAGTGCCGGAAAAGTTGCCTTAGTATGAGTACTTCCTAAATCATATGCAACTTTTTGCTTTGAGATCGGATTGCATCTTCAACCTCAACTCCGGCCTTGGAATTTCGGAAATTCGCCTAAAATCGTGAAATTGTCTACCTAGCGCCTGATATAAGCATCTCATGGCAAACTGTATAAAACAAAAGTTATTTATCACATCATTTGCTACCGAAATGGTATATGTGATCATGGCCGTAGGACGAACCGTTCTCGAGATACGAGCGAAAAGGCGGCGCGCCACAGCGCAGGGTGAAAATTGTTGCAGCTCTGCTAACCTGTATTGGTCACCCAGAACCCACCGCGTGGAGGTGGCTGCTCTTCGGGTTCCTCCCAAGCCCAACCCAACCAACCAACCTTATGTCAGGCTCGTTATAGTTTGAATCTGTGTCAAATTTATTAATAAAATCAGATTTTGTACTAAACTTTGGCACTTGTTGCCTAGATTTCAGTGTAAAGCGTATAAAACGATCACGAGATTGGGGGCCAATAACTTTAGAAGATGCCTCTGTCACCAGTTTGACGGTTCTCTCGACTGCCACGCTGTGAGAGGGGAATTCACCACAATTCCATACCTCTGCAGTGTCTCCCGACAGCCCTTTTGTGAGTTCTTCGTTAGAAACTGAACAAAGAACTGGTGGAACAGTCAAGGTAATAGTTTCCAGTTAATCATATCGTAATAATTATTAGCTTCGAAATTCAGTTTTGGCACTTTATTACATCAAACCCTTCCATTTACAGTGTCAGACTCTGCTTCTCTAGCTGCCAGAAGACGGTCAAGGGCCAACTTTCTGACTTCTATCCTTCCGTCAGTCATCATACTAAGGAAAATGTTTTCTGGAAGAGCAAAGAAAGCATTCTGTTGAATGGATGAATCGACAACCTTGCGCAGTTTAGCAGGTAAGTATCTCGACCTTTGAATTGCAGCATAGAGATGGTGCGAGCCCTCTTTGATTGAAATGCTGAATCTTATTGAGAACCACAAAGGTGAGTAAACTGTAAGTATGTACTTGACCAAAATCTTTATTTCCTTTATTGGTTTGTCAGTAGAAATGTATAATCTCAGAATTCTATTTGCACAGGTGAGCCAGCGAGATTTGCTCACGTTACTTGGATGCATCGACGCTAAATCTGAGGAACATTGACAGGAAATAACAGCTTCTGATATTTTATAGAGATAAGCTTGGTCTGTGCTTAGTTGGGTCGGATAAATAACCTCAGAAGGTAATTGGCAGAATGGAAAACTTTCAAATTTGACAACAGGCAACTTCTCACAATCAGGGAGCAGTTTACTTATGTCGCCAGAGAATGTATTTGGACTCTTTGAGACACCATCTATGTGTTCGAAAAGAGCACGAAATGGAAGTACGTTGAAATGTAGAAGACAAACAACCCACTGTACAAGCCTACCTAATCTTTCTTCTAGTTTCCGAATGATTCCACCTTTCCAACCTGCGTTCGTGTTGGTGCCATCAGCACCGACAACAACTAGAAGTTCCACATCAACTGAATTGTCTTGTAAATGTTGCCATATAGCTTGCGTCTCATCCTCAGCTGACCCGGAGAGGAGAGATGACGTGGCCAAAGTAATAACAACCAGGTTCCGCTATAAGAGAGATATGTTCCTCTTTGATAGTGTCGGGGTAGTACTTTTCACCTTCCCTGACTTGTGTAAGTGTATTGTCTTTGCGGCCGTCAGTTGGAGCTTAACTCCAACACTTTTTTTGCCCGACTAATCTTGCATTTGTCAGTGTCAAAGCTAGCCTGATCCTTTGTTATCAAACCTGCTTTTTCGGCATCCAGAAAAGCAGATAAAACAATCAAGGCCGCTGCTCTATCACTTACCTAAATCTTTGGGCAGCTAAAGCAGTGTGTTCTAATACTAGTGTGTTTTGTTTGGTTTTAGAGGATGGAAGTGAAAATTCAACATCAGCATCGTTTTCGGAAGAATTCATGTGCGATGCATGAGAGTCTGGCTGATCTGAATGGTCACGTGTTCTAGCTGATACTTTTCTGGCAAGTGTTTATGTTGAATGACGTTTTGAATGCTTTTCTTTACGTTCATTTTTCTTTGTAATCTGTTTTGTTTCAGGTAGATCAACACTTTCAATGCGACCAATTCTTCTAGTTCTCTGGTCCAAGAGAAATGGTTGTTCATTGACAGGAACTTTTTCTTTCCTTTGCACAAGTGCAAGAAGAAAAAGAAATGCATTTACAAGCAGCGATGTCAAATAATTTTCCGGCAGAAGAGACAAAGTCGTCTCTTTTAGAGCTCAAACCTATTGGGTTCCTTAAAAACATTTGTTTAAGAGTCAGAAATTTCTTATGGTATGAGGTGAGCATTTGTACAACTCTGGTGTGTGAAACTATCGGAATAGATGACTTTTTGAAAGTATTTTCCACCTTTTTTGCAACTATTTTTGTAACCTCTTTACTCCTGGTTTCATAGTTGTCGCCTCGGAGTCGCCCTATACGAAATCTTTCAAACTGATAAGACAAAAGAACATCCTGGTAAGTAGGTAACTTACTTACTTTCTTGTTCCCCACGCAAAATGTGCTAACCTAGCGACATGTGCAGAGTTATTACGACGGTTTTCTCGCGATAACTCCTCCCCTTCTAAATGGGGAACGTCCTTGGTCCTCAAAGAAGCGGTTTTAATTGCAGTTTCAACGGACCTGGCTATGATAATCTCTCTCTTGGTCTTCCTTATCCTGAGAAGGACGTAAACAGTGAATGCCATGATTAATAAGACACCAAAGGCTGAGAAACCTGTAACGTGGCCATAATGGATTGATCGCTGCAGGTGATTGATCCTTTGAACATTCTCTAGATTCACATGGTGAAGATAAAAAGCGCTTAATATTTCTGTGTGCTGCGTCAAGTTGATTGTAGAAGCCCATGGAGTTTCAGGTTTTAGAGGCAACGTAGAATTTTCGTAAAAAGTCGTACCATTAATCTTTACGTTGTTTTTGAATACCACGAGGTATGTTCCGTTGACCGTAATAGGGGACCTCATTATTTTCCTCGATGACAGCCAATTGGTCATTGATGACAACAAGGCCGTCACTTATCGGTGAAATTGGTGTGAGGTTGTTAAATGTTGTACTGCAATTAGCGGTGTTGCGAGTCAGTAGCTGCAGAGCGCATGATGTAGTCGGAGATGGTAAGCAAAACGTTGGTGTTGTGTCGTTGCAGTTCCTTACGGCTACGGTGTGGTTATAACACTTGGCTAAGATGGATAGTAATTTTCTTACATCTAAACATAGGAATCGGATATCTTATTAAAAAGTAAATTATGTTATTATATTGTAATATCTTAATTCTAGCTACTACCATAACATCGGCCACGGTAAGGTCAGTGAAGTGCTCATCTCCTGTTATGAAATTTATTTCGTTACTCTCTAAGAGAATGGGACCTAAGACCCCAATTTTGGCGAAAGTGACAGCTGTTATAATGTTATTTAACTCCGTAATAATTGCTCTGTTTCTAGCCAGAAGTATGTCATAAAGGTGACCAGTGTTTATTTCTCTTTCTTTTGTTAATTTCAGGATTTTATTTACTGTAATGGTAAGGTTATTGATTCCTTTCTGTACTTGAGTGTTTATGGTAAACTCTCTGTCCTGCGAGTTAATTAGCGGCTCTTCTGTGTTCATTAATCTATTGAAGTCGTCATGGAAAGGAGTTCCGGTAATGTATTTCAGGACTGTCCCTAGGGCATTCAGGCTTCTCGCCTGTCTGTCCGCGTCTAGTAACTTCCTCATATGTGACTGAGGAAAATGGTCTGTGGCATTAATTGTCTCATCTCTCAGTAATTCGTAAAGTGTCAAGTTGGTAACATGCTTGATGATGTGTCCTGAATTCTCCCAAATTACAAGGTCCTCACCGACCACCGGAATGTACCTTGCATTGGTATAGTCGATTAACCTTCCTGTCGTTGCCGATATTGATATGGCCAAAGTATAAAACTTTTTGTTAATTGTTTATCATTAGAAACACCTAGGTTCTAGATTAAGTTTAACGAAGTTGTCCTTATGGACCCTCCTCCCTTTTATTAAAACTGTTGTACCCAAGTCCTTTTCCATCTCTTCCTCAGTATAAAGAGGCGTACGCTTATTGCCTAGTCTCCTGTTATTTTTAACAAGTACTTTTTCTCCAACAGGGAACTCCCTATCCTGCCTGTTCTTATTATGAGTTGTTAGTTCTCTTTCCTGTGCGTTTCTTAAGCGGCATGGTATTTGGTTGTCGTCTTTAATTGAACGAAATACGGTAAGGGGCTTCATCCCCGTGTGAATGGACCTGTTATACTCAATCGTAGCTAAAAGGACAATTTCCTCAACATCATCAAGATTTTTGTCAAGTTTAAGGCATCGTGCTATTTCCATTAGTGTGTTATGGAATCGCTCCACCTGACCATTTGATGTACTATGTAGTGGTGGAGCATTCGCAATGTCGATATTGAAGTGATTCTTTAATGTAGCATTGATGCTGTGTGAATTCAGCGACTTCTCATTGTCGCCAGCGTTTAAAAAACTACGCTACTCCCGTAGCATTTCATTTTACTCTTGCTACCGCTCTCACTTTGTCGGGAGCCACAGCATAGCCTTAGCATAGCAATGTAAAGGAAGTGCTCTACACTGCTCCGAGTTTTGTTAGGTAAAAAACTATGCTGGAGCGAGAGCAAAAAATTAAATTCTGCGCTCTTGCATAGCGGTAGCAAAAAATTGGGAGCGGTAGCACAGCAGAGCTAATGAAAATGTTCATGTGCTACAGCTCCCGCACGTTTTTTGTTGTTTTTTTAGTTTTTGCTATTTTCTGTCATAATATTTGAATTAACTGAATAATTCAAACAAAAAATTGTTATGCAAATCATTTTGGCACTTGTTGCGTCAAGTGACTTTATAAATCTAAAATCAAATATTTTAAGAAATATATTAATAAAGTGAATTAGATAATAATTGAATAAGTTATATTTATTTTTTTTATTACGTAAAATATTTACCATTTTTATATTACCAAAAACATCATCTATTCCAAATGTATTACAATACTTAATTTTTATGAATTTTCGAAATTAATTTTAACTACATTACTTTCCCCTTTTTTATATACATTAGGATTTTTTTTATTTTTGAACTATTAATTTTTTTTCAGTCCCGTCATGAAATTTCCTTGGAAATACACTAAAAAAAATTCCGTGAAAATTTTAGCCCTAAATATTAACATTAGGAACTGGAAAAAGACATGTAAAAATTTTCCATAGAAAATACACGACAATCCTGATTTTTTATCTTTAAATTCCTACAGATCAGAGGTATTTTAAGGCATCGCTTGACTTTAGACGCATGTTTCTCAGAATTGTTCACTCTTCTTCTTCACATTTCATGCGAATGCCAATTTCGTGGAAAAATCAAGTTTAGAGCCCCGTAATACCTCGTCGGTGTGACTTTTTTTACTCTGGGCACTTTTGTAGAGTGAACAATTCTAAGAAACGTGCGTCTAAAGTCAAATAGTTTATTCACTTATTATCTAATTCACTTTATTAATATATTTCTTAAAATATTTATTTTAGATTTATAATGTCACTTGACGAAACAAGTGCCAAAATGATTTGCATAAAATTTTTTTGTTTGAATTATTCAGTTAATTCAAATATTATGACAGAAAATAGCAAAAAAAAAAAACAACAAAAACGTGCGGGAGCTGTAGCACATGAACATTTTCATTAGCTCTGCTGTGCTACCGCTCCCAATTTTTTGCTACCGCTGCGCCAGAGCATAGCGCAGAATTAAATTTTTTGCTCCCGCTCCAGCTATAGTTTTTTACCTAACAAAACTCGGAGCAGAGTAGAGCACTTCTTTTACATTGTTATGCTAAGACTGTGCTGTGGCTCCCGGAAAAGTGAGAGCGGTAGCGATAGCATAGCAATAATTCTAGAAATTTTGCTGCTACGGAGTAGTAAATGAGAACCCTGATTGTCGCAATAAACTATTCGAGTACCGAAAAACATGTTAAGTAACTGAAGGAGCTGTGGTTTGACATTTACTATCGTTCTTGATTTCAACGGCTGTACTATCGCAAATTTTGAAAACTTGTCGATGCACGTCAAGAAGAACTTGGACCCGGTAGAAAATATGTCGATGTGAAGAATTTCTCCACAATATGTTGGTAAGGGCGTTTGGGCAATAAGCTGCTTCTTTGGGTGCCGCTCATACTTCGCCCGCGAGCAAGTTCGACAATTTCCCACAACTTTTTTAACTTTTTTCTCCATTTTTGGAAAGAAATAATCCTCTAGAATTTGTTTTGTGTTCTCCTGCGCTGCTCAATGCGCTCTGTTATGTTCAGCAGCGATAATTTCCTGCTGCTCATTCGGATTCATAATGTCGTTAACGAATTTCTCCGTATGTTTGAATTTAACTGTTGGAAACATTTCGACCAGTTCGTGTTGAAACTGCGCAAGTGCATGCAGATCGCCGTGTATTGCGTTTACTGCTGTTGTGTTTACGGCCTCCTGTAAAAGTTTTAATAAATCCTCTTTTTCTCGGTAAGAAATGATATGCTTTGTCTTTTTTCCAAAAATTATAAAAGTTTTTCTTTGAGGTTCTGTACCTACCTCCACAATAAATTGGTTGCGGAAGCAATTTACCGGTTTTTCCGATCTTTCAATTGTATGGGTTGATGATTCCTCGCTATGAATTGTCTCGACGCTCGTGTTATCTAAAGCATTTATATGTTGCCTAGATAGAGCGTCTGCCACCACATTTTCCTTTCCTGGTTTGTAGATAAGCTTTGCGTTGCATTCGTCTATGACGTCTTTCCATCTTTTTATTTTCGAATTAGGATTTCTATCCGAAACCGCAAAGGCCAGCGGCTGATGGTCAGTATAAACATTAAGTTTTGTTACGCCATATAGGTAGTTTCTAAGAGCTTTCAATGCCCATACAATAGCTAACAGTTCCCTTTCGTTGGTAGCGTAATGCTCCTCGCTCCCGGACAAAGTGCGAGAAATCATGGTAATCGGTTTGCCCTCCTGAGAGAGGACGGCGCCTATAGCATGAGCCGACGCCTCAGTAGTTAGGTCAAATGGTTTGTTAAAATCTGGATACGTCAGGGTTACATCCTCTGACGTTAAAATTTCTTTAATTGTTTCGAAGGTCTTTTTCTGTTCATCCGTCAAATCAATTCTGATTTTTTTTGATTGGGACGCAGTAACTCGACCGTTTTCGCCTCTCATGATGCTCGACAATGGTTTTGATATTCTAGCGAAATCCCTTATAAAACATCTATAATAACCCGCTAAACCTAGAAATGATCTGAGTCCTCTTAAAGTGGTTGGCTCAGGGAAACTTCGTATTGTGTCGACTTTGTCTGGACACGTTTTTATTCCTCCTTGTGAAACCAAGAACCCCAGGTATTCGACCTCAGTCCTAAAAAATTTGGATTTTTCAACCGACACTCTCATGTTGGCCCTAAATAATTCATTTAAAATTGATTCTATATCTTTCAGATGCTGCTGTTTGTTTTCCGAAAAAATAATAACATTGTCTACATAAACAAAACAGCTTTTCCCAATATGCTCTCTTAATACGTCGTCTATGGCGCGTTGAAAGATGCTCGGTGCGTTTTTTAATCCAAAAGGTAACCGGCAAAATTCATACTTGCCATTCCTGACAGAGAAAGCTGTTTTTTCCCTATCACGCTCCAATAGTTTAATCCGATGGAAACCAGATTTTAAGTCCAAATTGGAAAGAATTCCTGTTATGTCAGGAATTGGGTATTTATCACCGATAGTTTTTTCATTGAGCTTCCGAAAATCAATAACTAATCTCTGCTTCGCCAGTCCGTTTTCGTCTACCCCACCCATATAGGGTTGTTAAACGGTGATCTTGATGGCCGGATAACTCCATTTGCTAACAAGTCCTTGATTTCTTTGTCCACGAAATCCGCTACACTCAGTGGATACGGGTATAATCTTGAGTAAACTGGTGTTTCGTCCTCCGTGCGAATTGTTGCTATCACTTTTGTATTGTATGGTAGTGCCTCATTGGGGTCAGCAAAAACGTCTGTTGGTACTAGATTTTTTTGAAGCCTAAGATGGCTTACGTCATGACTGGAAATGAAGAATATTTCCTCCTCACCAAAATCATGATTTATTGTGTTCGATTTAAGGTCAATGTTCGCATGGACCTTTTTAGTATGTCGAGCCCAATCACGCCATCAAATGATGTTAAGTCCGGTAAGATGAAAAATTCTGCCACTACGCCAAATATTTTTATGCAGCATTTTTCCATGATAAAAGTAACCCCGTGAATAGATTTTACAGAGAATGTGTCCCTGAAATGTTGTGTCCTTAAAGCCGGTGTTGGTTTCATATAACTCCTCGACGCACCGGTATCGATAAGGAGTTTCACTTCCTTTCCTCCAAGGGACTTTGAAATCCAGGGTAGGAGGAACCTTCCCCTAAAAAATTAAGTTGATCTAAACTTACGTCATCCGCCGCTTGTTCGGCTTTTGCACCGTACAATGATTCACTCTGTTGCTCAACTTCCGCCTCCAGATGATTAACACGTTGGATTTTTGGTCCTGTGTAACGTCCAGAATTTGCTGGACGTTTTTGTTGATAGCCCTGTTGCGTTCTATTACTGTTTCCTTGATAGGTACCTCGGTCTCTGTCAAACGATTGGTGTTTAAATTTTGATAAGGATGGATCAACGTCTATTGGTTCCGCTCTAACTAGTCTGTCGCTGTCACGTCCGTTATTTACCCTTTGATTTTCCGTAAAATGAGGTGCATGTCCGGGTTTGTACTGTCTATTACTATAGTAGTGTGGGCTCTTATGAGCTGAGGGTGGATCGTAAGTGTTTGTCCTATGGTTGTTCTGGCTTGAAATTATATTATTATTTTTTTTTAATGTGGTTGCCTTCGACGTTCCTGGCAGCAAAATTGGCCGCGAACGCATACCGCTAATGGTTTGAGTCTACCTCCTGTGCTAAAGCAAGAGCAGACGGAAGGTCAGACGGCCGTAAGGCGAAAAGAATATCACATAAGGGCTTCCTTAAGCCGGAAATGAAAATTCTTAGGGCATCTGCCCTATATTTCTCGTTTATAATTTCTGCCACGCTACTCTCGTAAGACATTATAGTCTTATTAGCTAATAACGTTAGCTTCTTTTCTACCTCATCGTAGAATTCCAGACAGGACCTAGAACCCTGTCTTAAGGTAGATAATTCCTGCTCTATAAGATATACGGGACGTTTGTCCGCGTACGTAAAATCTAAACGTGCTATAATGGCATTAAAATTCAGCACAGTACTAAATGATGAGAGGACCGCGTCGGCAGCCCCTCTTATTTTGTTCCTCAAAATGGTTACTGCTTGGTAGTGTCGTTCACTGCCATCGTACCTTTTGAACAGTTCATAAGCGTTATGCGCCGCCTCGCGCCATGACACATGTGTGCCTATGTGACCATGAAATTCGGGAAGTGATTTGATCGCATCAAGCGTTATGTCGTATGTCACTAGTGAATTTACAGATACCTTTAGATATTTTTCTACCTTTGGCCTGCTGCCCGTCACCTGGTTTTGGATTACTCCTAACTTCCTATCGAACTCCAACCTTTGTGCTGCTAACGCACTTCTAACTTCCGTCTTAATTAACTTATTATTTGTTCCGTGTTCATATTTGCTTTCTGACTTCCTAACTTTAAATTTCTAAAAAGTTCTTCCAGACCTTCACTCATTAGTTTTTGTTCTGTCACTTTCTTTTATTTTGTTCACAATTATTGCTATATTTATTCCAGGAAACGAGCATCTCACTTACCCTTCCATTGGATTTGAATAGATTAAGATTAGGTTCAGGTTCTTCTGGTTAGTTGATCGGACCAAAAGTTGGAATCAGGAAGTACTCGTACTAAGGCAACTTTTCCGCACTATTAGAAATCCCGAATAACAAAATAACAGGTTGACAACTCTTGGTTTTTTCAACACGATAATTAGAGAGTTTTCTCCAAATTAGCAAACAATATCGTAACGCAACCATCGTACTCACCTGAGTATATAATAAGGAAATTTTGATATATGTATGTATAATAGAAATTTTCCACTCTCCTTTTAGTCTCAAACTTAATAAAACTGATACCTTTTATAACTCATAAATATTTGAAAGCATTGTCTTTTAAGCCGGCAAATTTATTACAAAATTAAAAACGGCACTAATTTTTTGTTGTTTTCTATATTCTCTTGAATAATAAATTATTTTCTTATACTGCAAATCACTCGGTAGATAAAAGCGGCTTCGTTTTTGTTTTATTGAATGTTAAGAGTTGTTTAAAGCTTTACTTCTAAAGGCCTACTTAAGTGTACATATTTACTCAATCCATAGCGAAACTGCGCTTTTCGAAATGTTTTGCTACGAGAATCCAAATTTTAATGGACGTGTGATTTTCAATCAGGCCATCTAGTGTTGCAAGTTGGTCTTTTTGTTTTTTACTTGATATACACTCACTTTAGTTTACGATTTTATTATAAACTGACTTACTCCGGAACAACGTTAAGTGAATGGACCAAACGAGATATTCACCGAGGCCGATTTTCCCAACAAAATTTTGTTTAATGGAGACATTCTCTCTTATAAGTGTGCTAAGAATAATTATCGCATTTGAAGTGATCATAACTCACAAAATTGTTTAGACGCAATCATTTGGAGAGCGCATTGTCACTCGTCGTGGGTCTGTGGCTACGCCTCCAAGACCATGCGAATTAAAAATTCTGGAATACGAGTATTTTTTGTGATGTAATATGAAGTCGCTTGTCTATGTAGAAAATCACGAAGCATTTGACGCCTTTAAAGAGAACATTCGGTCGGGTGTTGTTGACTTATGTGTATCTCCAAATGCTGCAAAAAGTGATTGAAACTGGACTTGTCGGCTGGAATTTATTTGAGCGAGCCGCGGTCGTCTTAGCCCTTATTGCATAATAAAGAAAAAATCTTGTCCATAGCATTAATATATGTATGTATATGCCGTTTATTTTCACTTTAAAACCACAAGTTTGAAAAAACACCGTTTAAAAAATTCAGGCAGGTGTTTCATTAATAGATTAATTTTCCTGAGAAGTTTTTATATTAATCATGTGCATACAAGTTAATGGAGAAAGCGACATAATTAAATAAGGCTATTATGGCGGATTAAATTACAAAGTGGAATATTCGAGTATTAAATTGTGTTTAGTTGACTCAGCATCAAAATAAATGTTAAATAACGCCACAAAAAATATTTAAATGTTTATTCTGTGACACATTATACGTAAATATTTTATTTTGTTCTTCACATACAATAATTTTGCTGCCAAAGAAAATCGCTTTGATCGATTTAATATTATTTTGATGTATCCATCACCTTGAGTTCATAGCTTTGTTTTTAGCCTCAAACATGTGAACATACATTAAAGCGTATCCAAGTTCTCGCCATCCGCCTAACGTTCATTTGTCATCTTTCCGGTACCGCAGGCGACTTCTGGTAGCGGAACAGTACAAACACGTATAAAATTTTAAAAGCAATTTAGAAGTTCACGGGTAGTCAAGGAACAGAAATATATAAATGCGAAATTAGCAAAGAACTAAATAAAAGATATATATATATATATATGTACATTAGGGTGTTTTTTTAACTATTAACTTTTTTCAGTCCCGCCACGAAATATCTTTGGAAATACCCTACAAAAATTCCCTGAAAATTATAGCCCTTAATATTAACATTAAGAACTGGACAAAGGCCTGTAAAAATTTTCAATAGAAATACACTTTAAATTCCAGACACACATGTCTTATTGGAGATAATGACCATTTACCCCTCCATAGTGACGACGATTCCTCCGTTGAAGAAGTCGAAAACAACGAATCAAAAGCTACACATGAAGACGCTATTAAAAGCTTCAGCACCTGTATACAATGGTCAGAGAAAAATAACGTTGAATCGGACAGTTTGTGTATTCTTAGAACGCTACGGCAGCTAAACATAAAAGCGTTCGCTAAACAAAATTATTGGAATATGTGTATTATTTGTTAAAATAAACAAACATAATTTATAAATATTTTTTCTTAATACATAATTCTGATATATCTTTGGTAAACCAGAATCCCTTATATTCTGGATAGGGACCAGTTTTAATTGATCAGAATTAGCGGGCCTCTACTGTACCTATCTACGTATGTAATTTGTGTACAAGAATTGAAAATGTAGCTATGTTGAAAAAACTTCGTTTATGAATGTATTTATCACTTAAATATATCCGCAGCAGAAAATTGATTCCGTAAACAAAATTTAATACAAATTCCTTGCTCAAAAAATTTCGACATCGCAAAAAACGAAAAACTCACTTTTAGCAGTTCACAAAACGACACGTATCTCAAACACTAATGAATATTTTGACATGAAATTTGACATAAATGTGACTGACAATACTACCAACCTAAAAAAAAATAATTCTCCGAAGCCGTTCCCAATTCACGGCCATTCTCTCGCAAGATCCCTCTATTGTCACAGTCCTAACACCAGGGCTAAGGAGTACCCATTCAGACCATATCTGGCCACGCGTGGAGATACTATCCTTCATTCATAAATCGATTATAAAAAATGCAAAAATTGTCGATAGCACAGCAAAGGCAAATAATAAACAGCTGTTTAACAAACCAATATTAAAGTAATTTCCTAAATAAAAAACCGACAAATATGTTTATAGAGTCGTCTTGTTAACTTGTTTTCTCACCTGTCTCACCCCGGGTATAGATGCCTCCGAAATACCTACAATCGCTTATATGGCACATACGCGTAATACTAGGCAAAATATTTGCCTAGGGGGCCCAGTATGTTTAAATGAGTTAAGCCTCCCCCACTCTATCCAGGAAAAACTGGCGAACCCTAGCACAACCCACCACATCATCACCAATACACAACACCGGGGGACACATTAGATTTCACCACAACAGGTGTCAACTATCAAAAGGATTGGATCATCGCTGTTTGTCTTCACATTCGTTTATACACTCGTTTCGGTACTGCGCCGCACGTCAACATTGCTTTTTTCAACACCAATACCGCGCGCTGCAATTAGTGATCCCAATGATTTAATATTTGGAAATTAAATTTTTTAAACATTTAACATATAAATTAACTTTTGAATAACATTGTACAAAGTTAAAGATTATACTAATAAATTACATTTTTTATTATAAACTTGAGCAACGCGGATATTTTATCTCTAAACTATCTCAACGTATGTATATGGTCATGGTCATTCGAAAGTGGTTACAATTTAGTCACACAACAAAACGGATATTTTTATTTATCAAGGCACCTGGTCACAGGTATCCAAGTTCTGCTATTAGAGGTCTGACGTGACTTTGATAAGTATGCTTCAAAATAGATATCCAGTTATTATATGTGACATAGTACTTGGTTATATGATTAGTATTATTGTTTTTGCTCCAACATCAAACATTTCTTCTTTTATTTATTAGAAGTAGTACTAATTTATGACTGATAAGTACTACTTCTGAAGAATTATATTAACGTGATGTTGAAAGCTCAATGCTTGGCAACATTTCAGATGGAGCGTAAAGTTGGTTTAGCCAATGCAGAATTGGTTCCTCATTATCACCACAGAAGTAAATTCATTGGTTTATCCTCTGAAGTGATGCAGTAACTGATGCCCAGAGCATACCGAAATTATGAAAGAGCTTTCCGAGCTTACTGAAGGGCGGAATAAACCCCATTCAATAACGCTGAGCCAACAAGAAGAAGTTCGAGTAGTAATTACCCGTCTGAAGAACAACAAAGCGGAGCGGACCTCCACTCCGTTGCAAAGACCAGGTGGAAAAGGACCTAGCTACACTTAGAATCTGCAATTGGCACCAAACAGCGAAAAGAAAGAACGACTGCTATGCTGTTGTTAACTCGGCTATAGGCGCAATAGTGGTGTCTTGACTAATAAAGAAGAAGAAAAATATATACATATTAGCTTAAACGGTTATATATTTGGATACTTATTTGCATTATTATCGCAGAACTCTTTCAGACACAAATATTCAACAAATATTTGCATTTACTATTCGCAGCATGACTTCTACAAAGCTGCCAAACGAAAAACTGCCAAAAAAATGTGTAATCACAAAAAAATAAATGCTTGCCTACATAAGTAAAATTATTTTTATAGCAATTGCCACATTACCTTGTGCAAATTTATTTGCTTGTATGATTACCTACATGCACGTATTCCCACATTTAATTACCTCCCTCACGCGTTCACCTATCTGTGGCGTACTTTTTACTTTATTATTCTTTGGTTGACGGTGAATACGTAAAAATATTTGCGCAAATCAGCAAATAGAGTCAGGAATTTCGTAGCACGACTACGGTGCGAAAAGTCATGGATGGAATTTTAATGATAATGTACATGGTAGCAATGTTGCTTCATAAATTGTTTTCTATCTTTATAAAAAACTTCAAGTTTTTAGCATAATGTGTGTATTTTTATTTACCACAAGCGTTATATAAAATTTTGGTTCATCACAATATTTTAAAACGTCGTAATTAACTAATATAGTAAAAAATATTTTATGACAAGTATCTGTATTTTTTTATATTGGTACAATATACACAAACTATACACACATTTTTGCTAATTTAAAATTAATGATTATTTTTATAATTTGTTAAAATTCAGAAATTTAATTGAGGTTTTAAATTTTTAAGAAATACACTCAATGGAAATGAAAGATGAATTAAGAAATACTGAAAGTATACATATACTATATGTATTATAAATTAAAAACAAACTGATTCAAATGTGATTTACCAAGAAAAATTTCTTTTTATGAACAAATGAAAATCAAGTTTTCTATTCAATCAAAATATTTCGGTTATTCAACAGAGTGAAAATGTTACTCATACGCACCAGCTCACGGGAAAGAACTCTTATTAATCTTATACAAAATTTTTAGGTGAAGTTATATGACAGTCAAATATTGGTGAGAAAATGTGTGCCAGTTCTAAAAAAAAATTACACCCATTATTAATTTAATTCAATATTTGAATGGTGTAACCAACGTTTTGCTTGAAATATTTCAAAAGTCGATTTCCTCTTTCATTATACTACTGTGCCCAAAAAAAAAGGCATTTGATTTTAAACTGCGCGCGTCGAAGGATTTGGAGAATTATTTTTTTGTTAGGTTGATTCTCATTTATGTCAAATTTTATGTCAAAATATTCATTAGTGTTTGAGATACGTGTCGTTTTGTGAACTGCTAAAAGTGAGTTTTTCGTTTTTTGCGATGTCGAAATTTGTTGAGAAAGGAATTTGTATTAAATTTTGTTTACGGAATCAATTTTCTGCTGCGGATACGTTGAGGATGGTGCGGAAAGCCTTTGGTGATGAGGCTATGTCTAAAAAAAATTTTTAAAAGTGGTATAATGAGTTCCAAGGCGGCCGTGAACCATCAACCTCAACCGATGAAACTCACGTTCAACAAGATTTGGTGTTGAAAACTGTCGATTAACAATTAGAGACCTTGCTGATGAAGTTTGCATACCGAAAACCTCAGTCAATATCATTTCGAAGGATGTTTTGGGCCTCAAGCGCGTCAAACCTCGACTGGTACCGAAAACATTGAATTTTTTGGAAAAGAGGCGTCGCGTTGAAGTGTGTGAAACGATGCTTTCCGACTACCAAAGTGTCATGGAATGCATTACAAATGGCGATGAGACTTGGATCTATGCTTACGACCCCGAAACAACCGATTAATTGAGGGAATATCGTGCTAAAAGAGAGCCAAAACCAAAAAAATCGCGCCAAAGTCGCTCAAAAATCAAGGTCATGTTGACTGTTTTCTTCGATTATCGTGGTGTATTGAATTATGAATTCTTTCCAACCGGTCAAACAGTCAACAAGGAATATTATTTGAACGGTATGCGTCATTTGCGTAACGCTATCCGCATAAAAAGGCCGGAATTGTGGAAAGACAATTCTTGGTTTTACACCACGATAATGCACCATCCCATACTGCCCTCGTAATTCGTGATCATTTCGCCAAAAACTCAACCCATATCGTTCCGCAACCACCGTATTCACCTGATCTGGCGCTCAAAAGGCCGTTCCGGGGACACCGCTTTTATACGAAAGAGGAGATTCAAGCCGCAGCGAATACGGAACTGAAGGCCTTCCCGGTAAGTGACTACAACCAGTGTTTCGAAGATTGGAAAATCCGTTGGCATAAGTGCATTGCATCGGGGGGGATTACTTTGAAGGAGATGAAATTGATTTGGAAGAATAAATAAAGAATTTTCAAAAAAAATACAATGTCCTTATTTTTTGGGCACAGTAGTAATATGCTACAAATGTCCATCCATTTTAATTTACATTAATTTTTTCATCTAATATAACTGGACCAAAATTGCCTTTTATTTTACTATTTTTACGAAATTTATATTTTAAAATTCAAATTATTACTTTTCCCTTACAAAAATTTAATAAAATAGCTTGTGCCCTGAAAAATAATTCTATTGAGTAATTTATCTATTGCTCATACAAATTTTTTTATAAAGGATTTGAATGAAAATCTGTCAAAATGTAAATTTAATGCCTACAAAGTTTAGTAGAGCATTATTCATTAAATATAAAACCAGATATTTTTAACGAACAACGTATACTGGTTTCCCCTCATCTTCACATTATTTATTTCATTTGCATTCTGTTTTAAACAATTCTACATTTGATTGGTGACTTGCTTTCATGTCAAATTCATAAACCCATGTATTCACAAATGTAGGAACGGAATTCGTACTATCAATCATGTTTAAGCACACCTGTTTACTTTATCGGGACGAATCCAACAAGAACGCTTTTTCGAACCCAAAATATTCCCCAAAATCATTCGAACAGACTCGCAAAAGATGTACAGCTTTCTTGCTATCTCTATAGCATATGGCTGACAATTTTTAGGCACCATATTCTTCCCTTTTTTTAACATTTTCAACAGTTAAAGAGGTGGAAGGTCGTCCAAAACGAGGCATGTCTTCAATGAACTCTCCCTCTCTATAAAGGCTTTGTACCACTCTCAGGCTCGTGTTAAATTGATATATCTGCATCACCTTTTCCAATAATCGCAAAGTTTCCGCACATGAAATTTGGTCAGAAATACAAAATTTGAGACAAACATTGTAAAAGTCGCAACGCACTGCTAAGGTATACCGACTTAAGCAGCTTCTGTAAGCAAACTAGTTGACAGATCGCGCACACATTTGGCATAGAAATTAAAGGCAGTCCTACTAACTTAGTACAAAACATTTAATAACAATTTTCCCGTACTTTTTAGCTTATGAAAAACGTAAGACAATTTATTAGAAATAAATTGTATAAGCATAGCACCCTTTCCACACACTAATTTCTAGTTTTTTTATTTTCAGTCACTAAGATTTTATTTGCGCTTTAAATTCATTCAATTAGGTATCTTATTAATATCTGGAATAACCATTTCATCTTTTAAAACCGAAATCCTCGGCATAAGTACTTTTCGCTAAACTCTTTTCTAAATTGGTATAATATTTTTTTACATGTAGGGTTTATATTCAGACGTCTACAGTTTAGTATACAAACTATATACAACTATTCAACCACCCATGGCATCGTTAAATATTTATGCTTAATTAAACATTAAATGACCCATTTTCATAAAGCTTTGAGCTACTTATAATTTCTATGTGGTCTCGCTGCTATTAATAATCTTGTTCTTACAGCGTAATCAGTGACAAATCTGTGTCTGTGGTAATCATAAATTGATGTTGTGATTAGTTCAACAACGAGCGAGCGAACGAAATATGAGGGTAATTTGTAGAAAAATAGCAATCAAATAAAAACAAGTGACAGCGAGTAAAAGCAAGTAAGAGAACATCATCCGACGTTTTTGTTAACCATTTTAGAAGAAGTAATAATTATTATAATTTATAGAAAGCAACCCATTCGTACAGGCTAGCCAAATGAACATAAGCAACAGGAAATGACGGTCAACAGGCGTCAGAATTGTGTTTGCCTAACATAATAAAAGCATCCGGCAGCCAAACGGTGCGTACTTCCCTTGAAATTTCTTGATTTCTAACTTGCGCAGGAAGAAGGCTATCATAGTGGTAAATGGGGGTGTTGGATATACAAGAATTGTACGTTATTATGTGAACAAACGAAAACATCTCCTATAATTGTAACAACGGAAAATGAAAACAACATGTGGGAAATAACAAATTTACATAAAAAAGCTTATGAAACTATATAAATTAAATTTTTTGAAAATTAAATTGAATCGTGCAATGACTAAGAAAAAAGTAATTAATTATTATATATTCTCATAAGGTGGAAATTGCATTCCACAATTTCTTTTAAGCGACGGCATAGGCTACTAGATAAAAACTGTTTGGCTATAAAACAAAGCTTTACAAAACTCAGTGTAAAAGTCGAATGATATAATGTCATGAATAAGTACCTATATGCGTGCGTCTGTTAAGAAGATTTAGTTAAATTATGTGCTGAAATACAATACAAGGCAAATACTCAACAAACGCAAAATAATTATTACATATTTAAGTTTTTTGTTGCATAATTTAAAGTGAAGCATATCCTGTAGTATCACGCGCTTGATTCCCTAATAAAAAAAATATTATTGTATACCTAAACGCATATGCTACAGGGCGTATGAGTAACGGGGTAGTTCAATAGTACACCATGGTAGGTATTAATTAATCGGATTACTTGTAATTCAATAAGTGCAAACACCAATAACAAGAAACATGAATGGAAGTTGGATAACACTCATTTGCACAGGCGTAATTTCGCTTAGCGGATAGTGGCAAGGCATAATAATATCTTAACTTGCGTTTTAGCACTTAATTTCATGATGATTTATATGGTACAAATGTTGTAACTTCAGAGAATCACAGGTCACTTAGTAGTTGCTGTGATAAATACCTAGTTGCATGTGCATACGTTTATACTTTAGTGTGTTTAGGTGTTACAATAATAAAAAATTTAATAGTGCAGAAACGTATAAAATATTATTATTTTAACTAATAAGATAATTAGGCTTCTATAGTTACAGTAAAAGGGTTTTTTAACGGGTTTTTCAATAAGAGTGCTAAAAAATTGTTTAAATAAAATAAGAGCGGTTTCGGATGTCAATGAAACTTATTATAGTGCTTATGGCTATTGCACTTTATATCTAAATAACTAACTAAAAAATTATGGTCTTTCATCAGCACTTTCTTCGTGCGATTAGTATGATGATAATGAGCTACTGAACACCAGTGTAGTTTTAAAAACTATTCAGTTGCCTCAACGTAACATTTGAACATTTGTAGGTAATGTAGTTAATGTGTGTAAGTGTGTAGAAGTAGGTATATTGAGGATTTTAGTAAACTGGTGTCAAGAAAACTACAGCTAGTTACAAACTGGTCTTACAAGGATTTAATGCTTTTTACACTTTCCACTTCAAAGTGGTCGAAAGGGGACATAAATTACGGTCAACATGTGGGCCAATCAAAATCCGTGAACACCGGAAATTCCATCGAAACTGTGCACGAATTCATCAAAAATCAGCCGAAATCATAATTGAAATTTATGGAAATGTCATTGAACATCTCCAAAACATTGATTTATCCCATTTTGACCAAACATTTGGGTTTACCAAAAGTGTGTGTACGGTTTGTTCCGCACAAATTGACTGACGACCAAAAATTGCTCTCATCGATCGCCGCTTGTGTCTGATTATTTGACCAAAAATCATATTTTAACCATTAACTACTCCCCGTATTCACCTGATATGGTACCGTGCGATTTCTTCCTTTTTGGAAAAATGCATTTGCTTTTGAAAGGAAGGCGTTATGAAGACGTAGAGTACATTCAAAAGGCTTGCACCGGCATACTGGCGGCCATACCGGCCAACGAGCTAAAACACTCTTCCGACATGCTTTTGGACCTTGCTAAAAGCTTTATTGGAGCAGAAGGAGACTATTTTGAATAAAATAAATTAATTTTGCCGAAAAAACCATTTGTTCTGTTTTTTAAAAGTTCTAATTACTTTGGAACGCTCCTTGTATAAAGATCGGAATGACGAGTAAAAATTAAAATACCTTAATTAAACTTGGTAGACGTGTTCCTTAGCAAAAAAGTAAGAACGAGTTCGTTGATGACTAAAACGCCATTAATCGGAAACGTATAAAGTCGCATAACTAAGCGCTTAATAAAGATCAAAAGCTCTTATTTGGCACAAAGAATTGCGGTAACAAATGGTACATGTAGGCTCAAGTATTTGAAAAAGTGGCAGTTGCTCCGCGCTCTCATTAGTTTAATAAACTTACCTCCTAAACCACTTAAACAATAAAATTAGGAGTGTGTGTGTTTTCTTATAAAGGTGGATGAAAGCGGGTGAAAACTCGCCCAGACTCCGTATAACTAACCAGCCTTATGTACATGAAGGCAAATTGCAAGGGCATGAAAATTTCGGTATACCCCAACTTAACCTTGCTTAATTGCATCAATCTATCTTATTATTTTCTTTAAAAAATATCATAAATAATAATGACTCCAAATTTCATCATAAATGCTAAGCTCCAAGTTATAATTACACTATATTACCAAAAAAAAACACAATGTAAACGCTACTTTGTTCTAATCATTAATGCAGTGTTTGATGATGTGAAAAGTTATTAATAAACTTTGAATAGTGACATAATAAAATTCTACAAAATTATGTATACAAACTGGTATATATGTAACGAGACTGTATAATAACGGATACCCACAAATATGTTTACAATTGGAATCTGTTCAAGCTTTCATTGAAGTTCAGTTCAACAAAAGGCAAACACACAAGAACAGTAAGTGGTGTTTAATTTCTCAGTTTATTTGGGTATTTAAATCCCACTTACACCCCCGAAGAAAATGAAAATACGCGGGTTATTGGTTGTACCGTCCACTTTAATTTGTTTTACATAAAATGCACTACAATTATAAATATTTAAATATCATTGGTACGGTCGAGTTTAATCAATGGCACTATTGGAAATTGTGCTAAAACGAGTTGATCTGGCGAAGATCCAATTATATGGTGCGTTGACGCGGCTTAGTATAGAGCGTAGTTGAAGATCGAATTGTGAGAGTCGAATTATATCTGCTTTCCCGTTGTCCATCCTTTTTGATGAGTGTGTGCAAAGGTATGGTGAGATGTGTTGGTGTCATAAGCTGGTGGTGAATTAAGCTGTCTTATTAAGGTGCGCCAGTTTTCCCGGGTAGAGTGGGTGAACGCTTAACTCATTTAAACATTATGGGCCCCCTAGGCGAATATTTTGCCTAGTATTGCATACGGATATGCTATTGCATGTATTTCAGCCTTTGGTTTTAAACATAATATCTGTTATTTATTTACTTTTAAATGTGTATGGCTAGGAACTTTATTTTGCGGGCTTTTCCGACTTATTGTTATAGTAAAAAACTGTATGCGTTGTTTGCTCTTATTAATTTTATTTACAATTTCTTATTTTATTGATTTGGTATATCGGTTATGTATTTTTTGCCTTTTCTGAAATGTTTTGCATGTTTATATTACTATGAAAGTTGTACAACAGATTCTCACCAACTACCCTTATGAGGAGCATTAATGTAATTTTGTCCATAAAATAAGTTGACATTTGAATTTAAACTGCGCGCGTCGAAGGATTTGGAGAATTATCTTCTTTAGCTTGGTAGTGATGTCAGTCACATTTATGTCAAATTTCATGTCAAAATATTCATAAGTGTTTGAGATACGTGTCGTTTTGTGAGCTGCTAAAAGTGAGTTTTTCGTTTTTTGCGATGTCGAAATTTGTTGAGCAAAGAATTTGCGTTAAATTTTGTTTACGGAATCAATTTTCTGCTGCGGATACGTTCAGGATGGTGCGGAAAGCCTTTGCTGTTGAGGCTATGTCTAAAAAAAAAGTTTACAAGTGGTATAATGAGTTCGAAGGCGGCCGTGAACGTGTCGAAGACGAAGAGCGTCCAGGGCGACCATCACCCTCAACCGACGAAGCTCCCGTTCAACAAATCAAAGTTTTAGTATTGAAAAACCGTCGATTAACAATTAGAAACCTTGCTGATGAAGTTGGCATATCGAGAAGCTCAGCCAATATCATTTTGAAGGATATTTTGGGCCTCAAGTGCGTCAAACCTCGTCTGCTACCGAAAAAAGTGAATTTTTTCGAAAAAAGGCGTCGCGTTGAAGTGTGGGATCACGAAATGCATTACAAATAGCGACGAGACTAAGATCTATGCTTACGAGGCCGAAACAACCGACCATTCGAGCGAATATCGTGCTAAAAGAGAGCCGAGACCAAAGAAATCGCGCCAAGGTCGCTCAAAAATCAAGACCATGTTGACTGTTTTCTTTGATTATCGTGGTGTTGTGCATTATGAACTCCTTCCAACCGGTCAAACAGTCAACAAGGAATATTATTTGAACGTTATGCGTCGTTTGCGTAACGCTATCCGCATAAAAAGGCCGGAATTGTGGAAATACAATTCTTGGTTTTTACACCACCATAATGCACCATCCCATACTGCCCTCGTAATTCGTGATCATTTCGCCAAAAAAATCAACCCATATCGTTCCACAACCACCGCCGTGCGACTTCTGGCTGTTCACCAAGCTCAAAAGACCGCTCCGGGAACACCGTTTTTATAAGATAGAGGAGATTCAAGCCGCTACGAGGACGGAACTGAAGGCCATCCCGGAAAGTGACTTGGTAGTAGTGTTTCGAAGATTGGAAAATCCGTTGGCATAAGTGCATTGCATCGGGAGGGGATTACTTTGAGGGGGATGAAATTGATTATTTGGGAGAATAAATAAAGAACTTTCAAAATAAATACAATGTAACCTTATTTTTTTAACACAGCATGTACAATAAGGGCTACCTTTGGTTTTGGTAAGACTAGTGCGTCACAGTATCGCATTGGGCGTATGGTGTACCCATAACCTTAATTTTGAGTATAAATAAAATTATTTTTTATTATTTCAACATTATTAGGCACTAGGCTGTGATAGGTGTCGATTTTTCGGCTATTTGATAATTTTATTATATGTAATATTTAAGCGCCTGTGCATTGCTTTGGCAAGTAGTAGCCGGCCACCCCTTAAGGATTTGTTCAGGATTGTGTTTTTTTCATTATCATATTCATTCATAAGCTATCCTGCGGTACCGAAAAGTTGTATTTGTTTTTAATAATTTGGACCGTCAGAGGTAACCCTGACTTTGTTTTTTATACCAATTTGTGGAGTATTGGAAAATTGTGGCTCTAGTGGTACGGTACTACCGGCAATTATTTGATCGAAAAGTTGTGGCTTTAGAGAAGTCTTCACAATACTGATCTTCTAGAGTTTTGTTTGTTATGGGGAAGTTTCCTTAGTTTTTGAAATTTCCTTAACTGTGAATTAAGGTATTTGTTTGTGTTATACTCAACTTGAGTTGATATGGTGATGACTAGTTCTGTATCTAGTTCACGCTGTGCGCGTTTGATAATAGAAACAGTGGAGAAAATAGAATCTTGGCCCGTGTTAGCTGATACAACCTATCTTATGGGCGCGCAATGTAAGTGAACAGTGATAAACGCTGCTCGTTTCTCTCTTTGACGAAGGATGTCGTGAGAATTCATGGCATTTGGATTTTTGCCGCAGAAACGTGTCAGCTGATTGCTCTTTCACAACGCAGGGTTGCCAATATCGATATACTGTAGTAATTATAAACTTTATAATTCAATATGTTCAATATGTTTGAAATTTTCTTAAAATAACTCAAAATCAGAGTCAAGTTTTAAAAGTTTGTTTTCAGTTTTAATATTTTATGTTGTAAAAAATTGTAATTGAAAATATAGATGTGCTCAAAACTATATATGCGTATTGGGCAATGGCAACATTGTTCAAATGAAAACAAACGAAGGTGGCTGATTTCTGCGTTTTTACCACGGGCTCAACTGTTCACACATTTTGCTCGATAAGGAAGGAAAAGGAAGGAAGGGAGTAGCGTTTTTGACTGGTTCTGCTATGAGCTTTGTGTGCCTTTGAGCAACATGTTGTCTCTTGGCAATTCTTATAATTTTGGGTTTCGGGATATGCTTTTGCAATGATGTTACTAAATTGGGGTCTATTTAAGCTTCCATTTTGGTCGTGATTAGTGTTCTTAGTTTTGATTATTTCTTCTTCTAACCTTTCCGCAATTTTATATTGGGTGGTGAGAAAATCTTTCATTTGTTCCCACGTTGGGCACTTTCTTCGTGATGAGAGAAGTTACGACTTTTCTGGTAATGCGGCGGTGCAAATGTTAACCAAAATTGGGTCCCAGCTGTCTGTGGGAACATTTTGTGTCGACAGAACCGACAAACAATTTGAAACAGTGGATTCTACATGAATTCTACACTTGTTTCTTTCTTAATTTTTGGCAAGTTGATTAGTGTCGTTACTTGTTTATCGACCAGTATTCTTTCATTTTAATATATTGCTTTCAGAACTTCCCAAGCCAAATTGAAATTATCGTCATTTAATGCGAACTGTTTTACTATTATGTCTGCTTGACCTTTGGTTTTATATCTGAGGTGATACAATTTTTGTGCTTTTGATAGTTGCGGATGGTTGATGTAAACCCAAATGTCCCGGAAGGACGGCCGTTCTTCATAACCTCCATAAAATGTTTCTGTGTCACATGCGGGGATGGAGTCATGTGTAGAAGTTCACGCAAGTGAGGAAAGTTTTCTGATCGCCATTCACCTGGGAGGGGCCCTAGAAACGATTCTTTTACATATGACTCAAGCAGCTCACGACTTCCGGTCTTTGACCAAGTATCCTCTGGGTAGCCTAAGAACATCCGTTTGAAGGCGAGCTAAAGTGAGAAGGCGAAACACCCCTGCATAGGGTTGTGCGCTGGGTTTGGGACCCGCCACGTAAAAAAAAAACCCCCAATGAAAAACATAAACAGCCTCGGATGAGAGCCCCCCTTTTGATGACGACCATGGCAAACGAAATAAGGACTATGATTTGAGGGCATGCACCTGGAATGTCCGGTCCCTTAATTGGGAAGGTGCCGCTGCCCAGCTGGTTGATGTCATCGTAAAATAAAGGCTGACATCACCGACCCTCCAAGAAATGCGATAGGGCGGGACAAAGGGCAAAAAAGACAAGTGACATATACCCGTGGCCATATAAAGCAGCGCAAGTTTAGGGGTTGGATTGTGGGGGGGACTCCCCTCGCCGAGTACTATCATTCACTCCGGAGAATGAACGTCTAGCCACAATCCGCATCAAAACGGGGGTTCTTCAACATATTTGCTGATTTGCGCCCACGCCCCGACGGAAGAGAAGGACGATGTGACCAAAGATGCCTTTTATGAGTGCTTGGAGCGCACTTATGAGAGATGCCCCCGCCACGATGTCAAAATCGTGCTTGGCGACTTCAATGCCAGGGTGGGCAAAGAAGGTATCTTTGGCACTACGGTCGGTAAATTCAGCCTCCACGAGGAAACATCCCCAAATGGGCTGAGGCTGATCGACTTCGCCGGGGCCCGAAATATGGTTATCTGTAGTACTAGATTCCAGCATAAGAAGATACATCAAGCTACCTGGCTGTCTCCGGATCGAAAAACCACCAACCAGATCGATCATGTTGTGATAGACGGAAGACACGTCTCCAGTGTTTTAGATGTGCGTGCGCTCTGAGGTCCTAACATCGACTCGGACCACTATATTGTTGCAGCCAAAATTCGCACCCGCCTCTGTGCACCAAAAAACGCACGCCAACAAACACAAGGATGGTTCGACGTCGAGAAGCTGCAATCACAACAGACAGCGGACGCATTTGTAGACAGAAAAAGAAAGAGGCCGAAATGCGTGAGTACGAAGAGCTTGATAAGCTGGCCGACAGGGGTAATGCTCGAAAATTCTACGAAAAGATGCGGCGGCTTACAGAAGGTTTCAAGACCGGAGCATACTCTTGTAGAACCCCCCAAGGTGATCTAGCCACCGATGCCCAGAGCATACTTAAATTATGGAGGGAACACTTCTCCAGCTTGCTGAATGGCAGTGAACGCACAACACCAGCAATAGCCCGTCTGAAAACAACAAAGCGGCAGGGGCCGATGGATTGCCGGCCGAGCTATTCAAACACGGCGGCGAAGAGCTGATAAGGTGCATGCATCAGCTTCTTTGCAAAATATGGTCGGACGAAAGTATTCCCAACGATTGGAATTTATGTTTGCTATGCCCAATCCACAAAAAAAGAGACCCCACAATCTGCGCCAACTACCGTGGGATTAGCCTCCTCAACATCGCATATAAGGTTCTGACGAGCGTATTGTGTGAAACGATTGGACCTTATCAGTGTGGCTTTAGACCTGGTAAATCAACAACCGACCAGATATTCACGATGCGCCAAATCTTGGAAAAGACCCGTGAAAGGAGAATCGACAGACACCACCTCTTTGTCGATTTCAAAGCTGCTTTCGACAGCACGAAAAGGAGCTGCCTTTATGCCGCGATGTCTGAATTTGGTATCCCCGCAAAACTAATACGGCTGTGCAAGCTGACGTTGAGCAACACGAAAAGCTCCGTCAGAATCGGGAAGGACCTCTCCGAGCCGTTCGATAACAAACGAGGTTTCAGACAAGGCGATTCCTTATCGTGCGACTTTTTCAACCTGCTTCTGGAGAAAATAGTTCGAGCTGCAGAACTCAACAGAGAAGGTACCATCTTCTATAAGAGTGTACAAGTGCTGGCGTATCAATATCATCGGCCTCAACACCCGCGCCGTTAGTTCTGCTTTCTCCAGACTGGACAAGGAAGCAAAAGAAATGGGTCTGGCAGTGAACGAGGGCAAGACGAAATATCTCCTGTCATCAAACAAACAGTCGTCGCACTCGCGACTTGGCACTCACGTCACTGTTGACAGTCATAACTTTGAAGTTGTAGATAATTTCGTCTATCTTGGAACCAGCGTAAACACCACCAACAATGTCAGCCTAGAAATCCAACGCAGGATAACTCTTGCCAACAGGTGCTACTTCGGACTGAGTAGGCAATTGAGAAGCAAAGTCCTCTCTCGACAAACAAAAACCAGACTCTATAAGTCGCTCATAATTCCCGTCCTGCTATATGGTGCAGAGGCTTGGACGATGTCAACAACGGATGAGTCGACGTTGCGAGTTTTCGAGAGAAAGTTTCTGCGAAGGATTTATGGTCCTTTGCGCGTTGGCCACGGCGAATATCGCATTCGATGAAACGATGAGCTGTACGAGATATACGACGACATGGACATAGTTCAGCGCATTAAAAGACAGCGGCTACGCTGGCTAGGTCATGTTGTCCGGATGGATGAAAACACTCCAGCTCTGAAAGTATTCCACGCAGTACCCGCCGCGGGAAGCAGAGGAAGAGGAAGACCTCCACTCCGTTGGAAGGACCAAGTGGAGAAGGACCTGGCCTCGCTTGGAATATCCAATTGGCGCCACGTAGCGAAGAGAAGAAACGACTGGCGCGCTGTTGTTGACTCGGCTATAATCGCGTAAACGGTGTCTACGCCAGTAAAGAAGAAGAAGTCACATGCGGGCAGCTCGAGGTGGATGCCTGAACTTGCCTTTTGACTGTCTGTTTGTGGCAGCTCTACTTTACTGTGGGGAGTAGGTGCAATTGCTTTTATTAACTTTAGTTGATCGGAGATCATAGCTTTTGTTTCTTCGTACTGGTCTAAGCAGTTTTCGTATATTGCGGTAGCAGATAATTTAAAATTTTCTGGTAGATCTGAATCGTTAGAATCTGCAATGACGTCATGAGCCGTTTGGAGGCGAGTCCAAAAATTTTTATGATTTTGGCCTTTTATTTCTAATAACGATTCAGAGTTTTTGTGAATCGGTAAGGAGACAAATCTAGTGCAGTATCTTATTAAACTTTCACTTTGTGAAATGAATTTAACAACCTCTTTTGAGCGTGTAGCTCCTGTAGGTGTATTTTGATTTTTATTATTATTCTTTTTTATTACTTTATTGTAAAATATTTGTCAAAATTAGTTAAATAATGTCTCAGTGTTAACCGAATTCTCTTTTCAATAAATAAGAGTTTATTTCGTATAAAACGGATTCTTTATTTTTTATTATTACGGTTTCTTATTTACTTGCTAAACGAAATTATTTATTTACATTTTAGTTTGAAGTTTGAAAATATCCGCACTTTTAATTTATTAACACTTTTAACGTCCTTATGTTAGTATTTAGGTACACCCCAATACTTGGACTTTTTGTATGTATGTATGTGCTTATGTTTTATGTATGCATTATGCTTTTTCTTATATTCTTAAGCAATTGAGAGCTCGTTAGAGAGATCAACTCGCTTTTTGTATACAATCCTGCTTGTTTTCTGTACTGTAATACAGTCTCAAGTCTCCAAATTTGAGATTTTAAGTTAGAGACAATTTTTGATACTTGAGACGATTGTACTATTCTGTAAGTGACAGTCACAAATTCTATTACACTTCATTATTCAGAGATGTTTTTACACTTGAATGAAAATAAATATGTCGGTAACATATATTAAATTTTCCATAACCTTGTCAAAAACATAATTATCAATAAAAATAAAAATATATGTTGACCTTGCTTCATAATATTTACGAAATTTATGCAAAATTTATTTATTTTTTGTGTTTAAGTTGCTTACAAAATATAAAAAAACGACAATTAATTAATTTCTTAGATGATCTCTATTCAGTATATTCAAAATGGCAAACAAGAGCTCTTTTTAGTTTTGTGACTTGCTAACTACCAGGTCTAAAAGTTGATGCAATATTTTGAGACCAACGCTTGAGACTGTTTAGTGAATAGTAATTAGTCACGAATTGAGATTTTATCTCAAAATGTCTCAAATAGAGACTAGAGACTGGTTACAGAATCCCGCTATTAGAATATGTGTTTGTACTAACATGTGTTAATATGTAACATGTAGAGACTTTATTTAGTGTCACAGGCAGATTCTTTGTAGTATATTTGTAAATAAATATTATAACATTTATTTTTTAGAGAGAGAGATTGAACACGGTGATAAAAAAATTTTTTTTATACATATGTACAAATAAATATGTTCATATGCACTTTTACACAGTATCTATTAGGACCGCCGTCTAATATGTATTATAGATATATGTAAATATACAAATATATTTTATGCGCTTGGCAATTATATAATATGTAACGAATATATCTATCTTTTCACTAAGTAGTTATATATGCATATATGTATGTATGTAAGTATAGCTATGTTTATTTTATGTTTACAAATATTTCTGTCTTTGCTTATTTGTATGTAGTCGTGCTTATTGCTTTATTGAGCATACGACATGTGTTCAAAAAGTATCGCGAATTTTGTGTTTTTTCAAAAATTATTTATTTATTCATGAATATCTATTTTGTCCTCTTCAAAGTAATCCCCATGAGATATTATACACTTGTGTCAATGGTTTTTCCAATCTTCGAAGCACTTCAAAACATCATTTTTTTTTTTTTTTTATCTTCTTCAGCTCCTCCTTCGGTGCCGTCTTTATCTCGTCAAGAGAAGCGTAACGTCGTCCTTTCATGGGCCTCTTCAGTTTAGGGAACAAGAAAAGGCTGCGGCATCATTAGTGTGTTGTTTTTGGCCAAAAAGTCGCGCACAAGCAACGATGTGTGTGAGCAGGGGCGTTATCGCGGTGCAAAAGCCAATTTTTGTTCTTCCACAAATCCGGGCGTTTCTGGCGGATTGCTTCGCGCAAATTGCGCTTAACTTGTGGGTACTATTCCTTATTGACCGTTTTTCCCTGTGCAAGAACTCATGATGCACCACGCCCCTGCAATCGAAGAAAACTGTCAGTTACGATTCGCGATACTTTTCGAACACACCTCGTAAAGTGCTGATAACAATGCTCCCGACAGACCGCAAACGACATCTGTTAAATATTAAAAAACACACGCTCTTATGGACATGGTTATTTTGACAGCTGCACGACTACACGGCTGCAAGCCGACAGTTGTCGTTTTCGCTAACTTTAATATATTCCCATATTTGCCAACGACAGTAGGACGATGGAAGATAGTAGTTGACAGTAGAATGGAAGATAGAGAGATGAGGAAGAGTAGTGATGCCACTAATATGTAAAATGTAAAATTATTCACAGCTCTAACAAACTTGACGTTATTTTATAAATAAAAGCATAAAATAGCTATATTATAGCTCTATTATACCATTTGTAATAAGAATTGATAATTAAAAACAAAAATAATTAAAAACAAAAATGCATAAAAAATTTCACTTTGAACAAAATATTAAAATTTCATTGAAGTACAAGATAGTTGGCGCTGAAAGCGCGTAGTTCTAGTTTTATTCGTTTCACGCGCTAACACGTGTTTGATTGATTGTCGTTTCTTTTAAGTCGTTCGTGAGTTATAGCGTCGCAAACATGGAGCAAAATAAAGAGAAATTCGGCATATTTTACAGTACTCCTACGATAAAGGCAAAAATGCATCTCAAGCCGCCAATAAAATTTATGCAGTTTATGTACCCGATAAAGTTTCCATTTCCACCGCACAAAGATGGTTTCAACGTTTTCGTTCTGGAGTGGAGGTGGTCGAAGATGCGCCACGCTCCGGAAGGCCTGTTGTCGAAAATTGCGAAAAAATCACTGAATTAGTCGAAAGAGACCGGCATAGTAGTCATCAAACCATTATAAACCATTTGAAGAATCTTGGAGTCACTAAGAAGCTCGATGTATGGGTGCCACACGAATTGAATTAATAAAAATACCGCAAGAGTTTTTTGACAATCCATTATTATTTTAATTGTGTAATATTTTTACATTTATTGTATGTAACTGGGTTTAGTATACAATGAAAATATTATATTTCAGATATAAATATGGACGACGAAATTTTAATCGAAGAAGTACGAAATATCCCCTTGTATTTTGATATCTCGCATAGAGATTATAAGAATCTAAGAAAAAAGATATGGCGTGAAAACAAATTTCTACACACACAAGGTTGAGCGGTAAGGCAAATAAATATAAATAAAATATATTAAATTCTAATATTAATTTCATTTGCAGAAACAGAATGCAAAAATAGGTGGACGAGTATCCGTGACTCTTACAAACGATGTAAAAGAATGGAGCAAGTCGCTTCCGGGAGTGGCCAACAAACTCCCCGAAAAAAATGGCGATATTTGTAGGCGATGTCGTTTAGGGAAAAAAATCCAAATTCAAGGCGGTAAGTAAATACTCGTATCCTTTGTAACGAAGATAATTTTTTTTTAAGCATAGCATAGCGAGCATATCTACCATGATCGAATCTCGTAAAAGTAATTCAACCGCACAACACTTCACTTCCTTGGCTACCAAAATTACGGAAGCCGGAAAATGGTGACGCACATCGAGGCAAAAGTGTCGGCTTTTGTCTTCCATGAAAGACGCAACTACTATTTGGGGTACTTGAGGTAGATTAACATTGTGATAAAATAATAGTCTGAAAATAGTTTTTGTTCAATTTAGGTATAAAATTAATTTTTGTTTAAGTAGTTGGTAAGATAAATTGAATTACATGTTTTTTATATATATGTACATAGTGATATTAGAAGTAAATTTTATTTAAAAATTGCGTTATTTTAGAAATGTTGAATATGTATATAAATAGTAAAAAAAACTTTTTTTTAAGTAGTTTTTAAGATAAATTGAATTACCTGTTTTTTATATACAGGTATCCCTTGAATAGCACAGTACTTGAGTTGCACGATATCTCGAATAGCACGGTTAAAAATTGCGACAACCCTCGAATAACACGGAGTTCGAATTACACGAATTCGTGAAAACTCCTGTTAAAATTGAGTATAATTTTCCTTCGATCGACTGTTTGTAGTATGACGCAATAATGCATTTGAATAACGCAATATCTAGTCAGTTCTCCTGTGCAGTCGTCTCGAATGGGTTAAAGCGAGCAGATCGAAATATTTAAAGTTTTTTTTAAATTTTGTGCATAAAGTAGTGAGTGCTTAGCTTACTGGCCCATGTGACTGATTTTAAAATTTCCAAAGTACATACGAACTAAAGATTTTTTAGTTGAAGATTTGTAAGGTTTCTATAGTTATATTGTGCAGTTATTGAAATTTTATCCTCCATTCTTAGGTTTGCAAAATGTCGTGGAATGTGGAAAAAAAATTACCCTTAAAAGAAACATTATTGCACTTAAGGAAAAAATGGGAATTTTAGACAAGTTAAAAGAAGGAGTTAAAATATCGACTTTAGCAAAATCATTGAATTTACATGAAGCAACTATTCGGACGATTATAATGAGGACAAAATAAGGATAAATGTCTTAGCAGGTTGCTCTAGAACAACAAAGCGAACGGATTGCGCACGGGATGTTAACGTTGTCAAAATGGAAGAAGCTCTTTCAATTTGCATACAAGATTGCAATGATAAACGGATTCCTTTAGATGGACTTACTATCAGGCAGAAAGCTCTGAACATTTTTAAATATTTGAAGGAAGTGGCAAGCTCATCTGTACAAGAACAACAACAAAAGTCATTTTGTGCGAGTAAGGGCTGGCTCGAGAAATTCAAAACAAGATTTTCGCTGCGCAGTCTCAAACTTCAAGGTGAGATTGCTTCAGCGGATGCAGAAGCTGCTGGTGTTTTTATTTTAGAACTACAAAAAATTGTAGAAGATGGAGACTATTCAGAGGATCAGATTTTCAACGTAGATGAAACAGCCTTCTATTGGAAAAGGATGCCATCTCGAACCTATATTTCAAAAAGCCAAAAATCTGTTCCTGGATTCAAAGTAGATAAACAGAGACTTACTCTTTTAATGTGCACTAACGCATCAGGGAATTTCATGTTAAAGCCTATGGTTATTAGCCGATCTTTGAATCCCCGACCATTAAAAAACATTGATAAGTCTAAGCTGTCTGTTCATTGGCGAGCAAATGAAAAAGCTTGGATGACAGCAAATATGTTTAAGGAGTGGTTTGAAAACTGATTCATTCTGGAAGTAGAAAATTGTATGATGGAAATAAATTTAAGTTTCAAAATTTTATTGCTGTTAGATAATGCCACAAGTCATCCCATGGACTTATATCATCCAAATGTCAAAGTTGTATTCCTTCCCCTCAATACAACATAACTTCTCCAGCCCTTGGACCAGGGCATTATCGCAACCTTCAAAGTCTATTTTGTTCGAAAATCGTTTGAAACAATTCTGCAAAAAATAGATTCAGACGAAAATAAAACGCTTCTCCAGGCATGGAAAGAATTCTCTATTTTGGACTGCATAACAAAGATATCCTCTGCTATAAGCGAAATAAAACCTTCAACAATTAACGGTTCTTGGGAGACAGTACTCCCTCATATTGTCCAAAAAGAAAATTCTGATTCATCCGAAGAAACTCTACACAATGCAAATCTTAATATTGCTCTTAAGATAGGGGAAGAGGGATTTGAGAATCTGAATAGCAAAGATCTGGACGAACTGTTTCAAGAACATACTTTGACTACAGCTGATCTAATAGAAATAATTAATGAGCCTGATGAAGACAGCATTGTAGATGAAGACGCAGAAAAGTATCCTGAAGATTCTTTTCCCAATATTTGCGTCACTGATGTGCAACAAGATTTGGATTTAGCAAAAAAATTAGAGCTTCATTTTATGGAGATTGATCCCTCACTATCACGCAAAAGAACCTTCCAAAAAAATTTTAAAACTTGCTTAGGTCCATACTTGAAAATTTTAGACACTACGGAAAATAAAAGATTGCCATCCTCCAATATCAGCTATGAAAATGTTTTCAGTGATGAGGAGATTCCACCACCTTGAAGAAAGAGAATTCGTATTTTGGATGACGACAGTGATCAAGAAATTCCCATTGATAAGGATCCTCTACCTATTCAAGGAAAAACAATCAATCTTTGGAGAGTGACAGTGGTTGAACATATGTAATTTAAAAATTATTGCGTTTATAAAAATTTACCATTTAAATTTTTAAGTTTCACTTTTCTAGATTGAATGAATTTTGTTATTTTTGTATAACTGAAATTTTAGAACTAAAAATAAAAAAAAAATTGTTCTTACTTTTAATGTTTTCTAAATTAATATTTGGACCAAATGTACAAATTTGTATGGATCTCGAGTATCGAGTTGCACAATTCTAAATAGCACGGAACGGTATCTCCAAAATTGTATGATTTATTAGTATCAAATAACACGATTTCGAATTACACGGAACCAATTAACCGTGTTATTCGAGGGATACCTGTATATGTATATAGTGATTATATAATGCTTATAATTTAAAAATGTGATATACAAGAAATGTTGAAGAATATGAATTACAAAACGAAATTGAATTACCTGTTTTTTATATATATGTGTATAGTGATTATATTAGAAGCAACTATTTAATTTAAAAATGTGATATATAAGAAATGTGAATAATGAAATAATATATTTTTTTAAGTAAATAAATAAACATGAAGTACCTTTTTTACAAATTTTTTTATATTTACTTAAAAAAAATATATTATTTCATTATTCACATATACATATATATATATATATTACATATTTTGTTTTGTATTTCTGAATAACTTTTTTAAATAAAAAACTTTTTTGTACTATAAAAATAAACCTTTATTTTTACTGATAAAAATAATATTGTATGAAAACAGTTAACATTATAAAGCATTATTTGAAATAAATTCTTTTAGGGTTTTACGTAACTGAAATGCGTTTTCAGTTGAGCGATTGGCTGTTCTTGGTTGAAACGATTCAAGAGAATTTACTTCTTCTCTCCAACGCCCGGGTATTTCTCTGTTACCTTCTGAGTGGTCAGCAATCAGTGGAAACACACTGTCGCCGACGTAATAAAATGGAAAGCTATTCGTTGTACCCGGTAAGTTTGTGTCAGTAGGAACTTCCAGAGTGCCATTTAGCACCTTCTTTCCAAAGGCACTGCGGACAAATATTCTACCGCCACTTTGGCTTCCTAGAGCCCCGACATCAACATATGTGAACACGTAATTAGCATCACTCACTGCCATCAGTACAATGCTAAACGTTTTCTTGTAATTGTAGAACAACGATCCGCTATTTCTTGGGCTTGTTATATGAATGTGCTTCCCATCTATAGCTCCCAAGCAATTCAGCATTCCAGTCTTTACATAGAACTTGCTTGCAATATCTCGAAGTTCGTGTGAGTTTGGTGTTGACAAATACACATCATGCAATTCATCCCAAATAGCGTCACATGTTTCGTATATAATTTTTCGGACTGTCGAAACTCCAAGTTTGAAAGACCAAGATAGAACATGGAAATTGCATCCTTGTGCCAAGAAACTGAAATTGGTTAGCGTTTAAGTATACCAGTATACCAGTATAATAATTATTTCACACTGACTTACATTAATGTTATCGCCAAACGAGTCTCAGGCTGAATTGGTTTTCTAAATGAAAAACTTTGCAATCTTTGCTTTAATAGCGACAACAATAAATTGTAATTAGCAACGCTCATTCTCGTAGCTTTATAAAAATGTTCCTCATCCTTTTCCTGGAGTTGCGTGATGCAAGTTTTGTAGAATCCTTCCTCTTCGCGTGAAATATTGACAGGGTGAAGCCACTACCTTCGGGAGTTTCTATTGACCTCCTGGAACACTTCATGTACTGTATGGACAATACGTACAATATTAATAACTGTCCTCAAACATTCCTCGTTTTCCATGTTTATTTAATCTATTGTTATTTTGCTGCTTTCTCACATACATATGTTCATATAGTAGGCTTCGCGACGCCATTTTCAGTTCACTGTCGTGCTGCCATGTCGTGTCGCGAGCATTGTGTTCAGCTTATAAGAGGTGCTGCCGGAAATTTGTCATAAATATTTAAATTTTTGGTTTTTTGGTGTTGGAACAAAGTAAGTATATACATATATATTTAAGAATATATACATGTATGTGCACATGTAATGATGTATAATATATATGTATGTACTAGATTAAAATGCGGTAATTTGAATTTTACAGTATAGTAAATTTAACGAGTTTGGATACCGATTTTCGCTAAGTTTTAATTAGGAAAACCGTACTATACATACATATGTATGTACATTAGGGTGGCGCTTAGTTGTATGGAGGAAAAAAAAAGTTTCTGGATTCTCGATCGCACCCCCTAGAAATATGCGAATAGCCCAAAAACTAGTATATACGAAGTTTTGGGTCAAACAAAAAAGGTTTAGAGGTTGCGCAAGGAGCTTGAAATCCTGAAAAATTAAGAATTTTTGCCATTTTTATGTCTCAGACTTCCATATTTCAAAGCCACACTATTTTATTACCTTTCTAAAATTACCACAATCTTAAAAATCGGTCGATTGATGATAGAGTTACAGATATACAAATGTGAAAGTAAATTAACTGTGTTGCAAGTGCATTCTCAAGCGTCGCATGCTCGTGATATACCGTTATAACGGTTCTAATGTCATTAAAATTTATATTCTGTATTACTAAAAGCTAGTGTGTTAACGTAGTCGCAAAAGTTAGTACAGAGAAATCGTGGCGTGTAGACAATTAAATTTGCAAAATATTATAAAAATGAGTGAATATAATTTTCGGTCGAAAATGTACTTAATTGGAACGTCAAGTTCTCAAAATCTTGGTGCAAAACTACCATCAAATAAACAAGTGTTATCAGTTTTTTTTCATAATCAGAATATAGTGAAATTATCAATTCGTAAGAGTGCTAGATTGACTATAAAAGAAGTGTCCGTATTTTGGGAAAAAGGAAGAATTCCAATTAGAGATGAAAAACACTGCATTGACAAGTTGGAAAATATGCATAGAGAATGGCAAGCTATTGGAAAATGTAAAAATCGGTCTAGTGAAAAGCAAAAACAAAAAGTAAAGTTTAGTGAAATGTTAGTTGATTTATTTGATATTGCTCATGCTAACGCATTACAACTAATTATAATTGACACCGACAAAAAGTTTTTGATAAATCAACGAAAAAAGGGGCGGCCAGGATGTTTTGGTGTTGTTGATACCAAAACTGCCCAGAAAGAGAAAAGAAAGGCAGCGATGTTAGAAGAACAAATGAGAAGAAAGATACGAGTGGTAGACAATATGGAAAACAAAATTGAGGCAATTAACATAGAAGGTAAGTATGTATTTGAATGAAACTGTAATTTGAATGGGGTGACATTTATGTTTGGAAAGTGAGATGGAAGAAGATTCTCATCCATCATGCTCCACTTCCATCAAAAATCGAGGAACGAAGTACGTCTTCACTGAAAGAGTCGTATCTGCCCCAGATAAATGCAAAATTAGTGATCGTTCAGCAATGCATATTGTCACTGCTGTTGCTGAAGCACTAGGACATAATACAAATGAACTCATAATAAACCGCACGTCATTGCAGCGCCAAAGGCATCTAGATCGGTTAAAAAAATCAGAAAACAACAAAGAAAACCTCAAGGTAAGTCGTGTACGGATTAGATCATTGAACCGCGGTATTCGGGTAATAAAACTCTCAAACAAATTTTCTTACATATGTATATCCCTTGAAATTTTTTATTTAAAAAAATTGACATTACATCTATATTGCACTTGAATGAACAAATCTTGAATGGTACATTTTTTTAAATAGATACACTGTGGCACTTTGCATTGGGATGGAAAACTCCTTCCGGAAAAAACAGGTCGAGAAAAGGTGGAACGACTTCCAGTTGTTGTTACTGACAGGAATGGCGAACACTTAATAGGGGCTCCAAAACTATGTGCTGCAACGGGCTCAGAAATAGCGACATCCACTAACACGGGCGTAATAAAAGGAGCTGCAACGTTGTTAGAAAAAAAACTTGAGCGAAAGCTTTTGTATCTACCTTGTCGGCATCATATATATGAAATATTGCTAAGAGGAGTGGTCGAGTGTTATTTTCCTGTAAATATAAGTAAAGACGTCCAATTGTTTCGGCGGTTTCAAGAGAATTGGGAAAATATTGATGGGAACAATTTTAAAGACTTGCTACAAAACAATGAATTAAAATTACGTTTGAATGATAACGTAGATACTATTTTAAATTTTTGTAAGGAAGAGATGAAACAGAAAATACTTAGAGATGACTATAGGGAATTATTGGAATTGACGTCTTTATGTCCAGGAGCAAATAACGGCATAAAATTTCGTGTACCAGGGCCCGCTCATCATGCGCGGTGGATGTCAAAGGCATTATATTGCTTAAAGATCTATTTATTTCGTGAACAGTTCAAACTAACGGAATATGAAGAGAATTCGTTAGCAAGTATATGCGCATTTAATATAAGATTCTTTGGTTTAACTACACCAATCCGTCTAAAGCACCTCTTCAAGACTTATCTTTTATTAAAGAAATTCACGAGTATAGAAATGTTAATAAAAAAAATCTCTGACATTGTAATAAAAAAAAAAATTTTTAAACACTTCTGGTACCTGTCTGAAGAATGTATTGCATTGACATTATTCGACGATGACGTTTCTTATGCCATGAAACAAAATATTGTGGAAAAAATTAGAAACATCGACAACTGCGACAAGGAAACGGAAAGTTTAAAAAGGGTACACGTAAGATCCAGTGAAATCAATGAATTTATAAGAAAATAACTACATGGTTTTGTAACAGCAAATACAATTGATGTTTTTGGACAGTTTGGGATTTCACCTCAATTTCAGCAGATAGATCCACTTCATTGGAGGGATTCAGAAACCTATCAAAAAGCTAAGGATATTGTTATAAATATAAAAGTGGTTAACGACACAGTAGAACGTGGAGTAAAACTTATGGAAGAATATAATAGAATACCAACAAATGACGAACAAGAAAAACAATATTTATTACAAGTTGTAACTGATTATAAAAAACAATTTGATTCACATAATAAATCATCTTTAATTAGATCATAAGAAATAATATTATATTTTTTATTATTACATGTCAAATTACCTTTCGCACATAACAAATGAAGTATGGTAGACTAAATTTAAGAAAATATAAAAATTCGTAATTTTTCAGGATTTCAAGCTCCTGGCGCAACCTCTAAATCTTTTTTGATTGACCCAAAACTTTGTACATACTAGTTTTTTGGAAAGTCTCATATTTCTAGGGGGTGCGATCGAGAATCGGAATACTTTGGAAAATAAGGGCCACCCTAATGTACATATGTGCATATACTAAATATGAGATGAAATTAATACGCTCACTTTGATTTGGGGTTAACGTAAGTAGAAGCCAAGAAAACTAAAGCCAATATTGGTCAGTCGAAGCTAAATCAAGTAAATACGATGATTGCGGCAAGATATTCGTTGAACATTTAACGAAAAACTCACGAAGAACCAATTCAGTATCGGTGTATTATCGTTGTACAAAAACCAAGAGTTATCGGCTCAATATTCTGGCCTCTTTTTAGGAATGGCTGCACGCAAAAGGCCCATACACTTAAATCGTCAGTCAAAAGGAATTCGGAGTGCACCACATTTCGATAATCAAAGAAGACTATCAATATAACGTTGATTTTTGACATGCGTTAACATATTTGTTTGGTTTCCATTCAACTTTGCCACGATATTCGACCGATAGATCGTTTGTTTTAAGGTAGTAAGCATAGACTCAAGACTCAAGAAAATTCTAATTAAGAATTTAGGAGTAATCATTAAAACGATTTGTATGGCAAAGGAATTTACTGTTGTCATGTATTTGGAATAAAGTTTACATTAGAAAGCGAATTCTGAAATATCAGTATATTCACATTATTTAGGGATAGTACATAAAAAAATCACCATTTATTAGTGACCCATATGAACGAAAAAGAGAAGAAAGCGTGCTACATCTGCCGAGTTTGCATGTCCACCAATCTAATAATCGTCACCACCATTACCCGCAACTTTCTACTAATTATTCCCATTATATAAACGTCGAATCCGTCATGACCATGCCGCCGAAAGTGGGGAACCCATCACCACATCTACCATCAGCTTTCAATAAAATACTTAGCAATCACATGTCCTATGGTGAATGAATAAGCTGGAAAAACTATTTCCCCTATTTACGCCTGCAAACATATTACGGTTAAAAACGTGAATCGCCTATAGATTTCATACAACCAAGGTCAGTATGCCAGTAGCAACATATCTCATATGTGTAGCAGCTTGTCGTGGGCCTGCGTACAAGCTGCTGCTGCTTGGGTATGTGGTGTGGGCAAGTGAAAGACGTCAGATAACAGTGTTAGCAACATGTGCTGAGTTTATGCTACCAATCAATTGTTATCGGTTACTCATCGGCATATGCTCAAATAGGAAAACTTATTTTCAGGAAAAATGTTGCTAACTTTTTACAACCAACCTTTACTATCAAATAACATTCGGTTCGGTTAAGTTAGGTTAGGTTTGATGGCTGATCAAGAGGGATTGTATAGAAAACCTTAGAAATAGAAATACACAGAAAAGAAAAACTTCTGCAGTCGCACTTATAAATTAGCAAAACGTTAGTAACGAATACAAATTTGCACAGCCTTTAATTTTCATTTCCGCCAGTTCGATGGGATGTCTTAAGGTATGCGCTTCCAAGAGTTTAAGCTTTGACCTTCCAAGCGCTGGACAGTCAAGAAGAAAGTGTTGAAATATTTTGTTTGTCTTCCACCTTATATTCTCAGCAGCTGACTTCTGGTAAGACTCCCAGCTTTAAAGCATGGACACCGATAGGGCAATGACCTGTTAAAACCCCACAAATAGACCGACCCTCTTCCATTCTACTAATTGCGGTTCTAGGCTGCATTTCCTTGCTAGTTTGTTAGCTTTAAGTAAGTCTATGCTATTGACAGCGAGGTAAGGTACACCTTGAGCAACCCTGAACGCACTATTAATGAGTTCAAGGTTAGTATCGCCGCCCTGCTATCTGCGTGAATAAAAAACACTTCACTTAGCTCACTGCCCTCCTCCTTCAACGGCTTCAATTTTCATATTTCCTGCAAGGTCTTGTTCCCTCTTAATAAACGTATGTCTTAATAAACACAAATATAGCTTCATACAACTGATTTATTGCCATGTCAAGGAGGAATTTTCAGATTTATTTATTGCTTCTGGAAGTTAAAAGAGTTCGAACGTAAAGGTATTAAATTTTTTCAATAATAAGCAAAACAAAAAAACACTTTAAAACACGGAACGAATTAACGTTCAAAATGTGGAAATGGAGATAATTGGGTTTTCTAAAGAAATTATTCCAACGGGGGATTAATGTTAGAACTAACGAACAATAAAGCGGCAGGAGCCGATGGATGGAGCTATTCAAATGCGGTGGCGAGAACCTGACAAGGTACATGCCTCAGCGTCTTTCCGTGGTTTAGTCGCATGAAAGCATGGCCGATGATGGAAGCTGTGAATGCTTTACCCAACCCGCAAAAAAGAGGACCCCACAAACTGCGATAATCACCGTAGAAAAAGCCTCCCCAATATAGTATATAATGTTTATCGAGCGTAGTGTGTGAAAGATTGAAGCCCACCGGTAACAAACTGATCGAACCTTATTGGTGTGATGATGTTGATTTCAAAGCCTCCTTCTACAAAACAAAAAGGAACTGCCTCTAAGTCTAAACTTGGTATTTCCGCAAAGCTAAGACGGCTGTGTAAGCTGATTTCAGCACAGTAGGTAAACTCTTTCATAAGAGGTTCAGTTGCTGGCGTACGTCGATGATATTGATATCATTGGCATCACCAACCGCGCCGTTAGTTCTGCTTTTTCCAGACTGGTCACCAAACAGGCCAAACTCTACAGGTCCTTCATCCTTCTTGTCCTGCTGTATGGTGCGAAGGTATGAACATCGTTATGAGTTTTCGAGAGAAAGATTCTGCGAAAGATTGGTTCTTTGCGGATTGACACCGGCGAATACCGCAGAGAAAGAAGAAGATATCCACTCTGTTGAAAAGATCAGGTGGAGATAGACCTGACTGCACTTGGTATCTCGAATTGGCGCTAAATTGCGAAAAGAAGAAAGCGACAACGTTAACTCAGCTATAATCGCGTAAACGGTAAAGAAGAAGGAAATTTTGTTAACACCTAATTATATTATTTACCTTCTTTTAATATGGTAATTTCTGAGATTTTCACTTTCATTCATTAAAATTTTATGTGCACCCGAAACTTATAACTACAATTAGGTATTTTGTCACGTCAGTGGAAACCTGAAATTTTCGCAAAAAAGTAACGGAGGATGAGAAACTTATCTAATGTGTAAGTAATTTGCGATCGGCTCCATTTTACCCTGGGAAAGGAATTCCAATTCCGTCCAATCAGTCAACTCTAATTCCGCCTGGTTAGTTAACAGCCATCTGTTATTCTGTTATAACCAGCGCGGCCAAGAAAACAAAGAGGTCCATAAGGTGGCGCCTCGAAAAAGAATTTGGCGTGGATATAAGGGGTTTTGATAAAATGATGTGCTTGGCTATTTCAAAATTGAAAATATCAATCATCGTCCAAGGTGTCATGAACTCGAATCGCACAGCTAGCGCGTTTTAAACGCGTTTTTTTCGAAACAGTTAGGGGTTTAATATAGGCTGATAAAGTTATAAGTTATAACGATCCGAAAACATAGCGTTCAGAGTTGTATTTGCGTAAAATTATTTAATGCAATCCAAATCAAAGTTTTTTAACTAGCAAAACAATTTTATAATTTTATGATTTTACGATGTTTTATAACACGTTGTGTATACCCCAAGTGTTTTTTGAACATGTACCCACGAGTCCAGCCAACCTACTTGGCCGATTTGACAAATTTTTTTTGGAATTTTCAGAAAAAACTTGGCTATCTAAGGACCTAATCGTCATTGTTAATAGATATTTGGCAACATTATGATACAATTAGTAATGAAAAAACAGACAAAAAAAAATTCAAAGTTGGACTATTTGTTTATTTATCAATAAATTGTTTCAGTCGAAAGTCATTAGATATTCATATGTATTCTAAAATAAAATATATCCCGTTGGTTTCAGATCATCCACAATGTAGAAATCGTGGGTAACACTTTTAAGGACGGTATCTTCCAGTAACCCATAACAGTACAATACTAAACAACATTTTTTGAAATTACATCGCAATACTTTTTTGCATTCCGGTTTGGATGTGAAACGCCCAGGTATCATGGGCAGTTACAATGCTTTCCATGAATGTATTTACGGAATTCGCAAGATCAAGCATGTCAAAAGAGACCTGTTTATGGTATCCACAAACATCATTCAAACGGACTCGTGAGAGATGTCGAGCCCTCTTTCCATCTTTTCTAACACTTCTCTGATGATTCTTAAGCAACTCATTTTTCTTTTTTTTAATGCTTTTTATCAATTGAAGAGGTCGAAGATCGTGCAGATACAGAAGTACAAAAATTTAGACAAATTCTTTGTTCGATATATTTATCTATTAAATTAGTTTAAATTTATTACTAGTTGCAATTTCAATGAAATTAATTACGTTTCAATAAAATAAAAAAATATTTATCTATTGTAGAAATCGCAACGCACTACTGAGGTGTATCGACTTAACCAGCTGCTGTAAACAAACTGGTTGATCGCGCTCAAATTAGACATAATAATTAAGGACAATCCTACCAGCTTAGAGAAAATCCATTTTTTGGAAATATCATTTACCTGGGGAAGTTAATTACAATTTCCGAGTGCTTCTTTGTTATAATATATATATGAATATCAGCTCGCTCTATAATTCATATCTTACGAAGATAAATTCTATTCATAAGTGCACAGTAGTAATCGCTGTTGATGGTGGTTCCTTTGTGGATATTGTCGAAAAGTATTAATCCGTTTGCATCCCAAAATGTAGATGTTATTCCCTCATCTACCAACTGGTGTGTCCCTACACAGTTTGCTTTACACAAAAAATGCATTAACTAATGAATCGCTGTCAAATTTATACACGTCAGGGTTAGTACGAATCATGAAAAAATTCTAGTAATGCCATCTATGTGTCATCATATGGGCTTTGAATAGATTGTTAGATGCTATGTGCATGTATTGTGTATTTCAAATTTGTAAACGGTTTACACTTACATAGGTATGGGTTTGCCACATTCGCTCTTTTTATACTGCACTCGGGTTGGAGTAACAATTTAAAATAAATTTCAATGCTTAGTTGACTACATTTAATTGGCTTTATCGGTTTTGCGGTTGACTCCCAGCGCTTAGCTTTCCCAAAGATGTGTAGATTTAATTTCGATATACATGAGTTTATGTTGTGTGAGGTATAAAACGTTGAGTTTCTTTATTTATATAAGCGCATATCTTATGTGTTTCGGACGTGATTTGTAACATTTTCTTTCCGCACATTTACAGTTAGCCAAACATATTGTAAGCCCAAGTGAAATGAGTTAGGCTAGATTCGCTTAGATTAGGTTAGATGGCTGATATAAAGAGATTGCACTTACGCTTAGTTGCCAATACAAATTTTCAGAGGAATTTAATTTCCATTTATTGAGCTCAGAGGGTGTTTATGTCTTGACCTCCAAAACGCGGAACAGTCAAGAAGGAAGTGTTGAATTGCTTCTACCACATCTTCCATACAGCTTTCTCAGCATGGACTATGAAGACGCTAGGCTTACAGAGAGAAAAAAGATCACTAGATTCTTTCGATCGATTTTGGGCCAAAAAGCGTTGTAGACCAGCGCTGGCCAAGTTTCCGCAAAGCAGCAGGGGAACACAAAAGGATATGGGAGAACCAAATCCGTTTCCAGTCTACCGATAACGGTTATAGGGTGCCTTTTCTTGCTAGCCTGTCAGCTTTGAAAGCTCATAAAGACACTCGATGCTATTGACAGCGAGGTTGGGCCCTTCCTGACCAACCCTGACTCTTAATGAGTTCAAGGCTAGTATCGCCATCTATCATAGTGAATGGTCACTTCTCCGAAGGAGGCTACGCTTCGTAGCAGTAAATCTACTGCTACATTCTTTTTATTTATCGAATATAACTATAAGTCTCCCAAGTTATCACAAAATACTGAACTTTTTGGGTAAAGGTGGAAATCGGTACCAATTACCTTTTTACATAACATGTATTAAAGCTTCTGCAACTGCATATCCTTTTTCGGGCGATGGTGTGAAATAGATGGAGCGAGCCTGGGATTCGGCAGAAATTGCTGAAAGACCGTCAGAACATATTACGTACAAGAAGCGTTACAAAGCAAACAGGACTTAAAAAAAACAGATCAATTTATTTTATTTAAAATAGTCTCCATTTTGTTTCAATACAGCCTTTTTCCAAAAGAAACGTTTCGGTAAAACTTATACCAATATTAAAAAAAAATTTTATGTAGACTCTTTGTTCGAAGCTCATTTTCGCACCGACAACACATACATACTGATACTCAAAATGCAATAACTTCACTTCAAAAGTCCTCTTTATTTTGGAACGCACCTTTTATCTAAAGAGTTATGCGCTGGGTTTGGGATCCGCCACGTAAACAACGCCCCATGACCATGCCAAACGAATTAAGCATAATGATTTAAGGGTGTGCACCTGGAATGTCCGATCCCTTAATTACAGAGGTGCCGCTGCCCAACTGGTTGATAATCTTTATAAAAATAAAGGACATCACCGCCGTTCAAGAAGTGTGATGGACGGGACAAGGACTCAGACAAGTGTCCATTTGAAGGAGCGTAATTTCGGTGTGGAATTCGATGTGGGAGGGGGGACTCCGCCGTTGAGTCCTGGCGTTGACCCCCAGGATATGAGCGTCTAGTCACAACCCGCACCAAAGCGAAGTTCTTCAATATATCGCTGATTTGCGCCCACGCCCCTACGGAAGAGAAGCGATGTTACCAAAGATGCCCTACACGAATGGTTGGAGTGCACTTTCACCAACCAACATGATCGATCATGTTGTAACAGACACGTCTCCACTGCTTTAGACGCGCGTACGGTTTAGGTCCTAACATCGACTGGGACCACTATCTTTTTGCAGCCAAGACTCGTACGTCAACAAACAAAAGAAAGGTTTGACGTCGAGAAGCTGCAATCATAACAGACAGCGGAACGATTTTCTACTCGACTTGCACACAGCATTTTAACCGAAATTATTGGCTTTCGGAAAAGGCGACAGAACAGCTGGTACATTGCGGAGAGCAAATAGACTGCCTTACATTGCAACGTTACAATAGATCTGTCAGTGTTGTTTTAACAAACATTTAGTTTGGCCTCAACGGATGATCTATTAGATTATTTGTATTTAATGTTTGACCATATGTCAAATTGATAATGTATCTGTAGTGGAAAAGAACGTGGAAAGAAAACTTTTACGAGTGAAAGCATGTTCTTCGCAGATTTTTGAGATTGATTGATTGATAGACTAAATGATTTATGATTTAGATTAGTGAATATTAACAATGGCGGGTATGAGCAAGATATAAATGAATTAATAGAAGAATACAATATTTAAATTTTTTAAATTAAATTTCTAGTTAGCTTGTGCTTAAGTTATAATCAAACAAGCCGAGGAAAATTTGTGCTCTTAACGAACGAATAGGTGGACTGCATAGAGATTTTTTAAATATCGCTTTTGTGGGGTTAAGATTTTCTGATAGCTAACAACAAAAGAACTTGCTCAAGTAAAAATATTATGAGTCCTGAACCTTCCTTTTCAAGCTAAATTATCTCCTTACTTTCAAAAGTTTACATATTTTTCAACCCAAAATCAACAGTAGTTTTTAAAAGCGGATGGTTCACAATAAAGAAAAGTTATGGAATAAGCAAAGCTTAGTATTATATGAAGTCCGTGGAGAAAATAGGGATAATTTTAAATATATATGTCACGGGTTGCAGAGTCAAACTATCAACATTTATTTTCATTACCTTGGTACATGGTTTATGTTCTTTAAGTAATTAAGTGTTCTTATGACTATAGGGAACTTTTGTTTTATGCTTGTTCGTAAATTCTTGGCCAAAAACAATATTTGTAACTGTACCCAGCTTTCATATTCGACAGACGTGGCTCGATATTTCCAAAAATAAAAGTAACCTTAAAGTTCCTTTGCTTTATTAGAATAGATGACATTAATAGCAGAATATAATTTGTTATCGACATATTTTATTAAAGTGTTTAGAAATAAAATATTAGTTGCCTTAACACATTAAGTGTGTTAATATTATTAAATTTTCTCTTTTAGTTCAGAATATTGGTCACAATATCAGCTATAAATTACTTATAATTATTAGATTATAAAGATAATATGAAAACCTTACGCACAAATAAAACGTTGTGGGAAAATATCTATGCTAACCATGTGTCTATTGGCTTGTTTGTGCCTACACTACGTATGCGTGATTTCCCGGCATACTTAAATGCAGTACTGCTGATCGACTAATCAAGTAAAGGTTGTACGGTCGTAACAGAAAGTATTGGTTAGTTGCAGTAACCATAAAAACACATAAATAGTTTTATGCTATAGAACGAAATTAATTTTTAATATCTTAAATATAAATTATACCGCGTCTTACTTTTTTTTTTAAACATCAATGGATTAATTTTAAATCCTGCTGTGTGAGAGTTTTTTATAGTAGGAGGAAACGGTGTGCGGGACTTTAATCCGCTCAACGTAACCTACTCCCAACTCATGCCTCTCTCACGGGGCCTTGATTTAGTATCATTAATTCATGGAAGAGAAGAATACATTTAAGTTTCTTTTATTGTACGGCCTAATCTGTTGTAAATGTCTCAGCCTTATCTTAATTAGAGCTGCCGCTTCGCTGACAGCTTTCTATTTTACAGAGGATTCGCAGTGCAGTCAAATTTTCCAACTTGGGACTACCTTCAAATGAGATTTTCAGCTTTACCCTTATACTTGAAATCCGAGGGCATTGATAGAGTACATATTCAGAGTCTTCTATACACTCTGTACACGTCGGACAATATAGGTAGCTTCTAAAGCAGCACCCGTGGCCGCTGAATATTTGGGTCAGATGAAAATCTAGGTCTCCATGTTGTATATCTATCCATGAATGTTTGTCCGGAATCAGTCTGTGAGTCCATGTCCTTTGCATGAAGTTTGCCACAGTTGCTGCCACATTGCGATGCTTTTGATTCTCTCATCTCTTTTTGCTAAGGCAGATGTCTTTGACAAGTTACATATTCGTGCGAATACGAGTACGTCTCCCTGGTTGCCAATCGGCAAATACCTCAGCAGCGTTATTTGATATGGTTCGAAAATCACTTATCCCGCATATTGCAGAAAGCCTATGCAATGTGTTAATTGCTCTATCATATGATTTTAAGTCTAGCGTCTATATCCATAATGAAGCCGGAAGCACTGATATTGCCGGAGCTATTAAGAATCGTCTGCTGGAACGCTCACAGCTTTTATTTGCCATCATACCATTTCGCATTTTCCAAGTGAACCTGGAATTTGGGCCTTAAGTTCAATATTACACTAATGTACGTCAACTGTGGCTCAGAAATAATCTCACAATTTTCTGTGGTGAGCGACATCCTTTCTCGAATTACTGATCTTATGAGCAAGACTTCTGCTTTTTGCTCAACAAGCTCTAGACTCATGGTAGCATACCATTGGCGCACACCATTTATGCAGTCATTGCATTTGATTTGTCGCCGTGAATGCCCACGTCCGTGTCGAATAACAATATTCTATTTTGAAAATATCTCATTATAATATTTATCAGATAATGAAGAGCGAATTTCGTAAAGAGCTTTTATTATATTTGCCCACTTTGCGTTTAACTCATTCTTCACATCCAGGGTTCTTTTATAAATCCGCCAGCTTTCTGGATCACTAACTCCAAGCGGTTTCATAATATGCTTTCGCATCGGGTGGCTTATTTGGTTTTGGGAGTTGAGCCAAGCACTGTATCTTCCACCGATCGGAGAACATCTCTTCTATTATACAAGCTTTGTATATTTTAACAAATGTACAGAGTCATAGAGTCATTGCTTCTTTCAGGGGTCTATTTGATATACCATATATTCCAGACAATTTAGAGTTTTTGATTTTCAATAATTTTTTCGCAAAATCCTTATAGTTCTTCTTTTGTGACTAATATGGTTTTTTTCTCCTAACATAGAAAATGGGGTCATTTGTCGAGAATGATGCTTCGACAACGTTTCTCATGGCTGATTCGTTTTTTGGTTGCTGCGACTTATTTTGCAACTTCGGCATATATTTTTGTATGCTGTTCCCTAGGTGTCAACGATTTTTCTTCTTTTCCAAACAAGATCTTTTACTAAGGGTAATGGCTGACTTCGGGAGTTTTCTTTGACAGTTTGCTGTGTGAGCATATCTCAATGTAAATACCTGTCCTGCGGGAACCATGTGTTGCCCTAGTCTTCCTGCGATCGATTGCGTGCGGGTTTTCTGTGCCACAAATGTGATAATTCTGCTTGTTAACGTAACCATCGAGGTGGAAATGAGCCTCGTCCGAAAAGATGATTTTTCGGTCAAATTGACCATCCTCGGTCAAACGATCTTCTGCCCAATCTGTCAAAATTTCCCAGTTTTCTTCTAGTGAATAGCGACCCATTTCGTAAATGTTAGACCTTTTACTGAATATCTGTCACTTTCCGAATGGTATTTGATGTTTCCAATGTCGAAATATAGATAATTCAAATTTAAAACGTTAGATGGCCCACCCTATATAATTATAACAGCGCCAGCGTACATTAGGAAGCGTACTAACCATTTATTAATACAACAACTTAACTTAATAAGGAAAAAAGGGGGGCCATTAAGCTAATAGTGCCATACGTTTTAAGAGCAGTAGGGAGACAAAAAAGTCAATATATTTGGAATGGTATGGATGAACAAAAAACTGTTTGCGGATTATTAAAGGTGAATATTTTCCGCGTTGTCACATACTTTTCAGTGTTTTCAAAAATTTCAATTGCTTAACAAAAAATTATGTAAAATATTATTATTTAAACACATGGATCGTGAAAAAATATCTACGAGTATAGTATGTTCGACCATTTTTCTTTGACTTCGCAAAATTTCATCGATTTATCTCTAGTAGTTTATGAGAAAAAAATTTTACCATTTTACCAATTTTCTAAATTTCAACCTTCAATAACTTAAACAAAAAAAAAAAAGAATTTGACGAAATATTTATGTCACGGGATATGCGTCTGGTCCCCTTCCTAATGAACTGCTAATCGGAGATTTTTCGAAATTTTCGTGGACCACTTGACGTGGTTTGACCCAGCTGTAATCACAAAGTTGAATTAAACTTTTTATAATTAATTATATCCTTCAAATATGACCATTCAACTGACTTTAGCCGTCGAGTTCTAATATGCTTTATCTTCTGACTATAATAACGACCGGTGTACATATATAAAGCTTTTAAATTTCACATCTTAAAGAATTTGCGTTACATGTTATGCGATAATTTAATTTCGAGCTCTCCTGAACAGTAAATTAAATAAAAAGCATATTTCACTAGAAACAAAAAATCATAAAATATTTTGCATCAAAGAGAATTCACAGCAGCTACTTTAACACTGTTCGAACAGTTGAAATACAATAGAAAAGAGAAAAAAATACTTAAAGAAAGGTGTGCAGTGCAGAAGGAAAAGCAACAAACAAAAGCGGTTTGAATGCCGTAAATTCCACTCCATTCTGCTCCTTTGACCACGGGCAGCATAGTCAGCCAGAAAAACTGTGAAACCAAATGGATTATTGCAATGTCGGACGTTAGGTCATTGCTCAATTTGCCTTTAATTGAAGCATGTGGCAGCCAAGCTCGAGGAAAAACAATACCTCTATGCCAATTGAAATTTCATAACGGCGTAAAAATTTAACGAGCTAGCGTTCAAAAGTGAAGTGGAAAATCGCCGGTTTCGCTTGCCATTCCAACGCCCTTAATGTTCCAAGTTCATGTTTTATATTTATAAATACACATATATGCATATACTCTTTGCCATTCTGTAGGTAGTTATTCTCAAATAAGAGTCACCGCCTTTTTATCGCTACTGTTTTTAATAATCCTTTCTCCACTTATGCGCCGAAAGCACGTTTTTAATTTTATTATATGTATGATCTATTCAACAAATGATTGAAAAATATGATTTAACGATGCTAGTGATTATTTATCAGTCTCATAAGTAGATGGAGCTAACAACGTCTGAAGGGATTAATTTAACTAAAAATACCAAGTAGAAATTTATTGCAGTTTTTTTGAACTGACTTATTTTTGTTTTGTTTTGACCCCGCTTCAAAAATTGGTTTGGCAGTCAAAAAGAATGTGCTCAAAATATGAAATGCTGTTAAAAAATTAATTTTGTCAGACCACCTACAGGCGTTGCAATCCGCTGTCAATTATTACTTTGTTGTGAACTTGCAAAAGAGCAGAAAGGCGTAACGACGCAAACCGCTAAATTTACTTTTAAAGGACTGCAAATACTTAAAATGCACTAGTGTGTATAAACATGCACCGGCTATTGTAGTGGAGGAATGTAAGTAAACTTTTATAGCTTTAAGTGGATTAAATTTAGCGCCAGCACAGTGTATATTTGTGCTACACGTTCACACTTTTTGTTGTTTTACTCTTTATACATACATAGTGTCCTTTGACTGAACTTCTTTGAACAATTTGTGTTTAAATACCACTTTTTATTCCCATTGCCGAACAGCTGTAGCAATATTGATGCAGCAATCTAAAAAAATAGTTTAACATATCAATACCTATACATCCGTTGGATGATTTTGATTTCACACTTTTCTATTCCTTTTTTCATTTTAAATTGAGACTTATTCTTTGTTTAATATTTGGACCAACAGCCCAAATAATATGCCCACTTTCCAAACTGATTTTTACCAGTTTGTCAAAGAGCATAAATATAAAGCTTAGTGAAATATTATTATACAGAGGGAAAAATCTTCTACTACATCTGGTGATTGGATAACAACATCGTAATGAGGCCAAAAGACTCTACAAAATTTATTAATTTTTTTTTTGAAAATTTGTTGTTATTAGTCCAATTTTTCTTTTTACGGCAAAAGAAGCAGAATTTCAAAGAATGCTAAAGAAATTCTCATAGCGGTGAATAAAGGAAATAATCTTTAAAATAAATTAAAATACAGATTTGAAAAAAAAAAAATTGTAATTTAACCTGCCTGAATATATGTAAATATAGATTAATAGCAAGTGGTGTACGCATAGGGGAGTTCAGTTAGAAAAAAATGTTTTGTACTGCAACTATAACTTACTTGAAATGTACCAGTGGGTTAATGTTAAAGCGGCCCTGAATACTTAACAAATAAAGTTATTCACGTAAAGTACCTGCGAGCATTTTCGTTTATATCCATTTCAAACACCATTTTAAACCCACGCGTAATCTGTCAAACCAAAACTAATTAAAAAATTACGTCTATTTGGATCACCCGTTAAAAGATACACATCCACATTACATTTCTTAAACTCTCCATATACTCTCGTAATGTCCCTCGTGCTCTTGCAATGCGAAACTTTTCCACAAATTGCTGTTAAACGATTTGCATACCTTGACTTGTTTTTCCAACTACGCTGCTATGGAAGGACGAGCGTTTAACTTTTTATACGGCTCGGAAGCTTTATTTTGCATGAATTAGTGGTATAGGAGTCAGAGAGCATATTCGGCTTAGTGGTAGTGTCTGCTTAAGGTCGTCGTTATTCTACTATTTCTTTGTTATTTTAAGGAGTTTTTAAATAACATATTAAGTTTGCCACGAAGTTTGTAACACCCAGAAGGAAGCGTCGGAGACCCTATAAAGTATATATGTATATAAATGATCAGTATGTTGAACTGATAATTTAGCCATGTCCACCCGTCTGTCCGTCTGTCTGTATATATACAAACTAGTGCCTCAGTTTTTAAGATATCGTTTTGAAATTTTGCAAACGTCATTTACTCTTCAAGAAGTTGATCATTTGTTGGAACTGCCGATATCGGACCACTATAACATATAGCTGCCATACAAGATTTGACAAGATATATTCACGTAATTTGGTAAAATTTCTAAGGTACCAATGTAATCTCCGAAGAAATTGTTCAGATTGGTTAACTATAGCATATAGCTGCCATACAAACTGAATGATCGGAATCAAATGCTGGTGTGGAGAACTTGGTATCTTCACGAAATTTATCATGGATTATTGCTAAAGGTAATAATATAATCTTCGAAAAAAAATTTTAGATCGGATTACTACATATATATATAGCTTCCATACAAACTAAACACATAGTTACTAAAAGAAATGTACCTGTGAAGTGTATATTAGCTTCGGTGCAGGCGAAGTTAACGTTTTCTCTTGTTGATTTTAATTTTGTCACGAAAGTTAAACTTACTACATTTGAACACTCTTAAACTCAAACGTTGGTGCTTCTTATTGTTCTTTGTGATCTTAGCTGGTGGAGTATACTTGAAAGTAATTGGCTAGACTTTTAAGAGAACAACTCGGCTTTTTTTTTAATTAATTTCACTCAAACTTTGCTCAACATAAATAATTTGCTTTACTGCTTTGGCTTCAGAATCATTGAATTACTGAACCATACTAATTACTGATTCCCTGTGCATTTCTAATATCTTACGATTTCTTTTAATTTTTCTTGATTTATTGGACCTTTTTGGATTTTTATAAAACTCAAGAATAAGTTATAAAATATTAAATCTACTCGTATTTAAAAACTAGACAAGCTCAAGCAAGTGATTGAGCTATTTTGGTGTTAGGTTGCTCTTTAGTATGCTGGCATATCTCTTCTTTAAAGGCGTGTTTGATCGCAGGAATGTATTGAAGCATTAGCATTAGGTTTAGATAATCTCGGGATTTAGATATATATTTAAGATATATGTTATATCAGATCAACTTATAACTTTTGAATGAATATTAAAAATTATTTTTATGTATAGAACGCAAATTTTTGAAAATATTAAAATTGAAATATTTGAAATATCACTATTTAAAGTTGAGGACATTTCTAATTTCTAAGCAAAAGCAAAATATTATAAAATAAAATTTATGACGTAAATTGAAAGTAAAATGAGGCCTTTTTAGGGCACTAAGAGAACTAAAAGGGCGACAATAAAGCAATCAATTTAGGAAATAACGGGTACCTTAACTATTTGTATTGTTGCGGTTGTCAGTAACGATTTTAAATTTATTTTAAATTCCTGTTTATTATTTGCAATTGAAAATAAAAATCTGTACGGTCTAGTGCGACGATGTTTTACTCCAAATATGGTCCCTGTTAGAGTCTGGCGTAGATAAAATGCAGCAATACTGAATCCAACCTATGTTTCCTATAAAATATATATAGTGAATAGAATAATTTTTTTCAGTGCTAGAATAGCTGTCATATACGAAGTATATTATGGGATAAGCTATATGTTAAAAATGTTCAATATCGATCCATTTATTACACCGGAATTTATATACCAGGTTCATGTATAATTATTTTCATTAGTCCCGATTGATATTTAGATTTGATATCAAACAGCTATCTGCTAACAATAATCAGTATTTTGATTGGCCCACATGTTGATTGTTATTTATGTTCTCTTTGAAAACGTTGAAACCACTCGTGCACTCTGTTACGGGATATACAATCATCGCCATAAACTTGTTTCATCAGTTGAAACGTTTCTGTAAAAGTTTTACCAATTTTAAATCAAAATTTTATGTTAGCTTCTTATTCGAAGCTCATTTTCTCACCAATAACACAAACAAACTGACACTTCAAACGTAATAACTTCACTTCCAATAAATGATATGTCATGAAATTCCCGCTGGACAATCGATAAAGATAGCAGATTCTAACGCACCAGTCGACATATAGGTAGCACCACCAGGGGGTGCTAGATTAAAAAAGTCCTGTTTGCTTTGGAACACACCTTGTATTACTCTTTCAAAGCAACTTATTTATGTATATATAGTGTACTTTATTATTTCGTTATTCGACCTCTACGTCTCACTCTCCGCCCACCAAAAGCAATAAACATTGAAATGTCGAAAACCTAGTAGCCTCCAATATTAGTTGCTTTTAAATGGATTGGCATTCAGTACTAATACGAATTATCAAGCGACAGTGTTCTTATAATGTAAAGAATGTCTCGCACACTAAAGAATAGAACTAGGATTTTATCTGCTATACTTACTTACTTCATGGGAGAATTGAACATTAAGGTCTATATATACGTATTTGTGGAAGATTTTTCGGTGAGGCCAATGAGATTCACATAAATAGAAGGATGCAACGATTTTCTGAGCGACAACCCTTAAACACAAACCTGAAAAATTTTTGATGTGATAAGATGTTGCCATATAATGTGATTTAATGAGAGGTGATGTAATATATTGAAATTTGTTGAGATGTATTATCAAACTATGTGATGTCACATATTCTATGCGTATGATATGAGGTCATATAATGCATTGCCATTTGTGGATTAAAACTGAAAAGCTCATGTGAACGGAGCTTGAGTCCACTGATGTGATGCCTATATGAAAGTAAATATCATGACATTCACGTGATTCGAATATGTATATTGTTCCGACACCTTTGTGGACACATGCTTGTAAGCATATCTGAATTAAGGTAAACCATAATAGCAACAAAAGCAATTCAAGCCACAAAAACTGTCACTCTGTGGTAGCTAACCAATTCTTGATATTCTGCTTAAGCAGTTGCCTGTAACAGTCTCTTAGTTTCGTGCGCTCCAAACTTTTACTAGTGGAATTTTCTTTAGATATTTGCATTCTTAAAAGAAATACTAAATACGTTGTCCTCCTGCCGAATCTAATCCTCATTTATTCTGATGAACCATTGTTTGGTAGATAGCAGTAAAGCCTTTTTGTATATTTTTGTAATTTTCTCGGCACTTAGGTTGTCAGTAAAGAGGTACAAGGTGCCGAATCCCTACTTTGAGAAGCAGCCCCAAAGATACACCTTTATTCCATGTTTTACGGTCTGTTGAACAAGCCTATTGACCAGGCTCGCGTGAGGACAGAACGTGTCCATATAGAACATTCAATCAATATTCTCATGCGCCCAAACGAGTCGCTTTGTCACAAGTTTTTCAGTTAATAGAGGCTTCTTCATTATGTTGCGCCATTTCAGATAATCAGTATGAAGAAGAGCTCGGATAGTTTCATAGGATATAGTATATCTAAACCTTTTGCCATTAATTGTGCATGTCCATGCTGCAATGTTAAAGCAGGAGTCCGCGAAAAGAGGTTCACTATTATTTTTTCATCTTTTTTGGTCACTTTTCCTATCGATCCACTTCTGTACAAATGCCTTCGACTTTCTCATATATTTAGCAGTCGCTGATTGCGACATTTTGGAACCTTTCACACACACAGAAGAAGAAGATAACACTTATAATCGTTGTACTTATATAGATATGTATTATAATACAGCAAGAAATAAAAACGTATATACATACTCGAATGTATATGTATGAAAATGTCTTTACATATATAGATACTTGGTATATAAATGGGTCTACATATAATAGCAATATGTAAAGTGAGCAGTAAGATTTTAATTTTTACAAGAAAGTATACGAAGGTAAATTTAAAGTAACAAGACGTGAAAGAAAAGTTTAAGGCAACAAATATGCCTTTAAGGGAAAAGCTTTTATACTTACATATACATATATAACCAAGCGTTAAGACATAAAAACGTTCGATTTTTTTCACAGAGTGCGAAAACATATGATATATATAGTTGTTCCTTCAGTCATTGTATTTGTGCTAACGATAAATCTGAGAGCCGTTCAAGTTTATTCATACATATGAATAATATTCATTGAATATACTTATAAGTATTGGTTGATCACTAAGAGCAAAAAAAGAGGTGGAAGTACAACTAATAGGACTTGTCCACAAGCGTTCCTATTAATGGGATTTCCAATGTCAAGTCGGTTAACTTTTACAGGTTTTATATAACTAATATCAGAATATTCAAACATCCGACTAACTTACTCGGTGTATATGGGTTATGGTATGTGAGGTACCCCATGTTTACCTTCATTTGTTCTCCCATAATAATATAGAAGGGGTTTTGAATAAAGAAGCTTACACTAGGTTAAATAATAGTGTCAGATGCCAATAAAATTTAAAATTTCTACAAGAAAGTAGGCAAAACAAAGTAAATGTAGGTAAAACACAAGTTTTAAGATATTAAAAAACCATCAAACTGTTCGATTTTTACAGGAATTAAATAAAAGAGTACTCATACACAAATACAGATAGGAAATGTACTTCAACTAAAGAAAATATATATGTGTAATTCCGAGACCAACATAAATATATGTGTGTGTGTAGACAAATTGAAGCAAGAAGTAAAACTTGTAGTCAAGAACTTGTCCTCAATCGCTGTTATTAATGCGCTCCCTAAAGTGACATTTTTTATTTGTCTCAACTACATTGTAAGTGCCACACATATATGAATGCAGCAATATATTTTCGCACATTTATGTGTACGTGTATGTTTCTTCGCTGTTTGCCCTTTGAATTCACTCTCTAGAATTTTTGCTCTAAAGGCAAAAATTTATTATACTAGCATTCGATAATAAAAAGTAGATTAAGAGACAACTATTTGATATTTACTTAGTAGTAAAATGTTTACGGCTTTCTTGTAAGGTAAGTAATACGTGTAACACTAGTTAGGTCAGATTCTACGTGTACATATAGAGAATATAAAATATACGTAAAACTGTTTTTATTATTTTATTTAAGGTCATCCAATTTTAATTCAGACATAAAATTTAACACTTTAGTAAAAAAAAAAATAAAATTTCAAATGCATTTAAGAAAATTAATTTTTAAAAAATTTAACGATCTTTGATTGCGTTAAAATATACCACTTCTATTCCAGCAATCATGAAAAAGTAAATGAAAGCTACGATATTTGCGATCGAAAACAGAAGGTCCAACAATGATTTTGGCCGCTAAATAACTCAAAAAGTTACGACCATAAGATATTAATTACTATTTTTATCAATTACTTGCTTAATCATTATATTTTCCGAAAAGATGGGCTATTGGAAGTTAATCATCAAAAACGATGAAAGCAAATTAATTCAAGTGAATCTACTCCGCTTACTATTAAATGTGTGAGTTAGTACACACACATATATATATATATATATATACTAGCCGACCCCGCAGCCGTTTTCCTGCGTGAAATTATGTGTTTTGAAATGAAAAAAGATAAAAATTCATATTGCGTTGATAACCATTTATTTGCGATTTTTCTACATTTTTTTCAATGAAACGCAGCTTGAAAAACAACATTTTTTCGTTTCTGTTCCAGTGAGTAAATGTAGAGAGAAATTTCTAGAAACTATCCTTTTGTCCCGATATTTGTCATCTCAAATGTAATTTTTACTGGAAACGGAATCCGTTTGAACTGAAATGGCAAATCGATAGAACTCAAAGCAATTCGTAGAATCAAGCATTCTGCCCTTTGTATTCGATAGGTGCATCACAATCAGTTGGGTTCCATTACACAGTTTCGATACATGAAGATTGGGAAACATAATAATGACAAATCCAACTTTGAGACGCAAATGATGCGGCGGTATACCAAGCCTCTCCAAAGAATTTAGAAATTCCATTGGATAATTCACGGCGTCGTCTTTATTGTCAAGACGATCTATCGATTTGTATGAGCACAAGTCTCCCGGAATTTGACTTTGAATCTTCCAGTTTAAGTCGTCTACATCAGTATTTTTGTTAGCTATAATTGGACATGCACTCACGGAATCGTAGTTACGATAATTTGGCCAATGTTCTGATAAACAATCGTGATGAGTCGATCTTTCGTGAATCGATAAACGGCAGATGGAATTGATATCAAACCACCGGAAGTATCAACCGGAATTGATCCCTTTCTAATTTTTGCGAAGACGATGTAAAATGTCTTCGACAATGCCATTTTTGTTCGTATCCCATAATAGACGCGGATTTGAAGGTATTGGCATTCCAGTGATTATCCTTTTACCGAAATTGTAATTGCTGGCCATATCACTCACAGTGTGGAATGACTCAAATGAAGTTGAACCGCGAATATTTATCAATAGCAACCGAAGGTAGAAACAATCGTCGTTTTTCGGTTGGATTGTGTAAATTCGTCCTAATGCATTAGTTGATAATACACCCGGATGTCCATCTACTGCTTGCCATTGCTTTCTGCGTAATTATTTCTTCGACGATGCATTCTATGTATAATATCAAGGTATTTCGGAGTGTCCTTCCAAACGGATCACTGACGAAAGTTGAGCAAAAACTCAATGTTAATTTTTTTGCTGGCGGTGTTTCCACTGGCTGTACTGTATTCCCTGGGTTGAAATACACTCTTCGGCCATTCTCCAAATTAACTGCGATACACACAACAGTCGGAAAACGTTCATGAATTGCAAAATTAAATATCCTACAAAGCGCTTTATTGCAGTTCACGTAACGCAGTTAACGTAAATCGGATGCTGAATGTTCTGCCATTGTCGTCTGGTGACCAACGCCGATAGAGTGGATATCCATCATTTCTAGTTTGTGTTTCTGAAAGAAAAGCACGTGGATACAGTTTCGTGTATTTATTGTGAGACATACATACCGAAGTGGGATTGTGGTTTCCGCAAGGTCCATGAACCTTATTTGTTTTTATCACTTCGTATAATTCTGGATCTTTCTCTGCATCAGGAATTTCCGCATGACTGAATGATTTCATCAATTTGATCTGGTGTAACCACCATCCACCATCCAAAGAAAAATACGTGCGTGCGGCAAACCTTTCGTTTGCTACTCAACAGAGTACATCTAGCATCTAAGAGCACCATATATACGTTACTTCAAGATAAAGTCCAGCGGAGCTGTTGCTTGAAAAGTCGTGCTGTGACATCGAGACGATCGCTTGCTGATTGACCGCGATCCATATTACCGCACGTATGTCATCGCGTACTCCCAGGACTCGGTCATGTGCCTTGGACTGCAAATATATGTTGATGTCAAAAGAAACGCAAACCGATATTAGCGCGACCTCTTCGTGGCCTCGTAACAAGTTTCAATTTGTAATTGATCACTTTATGTACAACACACATAACATTTTCACTGAATAATTTTCAAAAATTTTTGAAGCAAACGACAAATCTGAACGATTTAAATAACTGAAAAACAAAATCAACAAAAAATTGAAAAGAAAAATTGTATGGAAAAAATTAACTTTTTCGAATAGTCCAATTTTCCGACTTTTCCTCACGAAAAACATACAGGTTTTTTATTTCTAAACCTTCCCCGATTCACACAGAACATTCTCGTGAAAATTTCATCAATATGGGTTCAACCGTTCTCTTAGCGTTACTAACGAACAAACATTCATTCGTTTGTATGAGAAAAAGAAAAGGGCTAATTTTAGGGGGTTTCCGGCAATTATTTGAAATTTTTTCTCAGAAACCATCCCTGAACCTCAACGAACATTTTAAAAAAAGAATTATCAAATTTGGTTGTTATGAAAGTTATGAGCGTACATTAATTTTGGCGATTCATTTTTATTTATATAGATATACTAGCTGACCCCGCAGCCGTTTTCCTGCGTGAAATGTGAAATTCTGTGTTTCGAAATGAAAAGAAGGTTAAATTTATCATTTCTTTTTTTTTTGTCAATGTAACGCAGCTTGATAAACAACATTTTTTGGTTTCTGTTTCGGTGCGCAAATGTACAGAGAAGATAGTTTTCCAACTCGTGAGCACGCCACGTATTTTTGGCCGTGTGAAAAACATAGCATTTCCAGGTTTATGCCATATTTCTCTAGCGACTATCCTTGTGTCCTGTTGATTGTAATCGCAAATGCAATTTTCCCTAGAAACTGAATATGTTTGAACTAAAATGGCAAATCGTTGGAATTCAAAGAAATTCGTTGAATCAAGCATTCTGCCCTTTGTATTTGATGGCTGCGTCACAATCAGTCGGATTCCATTACACAGTTTCGGCGCTTGCAGATTGCGAAACATAATAACGACAGATCCAACTTTGAGACGTAAATAATGCGGGGGCATACCAAGCCTTTCCAAAGAGTTTAGAAATTCCACTGGATAATTCACGGCGTCGCCTTCATTGTCAAGATGATCGATCGATTTGTCTGAGCGCAAGTCTCCTGGAATTTGACTTTGAATCTTCCAGTTTAAGTCAACAGCATTGGCATTTTTGGTAGCTAACATTGCGCGTGCACTTAAGGAATCGTAGTTACGATAATTTGGCCAATGCCCGAACACTCGTGATGAGTTCATCTTTCGAGAATTTATAACCGGCGAATGGAATTGATATCGAACCACCGGAAGTATCAACCGGAATTAACCCATTTCCAATTTTTTGTACAGTATTCCCTGGGTTGAAATACACTCTTTGGACATTCTCCAAATTAACTGCGAGACGCACAACAGTCGGAAAACGTTCACGAATTGAAAAGTAAGTAAATATACTACATAGCGCTTTATTGCAGTTCACGTATTGACCGTATCGTTCAAGACCAATAACCGCCATGTGGCTTCCTTTGGTGACATACTTACAAACGTATTTTATCGGTTACACCAAACTGCAATACTCAACATTGATATAACTTTTGAATGTAAACTTTTGACAATAATGGTGAATATAGTACGATCCATGTGCTGTCAGTTTCGATATTCTTTCTTCTGAATTGAATGGAGGATGGAGTCATGTGTAGAAGTTCACGCAAGTGAGGAAAGTTCTCTGATCGCCATTCACTTGGGAGTGGCCAGAAACGATTCTTTTACATATGACTCAAGCAGCTCACGACTTCCGGTCTTTGACCAAGTATTCTCTGGGTAGCCTAAGAACATCCGTTTGAAGGCGAGCTAAAGTGAGAAGGCGAAACATCCCCTGCATAGGGTTGTGCGCTGGGTTTGGGACCCGCCACGTAAAAAAAACACCCCCAATGAAAAGTAAAAAACAGCCTCGGATGAGAGACCCCCCTTTTGATGACGACCATGGCAAACGAAACAAGGATTATGATTTGAGGGCATGCACCTGGAATGTCCGGTCCCTTAATTGGGAAGGTGCCGCTGCCCAGCTGGTAGATGTCCTCGTAAAGATAAAGGCTGACATCACCGCCGTCCAAGAAATGCGATGGACGGGACAAGGACAGAGACGAGTAGGTCCTTGTGACATTTACTACAGTGGCCATATAAAGGAGCGCAAGTTTTGTGTTGGATTCGTGGTGGGAGAGAGACTCCGTCGCCGAGTACTATCATTCACTCCTATGAATGAACGTCTAGCCACAATCCGCATCAAAGCGAGGTTCTTCAACATATCGCTGATTTGCGCCCACGCCCCGACGGAAGAGAAGGACGATGTGACCAAAGATGCCTTTTATGAGTGCTTGGAGCGCACTTATGAGAGATGCCCCCGCCACGATGTCAAAATCGTGCTTGGCGACTTCAACGCCAGGGTGGGCAAAGAAGGTATCTTTGGCACTACGGTCGGTAAATTCAGCCTCCACGAAGAAACATCCCCAAATGGGTTGAGGCTGATCGACTTCGCCGGGGCCCGAAATATGGTTATCTGTAGTACTAGATTCCAGCATAAGAAGAAACATCAAGCTACCTGGCTGTCTCCGGATCGAAAATCCACCAACCAGATCGATCATGTTGTGATAGACGGAAGACACGTCTCCAGTGTTTTAGATGTGCGTGCGCTCCGAGGTCCTAACATCGACTCGGACCACTATATTGTTGCAGCCAAAATTCGCACCCGCCTCTGTGCAGCAAACAACGCACGCCAACAAACACAAGGAAGGTTCGACGTCGAGAAGCTGCAATCACAACAGACAGCCGAACGATTTTCTACTCGGCTTGCACTCCTGCTCTCTGAGAGCACTCGTCAACAACTCGGTATAAGGGAACTGTGGGACGGCATTTCAAACTCCTTACGTACAGCTGCAACCGAAACCATTGGTTTTCGGAAAGTACAGAAGAACAGCTGTTACGACGAGGAGTGCCGTGTCGCAGCGGAGAGAAAACAGGCTGCCTACCTCGCAACGTTACGATCGACCACAACACGTGCGGGATGGGATAGATACCGAGAGTTGAAGAGGGAAGCGAGACGCATTTGTAGACAAAAAAAGAAAGAGGCCGAAATGCGTGAGTACGAAGAGCTTGATAAGCTGGCCGACAGGGGTAATGCTCGAAAATTCTACGAAAAGATGCGGCGGCTTACAGAAGGTTTCAAGACCGGAGCATACTCTTGTAGAACCCCCAAAGGTGATCTAGTTACCGATGCCCAGAGCATACTTAAATTATGGAGGGAACACTTCTCCAGCCTGCTGAATGGCAGTGAACACACAACACCAGGAGAAAACGAACCCGATACCCCAATCGATGACGATGGAGCAGATGTTCCATTGCCCGACCATGATGAAGTTCGAATAGCAATTGCCCGCCTGAAAAACAACAAAGCGGCAGGGGCCGACGGATTGCCGGCCGAGCTATTCAAACACGGCGGCGAAGAGCTGATAAGGTGCATGCATCAGCTTCTTTGTAAAATATGGTCGGACGAAAGTATGCCCAACGATTGGATTTTAAGTGTGCTATGCCCAATCCATAAAAAAGGAGACCCCACAATCTGCGCCAACTACCGTGGGATTAGCCTCCTCAACATCGCATATAAGGTTCTGTCGAGCGTATTGTGTGAAAGATTAAAGCCCACCGTCAACAAATTGATTGCACCTTATCAGTGTGACTTTAGACCTGGTAAATCAACAACCGACCAGATATTCACCATGCGCCAAATCTTGGAAAAGACCCGTGAAAGAAGAATCGACACACACCACCTCTTCGTCGATTTCAAAGCTGCTTTCGACAGCACGAAAAGGAGCTGCCTTTATGCCGCGATGTCTGAATTTGGTATCCCCGCAAAACTAATACGGCTGTGTAAACTGACGTTGAGCAACACGAAAAGCTCCGTCAGGATCGGGAAGGACCTCTCCGAGCCGTTCGATACCAAACGAGGTTTCAGACAAGGCGACTCCCTATCGTGTGACTTTTTCAATCTGCTGCTCGAGAAAATTATTCGAGCTGCAGAACTTAATCGAGCAGGTACAATCTTTTGCAAGAGTGTACAGCTGCTGGTGTATGCCGATGATATTGATATCATCGGCCTCAACACCCGCGCCGTTAGTTCTGCTTTCTCTAGACTGAACAAGGAAGCAACTCAAATGGGTCTGGCAGTGAACGAGGGCAAGACGAAATATCTCCTTCATCAAACAAACAGTCGTCGCACTCGCGACTTGGCTCCCACGTCACTGTTGACAGTCATAACTTTGAAGTTGTAGATAATTTCGTCTATTTAGGAACCAGCATTAACACCACCAACAATGTCAGCCTGGAAATCCAACGCAGGATTACTCTTGCCAACAGGTGCTACTTCGGACTGAGTAGGCAATTGAAAAGTAAAGTCCTCTCTCGACGAACAAAAACCAAACTCTATAAGTCGCTCATTATTCCCGTCCTGCTATATGGTGCAGAGGCTTGGACGATGACAACAACCGATGAGTCGACGTTGCGAGTTTTCGAGAGAAAAGTTCTGCGAAAGATTTATGGTCCTTTGCGCGTTGGCCACGGCGAATATCGCATTCGATGGAACGATGAGGTGTACGAGATATACGACGACATTGACATAGTTCAGCGAATTAAAAGACAGCGGCTACGCTGGCTAGGTCATGTTGTCCGGATGGATGAAATCGCTCCAGCTCTGAAAGTATTCGACGCAGTACCCGCCGCGGGAAGCAGAGGAAAAGGAAGACCTCCACTCCGTTGGAAGGACCAAGTGGAGAGGGACCTGGCTTCGCTTGGAATATCCAATTGGCGCCACGTAGCGAAGAGAAGAAACGACTGGCGCGCTGTTGTTGACTCGGCTATAATCGCATAAGCGGTGTCTACGCCAGTAAAGAAGAAGAAGAAATTGAATGCCATTGTCGACTGGTGAACGACGCTGATAGAGTGGATATCCATCATTTCTAGTTTGTGTTTCCGAAAGAAAAGCACGTGGATACAGTTTTGTGCATTTATTGTCAGACTTACAAACCGAAGTGGGATTGTGGTGTCTGCAAGGTCCATGAACCATATTGGTTTTCATCACTTCGTATAATAAAGGATCTTTCTCTGCATCAGGAATTTCCGCAGAAATGATTTCATCAATGTGATCTGGTGTAACCACCATCCACAGCTAGCAGCACCATATACACGTTGCTTCAAGATAAAGTCCATCGAAGCTGTTGCTTGACTGCACGTACGTACTGCACGTACTATGTCACCGCATCCCGGGAGTACTCGTTCATGTGCCTTGGTGTGACGCCGACCGATATTTGCGCGACCACTTCTAGGCATCGTAATAAATTTCAATCTGAAATTGATCACTTTGTGTGCGACACACATAACGTTTTCACTGAACAATTTTCAAAATTTTTTGAAGCAAACGACAAATTTGAACGATTCGAATAATTGGAAAACAGAACAAAAAAAATTAAAAATAGAAAATTTGTATGGAAAAAAATTACTTTTTGGAATTGTCCAATTTTCCGACTTTTCCTCACGAAAGGCATACGGTTTTTTTTATTTCCAAACCTTCCCCAATCCACACAGAATATTCTCTGAAAATTTTATCAAGATTGGTCCAGTCGTTCCCTTAGCGTTACTAACAAACAAACATTCATTCGTTTGTATGGAAAAAATAAAAGAGCTGTTCTTAGGGATTCCCGGCAATTATTCGAATTTTTCTTGCCGTAAAAACCATCCTTGAGACTCACCGAACATTTTAAAAAAAGAATTGGCAAAATTGGTCCAGGCGTTTTTGAGTTATGCCCTTACCAACACATTTTGCGATTCATTTTTATATATGTATGTACTAGCTGACCCCGCAGCCGTTGTCCTGCGTGAAATTATGTGTTTTGAAATGAAAAGAAAGTTAAATTTATCATTTCATTTTTTTTCGATGTACAGAAAATATGGTTTTTCAACTCGTGAGCTTGCCACGTACATCTGGCCGTGTGAAAAACATAGCATTTCCAAATTTGTGCTACACACTTTGCGACTATTCTTGTGTCCTGTTGATTGTCATCTGAAATGCAATTTTCACTGGAAACGGAATACGTTTGAACTGAATTGGCAAATCGTTAGAACTCAAAGGAGTTCGTAGAATCAAGCATTAAAAAAATCTAACTTTGTGACGCAAATGATGTGGTGGCATACCAAGCCTGCCCAAAGAGTTTAGAAATACCTCTGCATAATTCACGGCATCGTCTTTATTGTTAAGACGATCGATCGATTTGTATGAGTGCAAGTCTCCTGGAATTTAACTTTGAATCTTCCAGTTTAAGTCAACAACATTGGCGTTTTTGGTAGCTAACATTGCGCGTGCACTTAAGGAATCGTAGTTACGATAATTTGGCCACGATAATTTGGCGAACATTCGTGATGAGTTCATCTTACGTGCATTGATAAACGGCGGATGGAATTGATATCGAAACACCGGAAGTATCAACCGGGACTGACCCATTTCCAATTTTTTGTGAAGACGATGTAAAATGTCTTCGGCAATGTCATTGTTGTTCGCATCCCATAATTGACGCGGATTTGAGGGCTGATATGTCGAAATGATTATGATTCGCGAAAAGTGTGCGAACTTCATTTTCATTCCAGTGATTAACATGTTCCAGCAATTGTAATTGCTGCCTTACTTCTCCAAAACTTGTACACACCGTACCTTACTTTAATCAATAGAAATCGAAGATAGAAACAATCGTTGTTTTTAGGGTGGATTGTGTAAACTCATCCTAATGCAGTTGAGAACACACCTGGATGTCAATCTACTGGCTGGTGAATTAGACTATAATGTTGAATATACATAGTACGATCCATGTGTTGTCAACTTCGATATTCACTATTCTAAATTGAATGCTGAATGCTCTGCATTTGTCGTCTGGTGAGCGACGCCGATAGAGTGGATATCCATTATTTCTAGTTTGTGTTTCCGAAAGAAAAGCACGTGGATACTGTTGAGTGCATTTATAGTCAGACCATCCATCAGTCCATCGAAGCTGTTGCTTGAAAAGTCTTGTTGTGACATCGTGACGATCGCTTTCTGATAGACCGCGATTAATAATACCGCACGTATGTCATCGTATCCTGGGAGTACTCGGTCATGTGCCTTGGGCTGCTAATGTATGTTAATACATATTAGCGCGACCTCTTCGTGGCATCGTAACAAACTTCAATCTGCAATTGATCACTTTGTGTGCAACACACATAACATTTTCACTGAATAGTTTTCAAAAATTTTTGAACCAAACGACAAATTTGAACGATTTAAATAACTGAAAAACAAAATCAACAAAAAATTTAAAAGAAAAATTGTATGGAAAAAATTAACTTTTTGGAATTGTCCAATTTTCCGACTTTTCCTCATGAGAAGCGTAGAGGTTTTTTTATTTCCAAACCTTCCTCGATCCATAGGGAACATTCTCTGAAAATTTCATCAAGATTGGTTCAGTCGTTCCCTTAGCGTTACTAATATTCATTCGTTTGTATGGGAAAAGGAAATGGACTGTTTTTAGGAGTTTTCCGGCTATTATTCGAATTTTTCTTGCTGTAAAAACCATCCTTGAGCCTTAACGAATATTTTAAAAAAATAATTAGCAAAATTGGTCCAGGCGTTTTTGAGTTATGCGCTTACCAACACATTTTGCGATTCATTTTTATATATAAGATAAGATATACATGTATGTACATATATATGTATATATAGGCGAATTCCATGCAAAATCGTTAAATTTTCTTTTATAAACTCTTTAAAATATAGTTTTACCCTAAAACACGTTATAATATTCCAGTGACACATGTTGTTCACCCAAATTTCTGTTTGTTAGAAAAGCACAACGTCCTAATCAAGTAAATAAATTATACTTGTGGTACATGCATATGACTCAAGCAGCTCACGACTTTCGGTCTTTGACCAAGTATCCTCTGGGTAGCCTAAGAACAAGTGAAGAGGCGAAACATCCCCTGCATAGGGTTGTGCGCTGGGTTTGGGACCCACCACGTAAAAAAACACCCCCAATGAAAAAGCAACAACAGCCTCGGATGAGAGACCCCACTTTTGATGACGACCATGGCAAACGAAAACGTGCGCTCCCAGGTCCTAACATCGACTCGGACCACTATATTGTTGCAGCCTACATTCGCACCCGCCTCTGTGCAGCAAAAAACGCACGTCAACAACCACAAGGAAGGTTCGACGTCGAGAAGCTGCAATTATCACAGAAAGCCGAACGATTTTCTACTCGGGTTGCACTCCTGCTCTCTAAGAGAACTCGTCAACAACTCGGTATAAGGAAACTGTGGGACGGCATTTCAAACTCCTTACGTACGCTGAAACCGAAAACTTGGTTTTCGGATAATGCAAAAGAACAGCTGGTACGACGAGGAGTGCCGTGTCGCAGCGGAGATAAAATAGACTGCCTACTAGGGTGGGTAGATTCCGGACTTTTTTCGATTGGGGATTTCTAATAGTGCGGAAAAGTTGCCTTAGTACTAGTACTTCCTGATTCCAATGCAACTTTTTGTTTTGAGATCGGATTGCATCTTCAACCCTAACTCCGGCCTTGAAATTTCGGAAATTCCCCTAAAATCGTGAAATTGTCTACCTAGCGCCTGAAATACGCATCTTATGGCAAAATGTATAAAACAAAAGTTATTTGACACGTCATTTGCTACCGAAATGGAATACGTGATCATGACCGTAGGACGAACCGTTCTCGAGATACGAGCGAAAATGCGGCGCGCCGCAGCGCAAGGTGAAAATCGACTTGCGGCCACACTTCTTGACTTTGATTTTGCCGAGTGCTATCACTCACATTTATTCACCTACGCCAAAGGACCCGTTCGGATAGGACTTCACACAAATATTTTTTCATCGTGTTCCTTCACTCTTGTCGGTGATTTCGCCTAGTTCTATCACTTACATAAATTTTCCTGCGCCATACGACACGTTCGGACTGGTCTCCACATAAATATTTTTTCATCGAGTTCCTTCAGTCTTGTCGTTGATTTCGCCGAGTGCTATCACTTATATTCTCTCAACAGGACACAGAACTCAAAATGTATGTATCTAAATTTAAATTTTGACAGAAACGTCCTGTGTTTGGCATATATCCGCACAATCTCTCTGAGTGCCAGTTACCTACTTACCAGGATGTTCTTTTGTGTAATCAGTTTGAAACATTTCGTATAGGGCGACTCCGAGGCGACAACTCTTAACCTATGAGTAAAGAGGTTACAGAAATAGTTGCAAAAGGGTTGAAAATACTTCAAAAAGTCATCTATTCCGATAGTTTCACACACCAGAGTTGTACAAATGCTCACTACATACCATAAGGTATTTCTGACTCTTAAGCAAATGTCTTTAAGGAACCCAATAGGTTTGAGCTCTAAAAGAGACGACTTTGTCTCTTCCTGCCGGAAAATTATTTGACATCGCTGTTTGTAAATGCATTTATTTTTCTTCTTGCGCTTGTCCAAAGGAAAGGAAAGTTCCTATCAATGAACAACCATTTCTCTTGGACCAGAGAACCAGAAGAATTGGTCGCATTGGAAGTGTTGATCTACCTGAAACAAAAAAGATTACAAAGAAAATTTAACGTAAAGTAAAGCTTTCAAAACGTCATTCAACATCAACACTTACCAGAAAAGTATCGGCTAGAATACGTGACCATTCAGATCAGCCAGACTCTCATACAGACGACAACAATGTAGGTGCGTCGCACATGAATTCTTCCAAAAACGATGCTGATGATGAATTTTCTCTTCCATCCTCTAAAACCAAACAAAACACACTAGTATTAGAACACACTGACAAAGACAATTCACAAACACAAGTCAGTGAAGGTGAAAAGTACTACCGCGACACTGTCAAAGAGGAACATATTTCTCTTATAGCGGCACCTGGTTGTCATTACTTTGGCCACGTCACCTCTCCTTCCGGGTCAGCTGAGGATGAGACGCAAGCTATATGGCAACATTTACAAGACAATTCAGTTGATGTGGAACATCTAGAAGTGGGTGCTGATGGCACCAACACGAACACAGGTTGGAAAGGTGGAATCATTTAGAAACTAGAAGAAAGAATAGGTAGGCCATTTCAGTGGGTTGTTTGTCTTCTACATTTCAACTAACTTCCATTTCGTGCTCTTTTCGAACACATAGATGGTGTCTCAGAGAGTCGAAATACATTCTCTGGCGACATAGGTAAACTGCTTCTTGATTGTGAGAAGTTGCCTGTTGTCAAATTTGAAAGTTTTCCATCCTGCCAATTACCTTCTCAGGTTATTAATCCGACCCAATTTAGCACAGACCAAGCTTATCTCTTTAAAATATCAGAAGCTGTTATTTCCGGTCAATGTTCCTCAGATTTAGCGTCGATGCATCCAGGTAATATGTGCAAATCTCGCTGGCTCACCTGTGCAAATAGAATTCTGAGATTATACATTTCTACTGACAAACCAACAAAGGAAGTAAAGATTTTAGTCAAGTACATACTTACAGTTTACTAACCTTTGTGGTTCTCAATAAGATTCAACAGTTCAATCAAAGATGGCTCGCGCCATCTCTATGCTGCAATTCAAAGGTACTTACTTGCTAAACTGCGCAAGGTTGTCGATTCATCAATTCAACAGAATGCTTTCTTTGCTCTTCCAGAAAACATTCTCTTTAACATGATAACTGACGAACGGATAGAAGTCAGAAAGTTGGCCCTTGACCGTCTTCTGGCAGCCAGAGAAGTAAATGGAAGGGTTAGATGATATACAGTGCCAAAGCTGAATTTCAAAGCTAATAATTATTACGATATGATTAACTAGAAGACTATTACCTTGACTGTTCCACCAGTTCTTTGTTCAGTTTCTAACGAAGAACTCATAAAAGGGCTGTCGGGAGCCTCTGCAGAGATATGGAAATTTAGTGAATTCCCCTCTCACACTGTGGCGGTCGGGAGAACCTTCAAACTGGTGACAGAGGCATCTTCTAAATTTATTGGCCCCCAATCTCGTGATCGTTTTATACGCTCTACACTGAAATCTAGGCAAAAGGTGCCAAAGTTTAGTACAAAATCTGCTTTTATCAATAAATTTGACACAGATTCAGACAAAAACAAGCCTGAGGTATTATTGGTTGATTGGGTTGGGCTTGTGAGAAACCCGAAGAATAGCCACCTCCACGCTTTGGGTTCTGGGTTACCAATTCAGGTTAGCTGAGAGCTGCAACAATTTTCACCCTGCGCTGTGGCGCGCCGCCTTTTCGCTCGTATCTCGGGAACGGTTCGTCCTACGGCCAAGATAACGTATACCATTTTAGTAGCAAATGACGTGACAAATAGCTTTTGTTTCATACCGTTCGCTATAAGATGCGTATTTCAGGCGCTAGGTAGACAATATCACGATTTTAGGGGAATTTCCGAAATTTCAAGGCCGGAGTTAGGGTTGAAGATGCAATCCGATCTCAAAAAAAAAGTTGCATTGGAATCAGGAAGAACTCTGGCAACTTTTCCGCACTATTAGAAATCCCGAATCGAAAAAAGTCCGGAATCGACCCACCCTACTGCCTACCTCGAAACTTTACGAGAGAGAAGCAAGATGCAGGGGTAATGCTCGAAAATTCTACGAAAAAATGCAGTGGCTTACAGAAGGTTTCAAGATCGGAGCATACTCTTGTAGAACCCCCAAAGGTGATTTAGTAACCGATGCCTGGAGCATACTAAAATTATGGAGGGAACACTTCTCCAGCCTAGTGAATGCTGAACGGCAGGAGAAGGCGAACCCGATTCCCCAATCGATGGCGATGGAGCAGACATTCCATTGCCCGACCATAAATAAGTTCGAATAGCAATCAACCTTCTGGAGAACAACAAAGCGGCGGGGGCCGAAGGATTGCCAGCCGAGCTATTCAAACACGGCGGCGAAGAACTGATAAGAAGTATGCATCAGCTTCTTTGTAAAATATGGTCGGATGAAAGCAAGCGCAATGATTGGAATTTAAGTATCCTCAGCCCAATCCACAAAAAGAGAGGACCCACAGTCTGCGCCAACTACGGTGGGATAAGCCTCCTCAACATCGCGTATAAGGTTCTATCGAGCGTATTTTGTGAAATATTAAAGCCCACTGTCAACAAACTGATTGGACCTTATCAGTGTGGCTTTAGACCTGGCAAATCAAGAACCGACCAGATATTCACCACCCGCCAAATTTTGAAAAAGGCCCGTGAAAGGAGGATCGACACATACCACCTCTTCGTCGATTTCAAAGCTGTTTTCGACAGCACGAAAAGGAGCTGCCTCTATGCCGCGATATCTGAATTTGGTATCCCCGCAAAACTAATACGACTATGTAAACTGACGTTGAGCAAGACCAAAAGCTCCATCAGGATCGGAAAGAACCTCTCCGAGCCGTTCGATACCGAACGAGGTTTCAGACAAGGTGACTCCCTATCGTGCGACTTTTTCAATCTGCTGCTGGAGAAAATAATTCGAGCTGCAGAACTTAGTGGAGCAGGTACAATATTTTATAAGAGTGTACACTGTACAGCTGCTGGCGTATGCCGATGATATTGATATCATCCGCCTCAACACCCGCGACTTTAGTTGTGCTTTCTCCAGACTGGACAAGGAAGCAAAGCAAATGGGTCTGGCAATGAACGAGGGCAGGACAAGATATATATAGGTTGGGCCACCTACCGTTTTAAATTTGAATTATCTATATTTCGACATTGGGAACGTCAAATACCATTCTTAAAGTGACAGATATTCAGTACAAACTATAAATTTGCGAAATGGGTCGCTATTCACTAGAAGAAAACTGGGAAATATTGACAGATTTGGCAGAAGATCGTTTGACCGAGGATGGTCAATTTGACCGAAAAATCATCTTTTCGGACGAGGCTCATTTCCACCTCGATGGTTACTTTAAACAAGCAGAATTGTCGCATTTGGGGCACAGAAAACCCGAACGTAATCGTCGAGAAGCCAATGCACCCAGCACGAATCACTGTATGGTTCGGATTTTGGTCTGGTGGGATCATCGGCCCATTTTTATTCGAAATCGAAGAAGGAACCGCCGTGTCGCAATGTTAACCGAATTTTTCATTAGGCAAATTGAATGAGAAGACTTGGACAACAGTTGGTTCCAGCAGGACGGCGCTACGTGCCATACAGCAAATGCTACACTCAATCTTTTACGCCCTATCTTCGAATTTATACTACATATGTATAAGGTTGACCGAAAAGAAACCGGTGATTTTTTTTTTAATTTTTTCGAGTTTTAGTTTTGTTTACCATTCCAAGACGTCGTATATGATCATGTCATAAGCCGTTCAAAAAATGGTCAACGCTGTTTGTATGCAAAATCACCGGTTTCTTTTCAGTCAGCCCAATATATGTCATCAAATAAACAGTCGTCGCACTCGAAGTATAAGTATAAGTATAAGTATAAGTATAAGTATAAGTATAAGTATAAGTATAAGTATAAGTATAAGTATAAGTATAAGTATAAGTATAAGTATAAGTATAAGTATAAGTATAAGTATAAGTATAAGTATAAGTATAAGTATAAGTATAAGTATAAGTATAAGTATAAGTATAAGTATAAGTATAAGTATAAGTATAAGTATAAGTATAAGTATAAGTATAAGTATAAGTATAAGTATAAGTATAAGTATAAGTATAAGTATAAGTATAAGTATAAGTATAAGTATAAGTATAAGTATAAGTATAAGTATAAGTATAAGTATAAGTATAAGTATAAGTATAAGTATAAGTATAAGTATAAGTATAAGTATAAGTATAAGTATAAGTATAAGTATAAGTATAAGTATAAGTATAAGTATAAGTAAGTAAAGTATAAGTATAAGTATAAGTATAAGTATAAGTATAAGTATAAGTATAAGTATAAGTATAAGTATAAGTATAAGTATAAGTATAAGTATAAGTATAAGTATAAGTATAAGTATAAGTATAAGTATAAGTATAAGTATAAGTATAAGTATAAGTATAAGTATAAGTATAGTATAAGTATAAGTATAAGTAAAGTATAAGTATAAGTATAAGTATAAGTATAAGTATAAGTATAAGTATAAGTATAAGTATAAGTATAAGTATAAGTATAAGTATAAGTATAAGTATAAGTATAAGTATAAGTATAAGTATAAGTATAAGTATAAGTATAAGTATAAGTATAAGTATAAGTATAAGTATAAGTATAAGTATAAGTATAAGTATAAGTATAAGTATAAGTATAAGTATAAGTATAAGTATAAGTATAAGTATAAGTATAAGTATAAGTATAAGTATAAGTATAAGTATAAGTATAAGTATAAGTATAAGTATAAGTATAAGTATAAGTATAAGTATAAGTATAAGTATAAGTATAAGTATAAGTATAAGTATAAGTATAAGTATAAGTATAAGTATAAGTATAAGTATAAGTATAAGTATAAGTATAAGTATAAGTATAAGTATAAGTATAAGTATAAGTATAAGTATAAGTATAAGTATAAGTATAAGTATAAGTATAAGTATAAGTATAAGTATAAGTATAAGTATAAGTATAAGTATAAGTATAAGTATAAGTATAAGTATAAGTATAAGTATAAGTATAAGTATAAGTATAAGTATAAGTATAAGTATAAGTATAAGTATAAGTATAAGTATAAGTATAAGTATAAGTATAAGTATAAGTATAAGTATAAGTATAAGTATAAGTATAAGTATAAGTATAAGTATAAGTATAAGTATAAGTATAAGTATAAGTATAAGTATAAGTATAAGTATAAGTATAAGTATAAGTATCAGTATAACACAATATGTTAATGAGAAATTGATCACTTCATTTGATGAAGAATTTTGATATGAAATTGCATTTTAATTAATTTGAGAAAAATTTAAAATGTATAAAGGAACAGTATCTGTGGATACTTCATAGTGAAATTAATATTTTCAACCGCACTTGAATTATTTTATACACTTTTTTTAATAAGTAAACCCATAGATTTGATTTTTCATTCAATAAATTTGCATATTCGCATTTCAATTCCATGTGCTTAATCCATAAATTTCGTTGCATTTTAGGTTATGAAATGTACTTGTACAACGTGATTAAAGATGGAAAGTCAAGCTGTAAATAGAAACTAAAAAACCAAGTAAAACGCAAGTGCTGAAAGTCAAAAAGAGTAATCAATGTGAAATTTCTCTACTAACCCTGAAGTATGCCTCATAAATATAACGCTCTGAGTATTTATAAAGCTGCTTTGATAAAAAAGTGCATAATTACTTAAAAGCTTAGGCACATACAAGTATGACTAGTTTTCTACAAGTATGTACATATAAGCAATAAACTAGTTGACCTACTACTACCTACTGGCGTGTTCATGCACACTACGCTTGGCCATGTCGAAAGTGTGAGTATAAAGTCACGAGGGCACATCAAAGTAGATGTAGTATTGCAAAATGAATACCGGAAAATTTAATAAGGGCGTAATGCATTTAAGCCATTTCTGCTATTCATAAACATATATACAGATATATGGATATATACTAAAATCTTGTGTATATGGATGATACAAAAGGCCCATAGTAATTTTTTATTATTTCTACATATGCAATAGACAAACATAATGACAACTAAGCAAGACTTTAAAATGTGCAGTAATGCTTATGGTCGGACGCTGTTTTTTTGGCAATACAAAAGTTGATCTAATTAGTCTCATTATAGCTATAAATTGTTCATTTTAAAAGATAAAATATTTATGGCAATAAGTAATTGTTAATGGCTGAATAATAAACTATTTATAAGTAAACTTTTAGTGTACTGCTTTTTATTCAAATTTCTATTTTTTCACATAAAACATATGCAGCTGTTGACAACACCGGTTGATTCTGAACTCTGAAAAAATGAAACTTTTTATTTCATTTATTAACATGTCAATAAATGACAATTGTGAAATACAATGATCTGATAAATAATCCTGCAGGTTAGTCCACTAAACGGAAATCTTTGGGCAAAACAACTAGATTCACCTGTACAGCCCACCAGCAGAAAAGTCGACCATGGGCCCTTGGGAAATTGATGTCAGCACAATATTCCACATCACTCCTTAATTCTTTCCTTACTTTCATTCTGTTCTACATTTTCACTCTCATATTTTCCCTGTGGCACGTTACCTTAGGTCGATGATTGTTTTAAAGCCTCTCGCGTGTTTTTCTAGATTAATTTAAGGGTTGCGGCATACTTCAACAACTGAAGTGTGTTCATTTTGCTAATGGATAAAAGTGCTCATGTCAAGTAAGTATGTACATATGTACAAATAGATCTATAGATTGCTTTTCATTGGCAAAAAGTATAAACAAGTAAGTTAAGTTAATAGAAATGGTAGCAATAATTAAGTTGCACATGCTAAACAATGTTCCTTTTGTATTCACGGACTAAACACATACAGAAAAGTTTAGTAGTAAGACTGCAATTATACTATTAATAGAGCAGGATTTTGATATCTCAATCTTCTAATCAAATGAACTCGACTCTAATGTGGAAATGATGCACGCGATATCACTAAAGAAATTACTGAAGTTGACGCTCAAGAGTATAGCGGGTTGTAGCTGTCAAAAATTACGAAAATAGGGGGATACAAGTTTTTTACACTTACAAATTTCAGTTGTAATGCTGTCTAGGTACCACTTGTATTTCAGAAAATATGAATTCCTTTCACAAGATATACGTGTGGACGTTTAGTAGTCTTCTACTCACTACGACTAAACAAACGATCGGACGTATACAGTCTGCCGTTAATTTATGAGGTGTCAATAAGCCGCTAGGCAAGCATATGCCACGTGTATGTATGTGGGTGATTTAGTTGCGCGGTGAGTGGTGGAAACCCCGGAGCTAGAAGTGTTCGCTAACGTGTGTCCGTGTCAAGTGGCTGTGATCTATACATTTTACTTACATACTAGGCAGATGTGCCTAAACTTTGTACGGCTTGCTAATATGTATGTACATTGATATTTTTTGGTCTGTGCATATGATATTGGTTTTAGTTGTCTCCCCCTGGCTTGCGTGCGTGTATTTCACCTATAAATAACTTCCGGTTCTGATCAAGTTTGGGCGCTTATGTAGGCGATTCCTCAATGTAATGCCATGCACCGGTCTGTACTTTTTTCGAAGTGAAGCTGGTGACACAGTTACCGTCAAAGCAGAGCGGTATGTATAGCTCGACGATAACCAAATTTTTATGGCCGCAATTGGAAGAAGTTGATCCTGACAGCAATTGGTCCTAACAAAACAAAGCTACGGGACACACATCACGTACAACAACCGAATTATTTCAAAAAGAGTTTAGAGATTCTCTTTTTGTAAGAAATTTTCATCCAAGAAGTTGTGATTTAACACCTATTATGATTCACTTTGAATAAAAAATATTTGAATTTCCCTTATAATTAGTGTTTTTCTTTTGTAATAGAAATGATTTCACTCGTTTTGGAATCTTCGGTATACTATACAAGATGTTTTCCTAAGTAAATAGGACTTTTTGAATCCAGATAGGACTTTTAAATCCAAAGTAAATAGGACTTTTTGAATCCAGGTGGTGTCATTTATATGTCGACTGGTGCGTTACAATCCGCTATTTTTATTGATTGTCCAGCGAGAATTTCATGAAATTTCATAGATTGGAAGTGAAGTTATTGCTATTGTTATCAGTATGTTTGTGTTATCGGTATGAGTTTCGAGCAAAGAGCCAACATCAAATTTTGTTTTAAAATTGGTCAAACTTTTATCGAAACGTTTGAATTGATGAAACAAGTTTATGGCGATGATTCCCTATCCCAGAGTGCACGAGTAGTTTCAACGTTCAAAATGGTTCGTGAGGGCATAAATGACGATCAACATGTGGGCTAATCAAATTCCGTGACCACCGGAAATTCCATTGAAACTGTGCGTGAAAAGTAAGCCGAAATCATTATTGAAATTCATGGAAATGGAATTGAACATCTCCAAAACATCGATTTATCCCATTTTGACCAAAAGTTGTGCTTCCGAAAGGTTGGTTTGTTTCGCCCAAATTGACTGACGACCAAAAATTGCTCAGAATCCAATATTGAAAGGACTGATTATTTCACCAAAATACACATTTTAAGCATTAACCACTCCCTATATTCACCTGATATGGCACCGTGCGAATTATCCCTTTTCGGAAAAATGCATTTTTCCAAGAAAGGAAAGCGTTATGCAGACGTAGAAGCCACTCAAAAGGCTTGCACCGCCATTCTGAAAGCTATACCGGCCAACGAGCTAAAACACTCGTTTGACATGCTCTTGGACCGTGCAAGAAGCTGTATTGAAGCAGGGGAGACTATTTTGAATAAAATAAATTAATTTTGCCGAAAAAAATAATTTGTTCTGTTTTTTTTTTTTAAAGTCCTTTTTATTTTGGAACGCACCCTGTAAATTAATTCTTAAACAAAAATTTATAAACACACTTTGCTTATTGTCAAAATAATTCTTTGGTCACCTCTTTTATATTTTTTTGTTTCGTTCTTAATATACATTTCAGATTTCCAAATAAATAATTTGAGATTTTATTCACTCATCTAGACATTACAAAGTGAATTTAACTTCTAAATAATTACACACTGCTGATCGTAAAGCTTAAATGGTTTTTATGACCAACTGTTTAGCTTCGCAGGTGCAATTTTTAATCCAACTAGTGTTGACTTGTCCAGAAGTTAACATTAAGTATACAGTATATACTGAAAATTGTATTTTCAAAACTTGTCTATGTATAGATATATTTCTTACGTATTTTAAAATTTCATATTCAATATACATAAATGCTTGAGATTCGATGTACTATAACATACAATTTTTTAACGTTTATTCAGATATAGTGATGACTCCTTTATTTTAATTGCTCATTGAATAAAAACTCCAAAATTCTTTTGCGAAATTAATGTTCACCTGTGGTATAATTCTCTTTTACATACTAGGAATAAGTCTGTACTCAATTTTTTAAGCTTCACCTTCCGGAACAGTCGCATTTTTGAGGATTAACTAATATCGCAAACTTCGAAAATTCTCTACGAATGTAAATAAAACAATATCCTTCCGTGTCCGCCGCATTGAAACGAAAACGCGATTGTGGTAGATTTTTAAAAATGTAATCGATTGTTCTGGGATAATGGAGTCATCTGTAGAAGTTCACGCAAGAGAGGAAAGTTCTCTGATCGCCATTAACTTGCAGTGGCCAGAAACGATCCTTTTACAAATGACTCAAGCAGCTCACGAGTTCTGGTCTTTGACCAAGTATCCTCTGGGTAGCCTAAGAACATCCGTTTGGAGTCATGTGTAGAAGTTCACGCAAGTGAGGAAAGTTCTCTGATCGCCATTCACTTGCAGTGGCCAGAAACGATTCTTTTACAAATGACTCAAGCAGCTCACGAGTTGTGGTCTTTGACCAAGTATCCTCTGGGTAGCCTAAGAACATCCGTTTGAAGGCAAGCTAAAGTGAGAAGGTGAAACAACCTCCCTGCATAGGGTTGTGCGCTGGGTTGGGACCCGCCACGTAAAATAACACTCCAATGAAAAAGCAACAACAGCCTCGGATAAGAGACCATGACAAACGAAATAAGGACTACGAATTGAAGGCATGCACCTGGAATGTCCGGTCCCTTAATTGGGAACGTGCCGCTGCCCAACTGGTTGATGCCGTCGTCAAAAGAAAGGCTGACATCACCGCCGTCCAAGAAATGCGATGGACGGGACAAGGACAGAGACGAGTAGGTCCTTGTGGCATTTACTACAGGAGCGTAAGTTTGGTATGGGATTCGTGGTGGGAGAGAGACTCCGCGCCGAGTACTATCATTCACTGCGGTGACTGAACGTCTAGCCACAATCCGCATCAAAGCGAGGTTCTTCAACATATCCCTGTTTTGCGCGCACGCCCCGACGGAAGAGAAGGACGATGTGACCAAAGATGCCTTTTATGAGTGCTTGAAGCGCCCTTATGAGAGCTGCCCCCGCCGCGATGTCAAAGACGTGCTTGGCGACTTATCCCCTAAATAACTATTTACAGAATTTTAAAATTTCTGGCTGACTATGCTTCGTATGATTGGTGATGGTATGTGGGGACCTTAATGTAAGTAATTTTGGCAAAAATAAATAAAACCAAGTCAATACTACACAGGTCCTATATACTGCTTATAATGATTTTCGTCAATCTAACATGTATTATGCCGAATATGTAATTCAATGAGTATAATTTACTATATATACATTGTTCTAAAATATGTTCTCGAGTGTATCTGAGAAATGTCAAAATTAATGCAGTCCACTCATCCTTTTCTCTGTTGTCAATACACCACATACAACAATTTCCATCGGTTTCTATTGCAATATGGTGCTACAGAATATAATAGCTTTGTTCATCTAACATCATCTTAACTAATCTGTTAAATAAGACACATAACTGTAATTCGTATAGCAGTAGCAAGAGGCACTTGTGTGCTAAAAGTTTTTAAAAAGCATGAGGGATACAAGAATCCCTACAGAATGTGTGAAAATGGATGAAATCGGATGAAACGGGGTCACTAGCCAAATAGCAGTACTATTAGGGACCAAAAAAAATGCGACAAATGAATAACTAAGCACAGAGGCATAATTTTTTCGCCAAAGATGGTGTATGGATGGTTACATGGGATAATTATTGGACGATGAGCGAGATCACTTCCACTTTTAGGTGAAATCATATATCTTAGGACTTTCTCGAACGATGTCAACTAAATTTTAATAAATTTAAATTATAATAAATAATGGTATTTTACTGATATTCCTATCTAACGGTGCGAGAGTTGGCGCATTTGGACTATAACCATGCTATTTCCCATAAAACAAAATTTAAAATTTCTGGTATACAAATAAAGAATTATACCACTAAATGCACGCTTATGACCAAAAACTGTCCCGAAAATTTGTATCAAATCTAACGCGGAATAAGCAGCCCACAGTACAAATAGTTGACCTTTGACCGAAAATATCGGTCAATGCGTAAGACAAATAATTGAAATTCAGAAAGGATCTTTGCCATGATAATATACTAGTATGCGTGTGCGCCGAAAATAGTTTGAATCGGCAATAGTTCCGTTAGTCAACATATGCCTAATATAAAGATTGTTGAACTTCCGAAGGACCAAAAAAAAAATAATAAATAATAAATATAAATATTAAAAGTTCTTAAAAAACATAAATAGTAAAAAACATAAATACCAAAAATTAACAAATAAATCGGGCGCGGTCTAACAATAAAACTAGCAAAAATTGTAACATAAATCGGGCGCGATATAATTAGAATAATTAAAAAAAAACACAACACCTAATGCATACCTTTATGCATACATACTCTACAAAGAAGGAAACGGGAGCAAGAGGACACTAAACATAAGAGGAAAACAGGAAAGGAACATTAAACACAAACCGAAACGAAAGCAGATAATATCCCAAAAATTATATAAATACACAAACATATGTACTGTATTCTCCCAAAAACTCCCTTGAGGCGAGACAAAGTAAGTCGTTTCTATTTTTTTAATAACATATGTAAATATGTATGATATTATACGGTTTTATCAAATATAAAAGCTATGTATATAATCCGTTTAATCGATTTCTAAACGGGAACGAAAAACAGTTGAAAAAATATTTCATCCATATATTTTAATAAATACAAACGGAAATCATTTACTGCCTTCTAAGCTTACCCTTGTGTATACAAACACACCCACTACAACAGAAAACCAACCAATTATATTCAAATCTTTCCGGCAATACCCCTTCTGTTTCTTCAAACAGTAAGCAGGATTGCATAAAATAGGTAAGAAAAAGGCATAAAAATCAAAATTTCCGATATACAAGCGAGAATAAAAACAAACATACATATTTACACATGTACTTATCCAAATTATACTTATCAAATACATAAATGCAACAAACATAAATTTGTACTGACAGACACATACAAACAAATTAATATTAATACTAATTGAAGCACAAACTTGCTAATCCTCAAGTGCAGAGGCTAATGACGTGCACATGTTCTTTTCTTTTCTCGCTGTATTCTGATCGCGCTAATATAAGTACATATACATATGTATGATATACATACTGTATACATATATTCGGTATTCTTTTTGCCTACGCTATATACCCTGATTTTGGAAGTATATCCAAAACATAAAAAAAAAATAATAATAAATCTTAAATTATTAGAAGCTGCGTTAATAGCTTAATTATAAACAATAAGCGGTGCGGAATCGTATACCGCCTTTACGAGTACTTATATACAAGGACATATGGATAAAACCGTAATATAAAATATAAATATAAAAATCGAAACTACTTAAATACAATAGTGCGGTTAACAAAAACGATTAACGCGTATATTAGTAAATTTACGGGAATAACAACTCTTATTTACTTAAAAGAGTTTTCGGTTTTCGGTATTTATCAGATATATCTCATCAAATTTTAATTCTAAATTCTTATTTATTCTAAATGAGAACAGATTCAGGAGAATCTAAATCAGGTCAGTTTCTTACCATTCCAAAAATGGCTGACGACGATAAACAAAGCACACCTGCAGAAGCTACACGCTCTAAGCACGGTACAAAGCAAAAGAGATCAAAAGATCATATAATATCGAAATTTATCACTGAAAGTGATAGCTTTATAAGATATTGCACCCAGTTTCAAGCTTCCCCTATTACTGACATTACGGAATCAGTTTTAAATATAAAATTAGAAAGTGTTAACAATCTATGGGCACTCCTTCTAGCAGCGTACTATACAGTACTAGATACTGACGACGCAGAACTCCCAGAAAACACAAAAGCTTCGGCGATAGCCAAGTGTGATAACTGCCGCGATCAGAACGAGTTGACAAAGGGAATGATAACTGAACAAATAAGTTTAGTAAGGCCAAGTGGAGCCACTACTCCCCCTCCCAGAGTAATTACAACACAAAGAGAAGACCTATATAAAGACATGTATCTAAAAGTACCAGCTTGTGATACTGAAGATTTCAATGGATGTTATGACCAGTGGCCGTCCTTCCGGGACATGTTCACTGCCGTTTATATAAACCATCCTAAACTTTCACAAGCACAAAAGCTATACCGTCTCAGGTATAAAACAAAAGGGAAAGCAGGCAGTATCGTCAAGCAATTCTTTGTAAATGACGAAAATTTTAAACTGGCTTTGGGAAGCACTTGTCAAAAGGTACGAAAATGAAAGAGTTATGATAGGAAACCCAATAAAATAAATCCATTTCAAAAAACACGGGGTTAGTCGCTACAACTTTATCAAGTAATCCCGAAACCTCAAATCCCGAAAAAAGGGAAGAGCAACCATGTTGCTCTAAAGCAGCAAAAATTCAAGCGCTTCATTCAGAAAATGAAAGCAAAATTATTTTACCCACTGCGGTCATCACCATTGAACATAAAGGTATTTGTTCAAACTAAGAGCGTTAATAGATCAAGGCTCTCAAGATATCATCAAAGGTTCAAAATCGGCTAAAATTGCCAATAACCATTCCAATTTTCAAATTTCGGGAATGGGCGGAAGAATTATTCAAAATTCTAATAAAATATGCCCAATCACCATAGTTTCTCCAAATGCAGATATACGAGGTGTGTTCAGAAAGTATAGCGAATCGTAACTGACAGTTTTCTTCGATTGCATGGGCGTGGTGCATCATGAGTTCTTGCCACAGGGAAAGACGGTCAATAAGGAATATTACCCACAAGTTAAGCGCAATTTGCGCGAAGAACAAAAATTGGCTTTTGCACCACGATAACGCCCCTGCTCATACACATCGTTGCTTGTGCGCGACTTTTTGGCCAAAAACAACACACTAATGATGCCGCAGCCACCGTATTCCACAGATCTGGCCTCCTGTGACTTTTTCTTGTTCCCTAAACTGAAGAGGCAGATGAAAGGACGACGTTACGCTTCTCTTGACGAGATAAAGACGGCATCGAAGGAGGAGCTGAACAAGATAAAAAAAAAATGATTTTTTGATGTGCTTCGAAGATTAGAAAAACCGTTGGTATAAGTGTATAATATCTCGTGGGGATCACTTTGAAGGGGACAAAATAGATAATCATGAACAAATAAATAACTTTTGAAAAAAACACAAAATTCGCGATACTTTTTGAACACACCTCGTACGAATAGATGCACAAGCCATGGTTTTACCGCAACTTACAAATTTGCTTCCAAGCTATGAAGTAAACAAAATACACTGGGAAAAATGCTCACATCTCAAATTAGCAGATCCCAACTGTCATACCCCATCACAAATCGACATATTATTAGGCAGTGACTGAATACCTTAAATAATTCTTGAAAGTATAGAGAAAATCTCCAATAAATTGATAGCTCAAAATACAATCTTTGGGTGGACTATACTTGTAAGTGGCCAAGTCACGGAAAAAATAAATTCTTTCACAACACAAGTGGAAGATATCACAAACGAATATTTAAGTAATGAACTTAAAAAATTCTGGAAAGTAGAAGAAGTACCCCAGATCATCAAACTTTCAGAAGAAGACCAGGCATGGGAAGCTAATTACCAGTCCACAACAACAAGAAACGAACATGGTCGTTATGTTGTACGACTGCCATTCAAATCCACCTTTCCAGAAACTATAGCTCTAGGCCACTCCAGAGTCTCAGCAGTCCAGCAGTCCAGCAATTCCTAAGCATGGAAAGAAGCCTGACGAAGAAAAATGAGCTAAAATCAGCATATGATAATGTGATGGAGGAATATCTTGACCTCAATCATATGGAAGAAACTGTACCATATGAAAAAAAATCCAATGGTAGATATTTATCTTTTTACCTTTTACATCAAGAGGTAATAAGACCAGATAAAATCACAACGAGAGTACGAGTGGTCTTCAATGCCTCAAAGTGTACGAGCTCAGGCAAATCACTCAATGATGTATTATACATACACATGGCCAACATTAGAAAGTGATCTCATGTTGCTAATACTAAATTAGCGCATGTTTAAATATGTTTTTAACGGGGATGTTGAGAAAATATATAGGCAAATTCTGGTGCATGAAGATGACCAAGATTTCCAACGCATAGTCCCCCGCAATTCAAATAATAGTCCAATTAGCGACTGCAAACTTAAAACAGTTACCTTTGGCATCAACTGCGCACCCTATTTAGCCATTAGGACATTACATGAAGTTGCAAAAACTTGTGAAACAAATTTACCTTTAGCAACTTCTGTGTTGCAAACTCAAACATATGTGGATGACATTTTATCAGGTAGCCACAGTATACCAATAGCGTGCGAATCATTATCTCTAGTGATCAAAGAACTAAACTCAGCAAGTTTTCCCCTAAAGAAAACAACATAAAATCATCCCGAAATAATCAAAGATGTAACAAAGGGAAACTTATTAGATACTGACTTCCTTAAATTCGAAAAAGCCAGTACAATAAAAACACTAGGGATTCAATGGAATGCGATAACAGATCAATTCTCATATACAATTGAGTTAATATCTGCAATGCCCGCCATTACAAAACGACAAATCCTTTCCTCGCTGGCAAAACTTTTCGGCCCCGCAGGATGGCTTTCGCCAAAAATGATTCAAACTAAAATTCTCATTCAAGAATTGTGGCAAGATGGCACTGAATGGGATGAACAGGTAAAACCTGTACGTTTAACAAAATGGGTTCCATTTGCTAACAACCTACACACTATATCAGAAATTCGAATCCCTTGATGGGTAAATTTCAAACCTAACATTAACGCAGAATTACACGGTTTCTGTGATGATGAAAAGGCTTATTGCGCAACGGTCTACATACGCACTCAGTATGATAGTAAAATAACTTTACATCTTTTGGTAGCCAAAGCCAAAGTTGCACCTTTGAAGACACTAAGCCTGCCACGGCTTGAACTAAATGGTGCTCTTCTGTTAGAAAAATTAATTTCGATAGTTCAAACCCATCTAAAATTAAATATTCACAAAATGTATCTCTGGTCAGACTCAGAAATAGTTCTAGCATGGTTGGAAAAAGCACCCTATACTTGGAAGACATATACATCGAATCGCATATCACAAATCTTAGACTTAGTTGGCTCAGCAAAATGGCAACCCAGCGGATCTGGGGACAAGAGGTTGCAAGCCACTGCACCTCACCAGCACTACACTCTGGTGGAATGGTCCAACATGGCTAACAGAATCACAAGAATTCTGGCCAAAGTCTCCCGCTCGTAATATAATACCGCCGGAAAGTCGGAAAATTGAAAATTTTCATATCACTTCAGAAGAGGATGATATTCTCCACCGGTTTTCGTCATTTGCTAGAGCACTAAGAGTAGTCGCTTACATGCACAAATTCATTCAAAGACTTAAACTAAAAATGAAAGGAGCACCAAATGATCCTTGCGTACAACTAACGCATTCCGACTTGCAACGTGAGTGAAGGTGAGTTTTTGTACAACAACCTTTTGTTCAAAATAAAATATACAACCAATGTTGTTCCGACAAAATCTATTGTAAAGATACTAAGCTAAACTAAGCTCTTTAAAAACTGGTCTCACTTAATATATTCATTAAAATTTCGATATTCATTTACAAGAAATTCACAGAATATATGTAAATAAAAACAAAATCTCAAGTGATACTGCTTCGAGTAGAATTAATTAACTTCAAAAATTATAAATTTCAAATCATGATATTATTTTCCGCACAGATGTCAAATGGCTCAATAAAATAACATTACTTTGTTATTTTATATGCGATTGAAACGACGCTTTGTTTTGATTGTTGTGCCTTCTTTCTATAACAGATAAATCATTACCACTTACTGTTTTGTTCTGTCGTTTAACATCTTCTGTGTTTGCCTTTTGTTGTACTGAATTTCAATGAAAGCTTAAACAGATTCCAATTGTAAAAAAATTTGTGGTTATCATTTCTTATCCAGTCTCATTACATATAAATTAGTTTGTATAGTTTTGTAAAATTTTATTATGCCACTAAAAGTTTATTAATAACATTTCACACCATCTAACAGAGCATTAATAAATAGAACAAAGTAGCATTTATATTGTTTTTTTGCTAATATACAAGGTGCGTTCCAAAGTAAACAGGACTTAATTAAAAAATGGTGTTTTCGGCAAAATCAATTTACTTTATTCAAAAAAGTTTCCTTTTGCTTCAATACAGTTTTCTGCACTATCCAAAAGAATATCGAAAGAGTGTTTTAGCTCGTTGGCCGGTATGTCCGCCAGTATGCCGGTGCAAGTCTTTTGAATGGCCCTTTCGTCTGCGTAGTGCTTTCCCTTCATGGGCAAATGCATTTTTCCAAAAAGCAAGAAGTCGCACGGTGCCATAACAGATGAATGGTTAATGGTGGTTAATGGTTAAAATGTGATTTTTTGTCAAATAATCGGTCACAAGTATCCTCCGAATTTTGTATTCTGAGCAATTTTTGGTCGTCACTCAATTTGTGCGGAACAAACCGTGCACACACTTTTCGTAAGCACAAATGTTCAGTCAAAATGCGATAAATCGATGTTTTGGAGATGTTAAATTCCATTTCCATGAGTTTCAATAATGATTTCGACTGATTTTTTAGGCACAGTTGCAATGGATTTACCGGTGATCACGGATTTTGATTGGCCCAAATTCTTATCGTCATTTATGACCTTACGACCACTTTAAAAACGTTGAAGCCACTCGTGCACTCTCCTCCAATTCAAACGTTTCGGTAAAAGTTTTATTAATTTTAAGACAAAATTTAATGTTGGCTCTTTGTTCGAAGCTCATTTTCCGATAACACAAACATACTGACACTTAAAGCGCAATAATTTCATTTTCAATCAATGAAATGTTATGAAAATCTCACTGGACAATCGATAAAGATAACAGATTCTAACGCATCAGTCGATATATAGATGGCGCCATCAGGGAGCGCTAGATTCAAAAAGTCCTGTTTACTTTAGAACGTCCCTTGTAATATACTATTTTATTGATTTTATACATTACCTGAACGTAAATGAAAGGTCAACTGCTTCTAAGCGGCAACGCTCTTTTTCATCAAGAGGCAACTGCTTTTGCCAAATATATTGTATTTGTAGGGAATTTTATATTCGTTTTACTTAGTTTTTTCTAAGTGACAGCACATATCTCAAACAAACGAGACATATTGTATTCCGAAACACCAATTTCAAAAATAATTAAGAATATTAAAATTTGGGAAAGGAGGATACTTTAAGTAGTGTGAAATGGGTTTTGTAACGCCTGTTCCTTTTACCCTGCTACGACTTGGCTATATAATATTTATTCGCTGTTTATTTGATGGGAAATAAAATATTAATGAAATTTTGACAGTCGGCGACAAAATACGCATCTTTTTCCCTCGAAATATTTTTTTTTCGCGAGCAAAACTGCGGAAATAAGCAATACTTTTCATGGTAACGCCTTTATTGGTGTGTTCTTTGCGTAGATGAACTTTGACAACTTTTTCAGCAGAGAAGAGAAAATGAGATTGCAATAATGTTTTTAGTGACCTCTTCACAGATATATTTAATTTGCGTTATTTAATTAAAAATTGCCCCTAAAAAACTTTCATTTGGTACAGGGAATGTCAGTAGCAAGGGACTGTTCACCGAAAATATCGGTCAATGTGTGAGAAATACAATTGAAATTGTGACAGAATCCTTTCTTAACTATAACAATTCTCTGTGTTAAAAATGGGCTGAATCGGTCAATACTTCTCTATCAAATTTATACACGCGCCTTGTGAAGGTTATTGTGAACAAAAAATCATATACATTTATTTCTGGTAGTGTCATTTATGCGTCAGACCATTTCAATTGACCTGTTAATTCTGAATTAAAGTTGTTCCTATTAATATTTACAAAATAGGTAGAACTTTCTAATGAAGTGTGTTAATCTACAAATAACTTAACTGAATTTTTGATTCTTAATGCCTACGCATACCTTTATAAATTCAGCTTGTTTTTAACAAAATTTTCATTATATAAGACAATGAATGCAGTAATATCAATTAAATCTCTGTATGGAATTAACTTTATTTATTTAGTAATATTTACAAATTTGTGAATATATATGGCTAAAATTAAAGAAAGCTTTCTAAAGATTTAGAAGACTCATGGTTTTTGAAATTAAAATTTAAGAAAATTCTACAAAAGTTGAAAAATTGTTGGAAGCGCTACGATTAAGGATGTGTTGCTCTTTATTATTGGTTTTCATCCTCGAATGATACAGGTTTTTTAAATTTTCTTACACGTTAGTAAAATGTCCAACATAGGCAAACGGACAATTAACAGCAATTACTCCCCAATTGTCTAATATAAATATTACATATAGGTTTCATGTATAGTAGATGTCTATCACCCAGTGATCATTTATTTGCGAAATACGAAGCAACAAATAAAATAGTATAGTGAATAATATAAAGAGTTGTTCAATAGTCACGCTACAAGAGTAGACCAAACTGCTTGCGTTATCAATGAAATTTTTTATTCCTGTGAAAGTACATTCACTCTGTGGTGCAAAGTTGTGTTTAGTGGGCGTGGTGTACACATTTTACTCATACACTCATACACTAGGCAACACTGTTTGTCCGCTATTATACGAAGCAACTTTTGTTTCTAATTCTCGGGCGATTCTCTTTTGCTGTCACCCGTTACATTCACACTAGCAACTTGTGTTCCGAAACTCTGTGCGAATTTTTTTCTCATTCTCTTTCACTTTACTTTAACCCATTGCCTTTTTTTGTCCTTATAGGTAGGTATTTGGGCGACACTATCACATATATTAATCAGTTCTGTCAATTAAGAAATACATTTTATTTATAATTCAAAATTAAAACAAAGATTATATAACATACCTTCACATATATCATCCTTTTCACTACCGTCTGAATCAATTTGTATGGCTTCCTCCATACATTTTACAATATCTTTAATTAATTCGATTTTTTCGTCATACTCCATTTTCTAAAATATTTATATTATATTATGTATATTTGTATACATATTTGCAAATTACTTACCAAAAGATGAAATTAAATTTTTTAAATATATTCAAAATATTAATTTCAAAAAAATATACGCAAATGCAACTATGTACTACGAAAGAAAGGACACGAATGCCGAAAAACGTCGCAGCGAACTGTTACGAATAAGAAAACAAAGCGAGTTGCTGAACACTGGAAACTCGGCGCGATTCTCCTCTCCTCGTCGCCCCCTCGCCTATAAACCAAGAGTTGCCGCAACAAAAGTTGCTTCGTGTAATAGCAGAGTTTACAGTACTTATAACTTGTGTAGTTTGGTGGTGTGTGCATATGTTATTTCCGCGGTTTTTTCTATCGGTTTCAATTGGCCCACCCTCTCCCCCTTGCTTGCGTGCGTGTATTTTGCTTATAAATTTCTACCGTTTCTGCGCAAATTAAAGGCGTGCATGTCGGCAGTCCCAAAACTGATGCAATTACCATTGTTTATTTAAAATAATTTTTTATGAAAAACATCTATTTTGTTAAATTTATTATTTGTATAAGTCTTTTATATATATCCGTTTTTAATTTAAATGTAAGACTTCCTAAAATATTTTAGGGTGTCTCCTGAGTTTATTTCTGGATGTTACAAACTTTGTGGCGTACTTAGTACGAGTATACCCTGTTCAGGGCGCAAATATATATTAGTACCGCCTTAAGGACGTATAGGTTACGATTAACTTGCAAATAACATATTAGAATGTTGCATACTCATATATTTGAACCAGACATACAATAAAAAAGTATTTTTGTACATACTCAATTGCTTGGAATAAAAAATATAATCAATTACTCTCAGCATTTTGATTCCCAACATAAGTTCAATAACAACAGAAAATTTCAGCACAAAATGGAAACGTTTATGCCTGTTATTATTGTCATGGCTTTTGCCAATAACACCATGGGATAAATCAAGCTTTTTATAATGCGACAACCACAACTAACAATTGCATTCAATTGGCGGGTCTTCAGCGGCTTTTTATAGTGCAATCGCTCTTCACACATCACCATATAAAATTATCAACTACAGCGTTTGTTCAAATCACTCATGTTCTTTTTGTCTGAATTTGTGCCAAATTAATGCGTTTCAGCATACTACTTCGCACATCCGGCGGCAGCAAAATTGGCTTTGGTTTTCCCACACATACCTACACAGAATTTTACAATGGGGTTACTCGACTGAACGACAAGTAGTGAACACTATCTAAAAAGTGATCCAAATTCCCTCAAATTTAATAGGGAATGCTTATTATCATTCGAAAGAGCATTCTTTATCATTTATTTTTTAAGTTACATGTCTTAGTCTAATCGATAATGCTAGTATTATGGAACTTTTCAAGGAACTTTTTTTTAGGGTATCTCCAAGGAAATTTCAGGATGGGACTGAAAAAAATTTATATACATATATGTGAAAGTGCAAAAAAAGGAAAGTGCATATAAATATACCACAAATATAGGAATTAATCATTACTGTGTCCTGGCGCAAACCCCTACAGCGAAGTTTAGGGCAAGATAAGATAAAAGAACAAGAAAAACAAAAATACAAGGTGCATTCCAAGGTAAACAGTACTTAAAAAAAAGAATAAATGGTTTTTTTCGGCCAAATCAATTTATATTATTCAAAACAGTCTCCTTCTGCTTCAATACAGCTTTTTGCACGGTCTAAAAGCATGTCGAACGAGTGTTTTTAGGGTATTTCTAAGAATATTTCATGATGGGACTGAAAAAATTTAATAGTTCAAAAAAACACCCTAGTATATATATGTATATATGTACATTTATTTTGCCACTGTGCTCTATTTCAATATTCGAGCACTTTAATTTGTATGTCTTTTCTGTATCAGTGCATTTGTATGTTTCCCACTTGCGCACTTTTTAGTTATTTATTAAATTTTTTTTATGTCATCAATTTTTTCTTTAATATTTTAACTTCTTTTTTTTTTATATTTTTAGTGAAACTCTTCTTTGGTTTTTACCATAGTGTCATTCAGAATGGCTCGAAAGATCATAGTTGTTTAACAACTTACTCACTCAGATAGATAATTTACCACTTACACTTTAGCACCCACTCCGGAAAAAAAAAACTTTTATATAGCCAAACGATTTCTTTTAATTCGTTAAGGTATTCACAATGGGATCTTAAGTTGTAAAACGTTAAAGTAAAAATCTCACTTGTCGGATACAAGTGGAGTGACAGTGTACGTAAGAAAAACTGTAAATTGATGGACTCACTGGTCGGATACCAAAGGAGGTGAAACAAATATATAAAGGTATAAAAAAAAATTCGAAAATAAATTAGCTGAGCTGCTGCGCGCCGAAGATCAATTGATGAAGCAAGATGACTTGGGTTGCGCACCGAAAAGAAACGAAAAACATACGCTGATGTGAATTGCTCGTAGAATGTGATCGAAAAGAGTCCGTCCGCTGCGCGCCGAAGATCAATTGATGAAGCAAGATGACTTGGGTTGCGCGCCGGAAAGACACGAAAATCATACGCTGATGGGAATTGCTCGTAGATTGTGATCGAAAAGGGTCCGTCCCCTTCCAGTACGAGGGTTTTTGCTCGTTGGGCTGTGGAGAGTTATGGTGAGTTGGTGTACTGCGTGCATTGGTGTGTATGTAGGTGTATACTGCTGCTTCCAGTTGATGCATGTTGTCTCCAAGTATGGTGAGTGTGCCAGTGTTGCTTTGTGAGTGGTGTGTTGTGTGGTGTAGTGGTGTATGAGGAAGGAAAGCTTAACTGATTTAGCCACATTGATTGATGCGATTTGTGGGAAGTTACGCCGTGTTGTTTAAACAAACTTTCACTGAGATCTCAAGCTATATTTCAGCATCAAATAGTCGGCTATCATAGCGCAATAACAGTCACCACTGACGGTTATGTTCTCAGAACACACACCAAACTGCTGTGTTTTCTTGATGAAATAGCTGCTCTTGAATCTCTTCAGGTCGTTTTTCGTTTTAAATGCGGATATCTTGATTGTTTACATTACCATTAAGCCTGAAATGGGCCTTATCCCTGAACATTTGGCCCGAAAACATCAGATATTCCTGGAATGTCCGGTCCCTTAATTGGGAACGTACCTCTGCCCAGCTGGTTGATGTCCTCATGAAAATAAAGGCTGACATCACCGCCGTCCAAGAAATGCGATGAACGGGACAAGGACTGAGACAAGAAGATCCTTGTGGCATTTACTACAGTGGCCATATAAAGGAGCGTAAGCTTGGTGTGGGATTCGTGGTGGGAGAGAGACTCCGTCGACGAGTACTATCATTAAATGTGAATGTGAATGAACGTCTAGCCACAATTCGCATCAAAGCGAGGTTCTTCAACATATCGTTGATTTGCGCTCACGCCCCGACTGAAGAGAAGGGCGATGTGACAAAAGATGCTTTCTATGAGTGCTTGGAGCGCACTTATGAGAGCTGCCCCCGCCACGATGTCAAAATCATGGTTGGCGACTTTAATGCCAGGGTGGGCAAAGAAAGTATCTTTGACACTACGGTCGGTAAATTCAGCCTTCACGACGAAACATCCCCATATGTTTTGACGCTGATCGACTTCGCGGGGCCCCAAATATGATTATCTGTGGTACTAGATTACAGTAAAAAAACATACATCAAGCTACCTGGCTGTCTCTGGGTCGAAAAGCCACCAACCAGATCGATCATGTTGTGACAGTCGGAAGGCACCCCTCCAGTGTTCTAGAAGTGCGTACGCTCCAAAGTCCTAACATCGACTCGGACCACTATCTTGTTGCTGCCAAGAACCGCACCCACCACTGTGCAGCAAAAAATGCACGTCAACAATCACAACAGACAGTCGCACGATTTTCTACTCGGCTCGCATTCCTGCTCTCTGAGAGCACTCGGTATAACGGGAATGTAGGGCGGCATTTCAAACTCCTTACGTACAGCTGCAACCCAAACGTTTGGTTTTCGGAAAGCGCAAAAGAACAGCCGGTACGACAAGGAGTGCCGTGTCGCAGCGGAGAGAAAGCAGACTGCCTGCCTCGTAACGTTACGATCGACCACAACACGTGCGGGATGGGATAGATACCGAGAGTTGAAGAGGGAAACGAGACGCATTTGCAGAGAGCAAAAGAAAGAGGCCGAAATGCGTGAGTACGAAGAGCTTGATAAGCTGGCCGATAAAAGTTATGCTCGAAAATTCTACGAAAAAATTCGGCGGCTTACAGAAGGTTTTAATACCGGAGCATACTCTTGTAGAACCTCCAACGGTGATCCAGTCACCAATGCCCAGAACATACTTAAATTTTGGAGGGAACACTTCTCCAGCCTTCTGAATGGCAGTGAACGTACAACGCCAGGAGAAGGCGAACCCGATTCCCCAATTAATGACGATGGAGCAGACGTTCTCATGCCCGACCATTAAGAACTTCGAATAGCAATTACCCGCCTAAAGAACAACAAAGCGGCAGATGCCGATGGATTGCCGGCCGAGCTACTCAAATACGGCGGCGAAGAGCTGATAAGGTGCATGCATTAGCTTCTTTGCAAAATATGGTCAGACGAAAGCTTGCCCAAAGATTGGAATTTAAGTGTTCTATTCCCAATCCATACAAAAGGAGACCCCACAATCTGCGCCAACTACCGTGGGATTAGCAACTCTATCGAGCGAATTCTGTGAAAGATTAAAGTCTACCGTCAATAAACCGATTAAAACTTTTCAGTGTGGCTTTAGACTTGGCAAATCAGCAACTGATAAGATATTCACCATTCGCCAAATCATAGAAAAGACCCGTGAAAGGAGGATCGACACACACCACCTCTTCGTCAATTTCAAATCTGCTTTCGATAGCACGAAATGTAGCTGCCGCTATGCCGCGATGTCTGAATTTGGTATCCCCGCAAAACTACTACGGCTGTGTAAACTGACGTTGAGTAACAACAAAAGCTCCGTCAGGATCGGGAAGAATCTCTCCGAGCCGTTCGATACCAAACGAGTTTTTAGACAAGACGACTCCCTATCGAGCAACGTCTTCAACCTGCTTTTAGAGAAAATAGTTCGAGCTGTAGAATTTAATAGAGCAGGTACAACCTTTTACAAGAGTGTATAGCTTCTGGCGAATGCCGATGATATTAATATCATCGGCTTCAACACCCACGCCGTTAGTTCTGCTTTCTCCAGATTGGAAAAGGAAGCAAACAAATTGGGTCTGGCAGTGAACGAGGGTAAGACGAAATATCTCTTGTCATCAAACAAATAGTCATCGCACTCGCGACTTTGCTCTCACGTCACTGTTGACAGTTATAACTTTGAAGTTTTAGATAATTTCGTCTATCTTGGAACCAGCGTAAACACCACCAACAATGTCAGCCTAGAAATCCAACGCAGGATAACTCTTGCCAACAAGTGCTACTTCGGACTGAGTAGGCAATTGAGAAGCAAAGTCCTCTCTCGACAAACAAAAACCAAACTCTATAAGTCACTCATAATTCCCGTCCTGCTATTTGGTGCAGAGGCTTGGACGATGTCAACAACGGATAAGTCGACGTTGATAGTTTTCAAGAGAAAAATTCTGTGAAAGATTTATGGTCCTTTGCGCATTGGCCACGGCGAATATCGCATTCGATGGAACGATGAGCTGATCCAGATATACGACGACATTGACGTAGTTCAGCGAATTAAAAGATAGCGGCTACGCTGGCTAGGTCATGTTGTCCGGATGGACGAAAACACTCCAGCTCTGAAAGTATTCGACGCAGTACCCGCCGAGGGAAGCGAGGGAAGAGGGACACCTCCACTCCCTTGGAAGGACCAAGTGGAGGAGGACATGGCCTCGCTTGGAATATCCAATTGGCCCCATGTAGCGAAAAGAAGAAACGACTGGCGCGCTGGTGTTAACTTGGCTATAATCGCGTAATCGGTGCCTACGTCAGTAAATAAAAAGATATAAACCTCTAACCTTATGATTTGTTTTATTATAGGACTAAATCAAAGTGATAATTTAACAAAATGGTAATCAATGTTATCATGGATCAGACAAACAGACCAAAAGTACTGACAAATTAACCAAACAACGAAACAAACGAAAGTCCAAAAGACAGATCCTACATTAAAAACTGTATCACGGGGCACAAAAATTGAATATCACAACAATTTGTAAATGTTTGTAAGATATATGTATAAGAGGAAAATTTTTCAAAAAAAAAAAAAATATCAATGAAATGAGACCAGCTACTTATTGCACACACTTATAAGTTTAGGAACAATAAAAACTGCTTCCATAAACTTATGCACACAGCTAGTTAAAAAAATAACTTTTTTCATTTCTTAAGTAAAAATAATAATACATAAGTTTTCCCCTTTCGGATTAAATCCAAAAACTGAGCAATTCACCTCATCGCTTTTCGCTTTTCACCTTCTAAATAAATAAAATTCCACTGTTTTTATTTCATGCTTATAAACAAGTTTTTATGTAACTATTATTATTGAGGAGAATGTGTAGTATGATGAAAAAACCATGATTTCATATACAGTAGAAATAACGGACTTTTGCTTTACAAATATTTATAAAGTATTATTTATTATATCAAAAATGTTGAAAAAACACCTTACGATTTTTCAAAATACTTGTTTGGAAAATAGTTTTTTAATAACAGCCGTTTATTGTAGAATGACTTTCCAAAGAAAAAGACGTAGAAGCATTCAGTGTAAGGCTGAGTATGCCACACAATTACATGAAAATACAAACACTCACACACTCAAATTTGCGCGCATTTGCCAACAGTCTTGCATAATTTCAATATATGTACATATATGTTTCCCTGTACCTTAAACCTAAACCTTTTTTTGATGTAGATTAAGAACAAGATACATACATACAATCGTTAGGTGAACAATACAGTTATGTAGGGTGGGTCATATAAAATTTTAAATTCGAAGATTGGGCGGAACCAAATATTGTCCAATTCTTCCTCTTCAATTTGCTAGAAGAAAAATTCTGTTCGGTTCGCGATATCGCTCACCATTGATGGTTACGGCGGTTCCTTCTTCATTTTCGAAGAATAATGGGCCGATGATTCCACCAGACCAAAATCCCAACAATACAGTGATTCGTGCTGGGTGCATTGGCTTCTCGACGATTACGTTCCGGTTTTCTGTGCCACAAATGCGACAATTCTGCTTGTTAAAGTAACCATCGAGGTGAAAATGAGCCACGTCCGAAAATATGATTTTTCGGTAAAATTGACCACCCTCGGTCAAACGAACATTGGAAAAAAGTTTTCAATATTTCCCAGTTTTCTTCTAGTGAATAGCGACCCATTTCGTAAATTTTAGACCTTTTACTGAATATCTGTCACTTTCCGAATGGCATTTGACGTTTCCAATGTCGAAATATAGATATTTCAAATTTAAAACGTTAGATGACCCACCCTATATAAGAAATGAGAAGCCTTGTGCAAATTATTTGCATAGTTTAGCAAATTAAGTATAAACATTTAAAATTGTATAAGCCAAAAGCAAACATATTACTGTGAGAAGGATGAGTACGTTATTTATTTCAATTGTATTGAATTTATCATACATTTTTTCATTTTAATATGCAAGTATTTCGGAATTTAATATTTCTTGAAATAAAATGCCAATATGAGGAATATGGATGGCAAACTGAAAGAAATTTATTCCAACTTTGTTTCAAAATTTAAAAAGTTTTACTTAATAGTAGCACACAGCATAGCTGGATGAGGCTTAAGAGTGACATTAGTTTCAGCAAAAATAATTCTATAGCAGATGGTAATATAGTAGATTGTCTAATATCTCCCTTCCACCTTTTTACTCTTTATTCAATGCTTTATAAAAAGTGTTCCAGTGAACAGATTTAGTTCAAATATGTGCCGTTTTGTTCGGTAATCTGTTTCCATCTAGGCGGCATTTTCACAATACCCCCTCGTAGAAACCCCTCTCCTTAGTTGCGAAGAACTCTGACGGCCACTTTTTACAAGCCTCTTTTGAGTTCAACCTTACACCAAACAGGCCTATCGCTATGGACAAGAACAGATTGTAATCACTTGGCGCTATATCCGGGATTAAAACCTCCCATCCAAGCTCCAGTAGCTTCTGACGAGTCATCAATGAAGTGTGTGGTCCGGCGTTGTCCTTGTGGAACACTACACCCTTCTTGTTGGCTAATTTTGGACGCTTCTGGTCTATCGCCTGCTTCAAGCGGTTCAGTTATTCGCATTAGAAGGTAGAATAAAGTATTATGCTATATGAGAGTAGCTCATAGTATATGGTTCCCTTCCAATCCCACCAAACACACAGCAAAACCTTCCTGGCCGTCAATCCCGGCTTGGCCACTGCTTGGGACTATTCACCGTCCTTCGACCACGACCGTTTTCCCCTGATATTGTCATATGTGATTTATTTTTGGTGGCGAGTCACCATCCGCTTCAAAAATGGGTCGAGTTCGTTCCATTTCAGCAGCATAACGCAGGCGTTGATTCGGTCCAGAAGATTTGTTCACTTCAAATCATGCGGCACCCAAACATCAAGCTTTTTTGTGTATCCAGCCTTCTGAAGATGGTATAAAATAGTTTATAGTTCAGTCATTTAAGCTTAAATTAGGTAAGAATCTCGGAATTCGATATACCCATTTATATGTCTGTAAATACTTGTATATTGACACCCTAAATTTGTCTCAAAACCTACATATGGTAGGTATATTTACAGACATATAAATGGGTATATCGAATTCCAAGGTGAACTTACTATAATGACTGGACTATTAGTGACTAACTACCATCTTCTGAGCGATGTCAGGAGATGCCACATGCCGGTCTAACTCGATTTTTTCCATGATTTGATCGGTATTCGTCGTCACAGGTCTTCCGCCGGCTGGCTTATCAATGGTATCGCTCTGAATCGTCGAAGCCATTCCTCCGCAGTTCGAAGTGATAGAGTACCATCACCTAAAACATCATTAATCTCACAGAACGTTTCTCTAGCGGATTTGACTTTAACAAAGGAAAACTTTAAAATGGCGCGAATTTCGGCAATAGTGAACTCCATGTTTGCACGTCTATAACTGTTGAACACAATATCCAAACTAATTATGCATAGCGTCGTTTTGTAAGCTATCTGTCAATGATGTAAAATATTGCCAGATACATTCAAAAGACAAAAAGGCTTTAGAAAAATATTTGACAACCTAATATGTATAAGCAAGTAAGTAAGGCTAAGTTCGGGTACAACCGCACATTGCAGCTTGCAGGAGTCAAAGCCGGGGAAATACTTTAAGGTGTAAAACCAATCATACGGAGTAAAGTCAGCCGGATGTTCGAAAATCCAGATTTTAGTTACATAAGGGCTAGGCCAAGTTTACGCTCAAATTTATTTATTTCAGGCACAAAGATACACTGTTATGAGTAAACCGCGCTCTGTTATTTTCATTGGGTTAACTCACATATTGGCCTCTATATGCGGTACGAAGTAACCCGGAAATTCAAAAATATTTATATTAAGTATATGGGGGTCTAAGGGAACTATTTGTCCAGTTCAACTTAAATTGACCGACGTTTTTGACCAAAAGTCAACTTTAGGTACCGGGGTGTAAATATTCGGTACCTAGGAGCCTTGACAGGTTTTATTGAATTTAAGCACTCTTTGTTAATAAGTTGGCACACACTAATGACATTATTCGTGCAAAATTGTATCCCGTTATATTAATTGGTTCCTGTACTGGAAACTGAACGAAGCAAGTGGAATTTAAAATTGTGCTATATAGGAATTAGGCGTGGCTGTTGTCCGATTTCGTCCATTTCACCGGTGTGACATGAGAATGCAAAACAAATACCACGCAGCAAGTTTTGTTGAAATCGGTTCGTCGAGTCCCGAGATATAGGATTTCACCAAAAAGTGGGCAATGCCACATCCATTGTCTAATTTTTACATCGGCTCTTATAAAGCTCTCTCATACGATTTCGGTAGTAAAATTTAATGTCTGTGGCGCATTTAGTTATTGATTTATAGCGGTTTTAGTAGTTTTCACAGTACCGTTATATGGGGAATAGCGGGGGGGAGAGCTATTTCATTAATTTTCATACTATTTGTAGAAATTCTTATACGATTTGTACTCAGAAAAGTTGGTTGTTGTAGCTATATGCATATTAAACTTGTTAGAGAGGGGAGCCACGCACCCTTTTTAAAACATTTTCTTACAGGTGCCTCTTGCTGCTGCATTCGTCTATACACATTTCAGCTTTATATCTTAATTTAGTGTTTTCGGTTAATGCCGATTTGTGGGCGTGGCAGTGATCCGATTACGCTCGTCTACGAACTCGAAAGGGAACCTGTGCACCAATTTTCATCGAGATATCTCAGTTTTTACTCACGTTAAAGCTTGCACGGACAGACGGATGGACGAACGGACGAACAGACATTCAACCGGATTTCAACTTTCGCGTTATTCTCTAAATATATAAGCCTATGTCTATCATGCTTAGGTTGAGGTGAATAAAACTATAATACTCAGAAAGAACTGGTTGTATAAAATATGCATCGCTGAAGGAATCGCTTATAATCATAATAGGTTTTATTTAATATATAAAACCTATAACCTTCAGACCTTAACTTTTGCATTTAGACATTTATTGTTTTTAGTGCGAGATCCAAACGCAAATTTCAGTAATTATTATAATAAAAAATATTTAATCCGCACAGTCAGTTAGATAACAAAAGCGGTTTATTTTCTCTTTCCTCATATATTATCATCAGTAAGCTAAAAGTTGAGCCAATTGGCTTATTTGTATAAATTTGCATAAAAAATCCAGCCAATTCGAACATAATATAAACATTTATTTTTTGAGAACTTACTAGCTAACTTATCGGACATAATATATATTTAATTTGCTTGACGGGTTTCTAGTCCATTAAGAATTCCACCACTCGAAAAATGTGTTTTCATTCCTGTAATAAGGCTGGTCACAGATCGGTAAAATAATAAATATGTAAATGTCATCGAAAACGGCTAGAATTGTGGAAGAAATGTACAAAAATTTCATGAATTTTACACGATGATAATGCAACAATGCATTGAGCCACTTTATTGAACGAATGCAAAGCCAAAAACGCATTAAATTCCATCGATCAACCAACGTATTCACAAAATTTTGCCCATTGTGATTTTTTCTTGCTCCTCAAATAGAAATTGCCGCTACATGGCTCCCGTTTTCAGTCGATCGAAGAGATAAAACAAAATTCCATGAAGGAAATTAAATAATTATAGGTAGTTTTACTCATGTTAGTAGATTATTTTAATATGCTGTTTTTACCACTATATGGATACACGTTCCAAATACTATAATAGTTTTGCCTCTACACTTAAATTCTTTACTTCCGTTTAAATACTATTCCTAAAAACAGAATAAAAAATTATAAAAATTCTATCAAACAACGCCAACTCCCACGAAACAGTTTTCATATCTATCACACTGCTGAAAATTTCCCACAAACTAGTTTTTCGAAAATTCAGTCAGTAGCATTCAACCAAATATATTCAATTGGTCGTGAGGGAAAGCAAATTTGGCAGCTAGTCAACCAGTTAAAGTCCTTCCGGTCAACCTAAGTAACGAACAGTTATTGCAACAAAATCGAAAAATAACAACAAGAGCATATAGAAAATAATATTGAAACTCTGTTCACGTAGCTTTACTGAAAATTTGTGCTACGATTTTTTTATTATTCACATGAAATGCTAAATCGTATAAATATGTTTGTAAACTGGATACAGTGTTATTATTATACACTAGCAACATGTTGTTATAGAGTATAAATGTCTTTTTCACCTAACGGTGGTATGTATTACATACATAAAGCTTAGCGAGATATATATAGGGTTATACATATATGTATATAAATGAGCGAAATCAGGAGACGAGTTGAAATCCATTACCTTAGGATATTTCCTTGAATTTGATTCGTGCAATTTGCAAGAGTATAAAATGTTCGGTTGCAGCCGAACTTATAACTTCAATACTTGTTTTCGGTATACCATCAGGCGTTCTTGCTGCTGTTATTATTTATTATTTGTATGGCTACAGTACTAAGAATACCTATTTTCTGGCAATACTCACTCATAAACAAATAGCAGAAAGTAAACACGAACACATTGACTAAAGACATGCGTAAAATTGAAAAGTTAGTATGAAAACGGTTCGCACTTGAGCCGTTATAAAATTTAGCTAAATTTGTTTTTATTGTTGTTGCAGTACATATTGGTTTTTACTATAAAATCTATTAATGGCTGTCAATGTTGTAAGTCTGTCATTACACGCGGCAACAAAAGTAGCTAATTCTCGGGAGATTCTCTTTTGCTGTCGCCCATTACCTTCACACGAGCAACTTGTGTTGCGCAACTCTGTTCGAGTTTTTTCTCATTCTGTTTCACTTTACTTTACCCATTGTCTACTCTTTACTTTAACCCATTGTCGTTTATTTTTTCTTATAGGTATTTGGGCGGCTCTATCACATATATTAATCAGTTCTGTCAATTAAGAAATACATTTTATTTATAATTCAGAATTAAAACAAAGATCATATGACAGACTTTAACATATATCACCCTTTTCACTGTCGTTTGAATTAACTTGTATGGCTTTCTACATACATTTCACAATATCTTTAATTAATTCGATTTTTTTGTCATTCTCCATTTTCTAAAATATTTATATTATATTATGTATATCTGTATACATATTTGCAAATTACTTACCAAAAGATGAAATTAAATTTTTTAAATATATTCAAAATATTAATTTCAAAAAAATATACGCAAATGCAACTATGTACTACGAAAGAAAGGACACGAATGCTGAAAAACGTTGCAGCGAACTGTTACGAATAAGAACACAAAGCGAGTTGCTGAACACTGGAAACTCGGCGCGATTCTCCTCTCCTCGTCGCCCCCTCGCCTATAAACCAAGAGTTGCCGCAACTAAAGTTGCCTCGTGTAATACGGGAATAAAATGCATCGTAGTACAGCGTAAAGTTGACAAAAGCACCAACAATCATAGCACCATTGAACATAATGTCAGTGGTAAAAGCAATATTGGAGTATGTATAAAAAAAAAAAAGCTTGCACATAATTAAAATATACCGCTTCATACATTTCTAACAAATAATTCGCAATTCATCCGCAAGAGAGTAAGGATTTTAGTAAATACTGGAGCGGGTCGAGCGGTTTCAGGCGATTTTTAAGGAGAAATTTAAAGAATCTGAACAATCGATTGTTCGGAAGATATGTGAGATAGTTTTCGGATTTGACCAATTCCAACAAATGATTAATATAATATCAAATTGCCGCTATGCAATAAATTTCATTCTAATATCTCGAAAACTAACAAGGAAATCCCAAATGACTTCACCTGTTAAAGCAATGGCTCCAAACCGTTTGTACGTTTATTTGGTCCCCTGTAAATCGATCGACTCTAAGTAAGCACACATTTGTAAGCGAGTGTCGGCATTCACAAAGAAAGAAAGAAAATATCTCATGTGAAAAATGTTGTCACTAAGTGACATCGATAAATGGTTTGTATTTGAAATTCAATTTGAAAATTGTATATAGAAGCATTGCACAGCGATTTAAAACTATCCATGTTACTCTTTTAGGAATATTATTAATATATGTATATGTGTTGCTATTAGCTTCGCCCTTCTTCAATAGAAATTTTTAGCTCATTTTGTTACTAGCATACCGCGCGTCGTGCGTATAAATTTAGTTATCTTCGCTCTATAAATTGCACAAATGTCACTACACACGTAAATACTCAGTCTAATTGAACATACACAATATTCTATTTTTTTACTCACAATAAATTTACTTATTTTATTATGCTTACTAAAAGTATTTAACTATTTTTTTTAGCTTAGCAATGCATTTTGGAAAAATTTGGTATTTCATTTGTCTCAATTCCGTTGGCTGGCGAATTTAATTGTGTTTGTGCTCTCATATGCGCACATACATTTCGTACACGTGTAACAAATGAGAACAACAACAACAACCACAATTTATTTCTAGAAAGAAAAGGTTATTACAAATATTCAACGATCTACAAGATCAACTTACCGCAGTTCTCAGCCTATCTCCTCGGCGTTCGGAAATTGAGTGAATTATAATCGGAGTTCCAACAGTATGGACACCGAGAACGAACGTCGGGAGTAAAGGACACTGCGATAATTCACAATAACGTGCTTAAACTAATAATTCACAGTGATCCTTAAACTGATTAAAACTATTAACTATAAATTCGTTACAAATAATCGCCGTTTTGTTACATCCACGTCCAAAACGACTAACTTTGACACGGGACGACGAAGGATTCCACTGCTGGTGCGTACATCAGCTCTCCTGATAACGCCATCAGATCCACGCTGTACCGCTTCTATCCGACCACGGCACCACTGCTTCCGCGGCATGTTAACGTCGCATACAAATACCAGATCACCAATCTGAATTGGCTTTGGTCTTTCACACCACTTCATTCGACGCGTAAGTGTCGGCAAATACTCAAGAATCCATCGTCTCCAGAACGTGTCTCTTAACTGTCGGGCAATGCGCCACTGTTTACCAAGTGCGCAGGGTTTCGTGACGATATCCTTGACGGCTGGCGTTTGTGAAGTATTGGCAGTACCAAGCAAGAAATGATTCGGAGTGAGCGGTTCATCCTGATCTGATGATAACGGCAGATGTGTGAGTGGTCTGGAGTTGACGATGTTCTCGCTTCAATTAACAAACTCTGTAGCGTGTGCTCGCGAGGTGCAACTTCCTTTAAAGTTACATTGAGGACACGCTTTACACACCTTACCATACGCTCCCATACGCCACCTTCTGCAGGATTGTTCGGACAATTGAATATCCATTCAACTCCTTTCACAGCAAGATCGTCCTGAATGCGATGACAATCAAACACCTCGGAAAATCGTTTTCCTTCATTGTTGACTCCTACGAAATTCTTACCGTTGTCGCTACGAATTCTTACTGGCATACCGCGACGATTGATAAAGTTTCGAATTGTAGGAATGCATGCATCAGTCGAAAGATCGGCAGCGACTTCCAGGTGAATCGCTCGCGTTGTTAGACAGGTGAACAACGCCACCCATCTTTTCTCCTTACGCCGACCAACCGTTACGGTGAGAGGACCAAAGTAATCAATTCCTGTGTAAGAAAATGGCCTCACGAATGGCGTTAGTCGATCTTTTGGCAATTGACCCATCATAGGCTGTGAGGGTATGCACTTGGATTTTACAAATAAGACATGTCGATATGATCTTTTTCATAGTACGTCTTATATTCGGCACCCAGTATCTTTGCCGAATCTTACATATCGTCGCCTCTACATTCTGATGTTTCATCCGATTATGACAGTCCAGTAAGATCAAGCGAGTGAGATCATGATTTGGTGCTAGGATAATAGGTCGCGTGGTATCATACGGAAGCCAGCTGGCAAAATCGATACGTCCGCTAACACGCATAATACCTTCTGTGTCGATAAACGGGAAGAGTGTGTATAACTCAGACCCCTTCACTACATTTCCACCTTCTTTCAATTGATTAATCTCAAGTGAGTACGAGGCAGATTAGGCAAGGCGGCATAAGAAAATTTCGGCTACTTTTAATTCCTCGGCGGTCAGACACCCCTCCACTCTTTTTTGACGACACAAATCTATAAATCGGATGACCCAGGCGACCGACCGCTGTAGCTTAGTTAAACTTGAAAATCTTGTCATGTCTATGACACATGACGGCGTGGCTAACATTACAAATTTCGGGCGAAGCTCTTCACACTCTTCTAACAGATCAGGGATTCCTTCAAATGTAGGCCAGGCTTCTTCTTCTTCTGTTAAAAATGATGGTCCATTTAGCCATCGTGAAGTCGGACGACTGGCGAATTCCGTACTTGGTCTTGTTGCTTCATCAGCAACGTTCTCCTCCGACGGTATCCAACGTCAGTCGTTAGCGTCGGTAGCGTCTAGAATTTCTGCCACACGATGTGCTACGAATGGCTTGTAGCGATGTGTTCCCGATTTAATCCGACTCAGAACCGTTTTGGAATCGCTCCACATCACGCGTTTTTTGATTGCAACTGAATGATCTTTGATGATAGTCTCTAGCAGTCGAGTTCCTAAGACGGCTGCCTGCAATTCAAGGCGTGGAATAGTCATTGGTTTTAGTGGAGCACACCTCGTTTTGGCACATACAAGTACGACGCAAACTTTGTTATCTGTATACGTTACTCTCCAGTAGGCCACTGCTGCAAATACGTCCTCACTGGCATCTACGAAGATGTGAAGTTGCACTTCGGCAGGTGGTCCACGGGCGAAATAGTGGCAAGGGACTCGAAAATTCAATACATTTTTCAACTGTCGACGCCACTTGTCCCACTCTTTACACATAAGTTCAGGCAGAGGCTCATCCCACCGCAATTCGTAACGCCACGATTCGCGCACCAACAATTTTGCGTTGACCATAAATTTGGATAAAAACCCAAGCGGGTCAAATACTGACATGACTATGCTTAGTAGCTCTCTTTTCGACGGTCGTTTTTGTCCACTGATGACTTCAGCATCCACGTTTTTAAATTTGAGTGTGTAACTAAATACGTCGCTACTAGGTTGCCAATACATTCCAAGAACGCGTTCTACTGCTAATGTGACTAGGCTATTTGTCAGTTGTTCCGGTTTATAACCATTTAGGGCGATTTTGGCTTCTAGGGAATTTGAAGAAAAGTTGCGTAGTTCAAACCCGGCATTCTTGTGAATACGTCTGACTTCATTGGCTACTTTAATGGCTTCTTTAACGTTGTCGAAACTATCCACGAAGTCATCAACATAGTGATGCTTTGTGATAGAGTCGTAGGCTCTTGGACAGCTTTTGCGGTGCTCAAGTGCGTTAATGTTTTTAACATACTGGGCCGTGCAAGGCGAGCATGCGGCTCCAAATGTCATCACCAGCATTTCGTATACGTCGGGACGAATCTTGTCGTTACCGTCCCTCCAAAGAAACATCTCTTTGATATCGGCGGCGATGGCAATTGCGCCAACACGAAAATTAAAAAGTACTGTAGGCATTGGTTGATATTGTTGAGGACCCTTTAGCAGGTAACTGTTTAGTGAACAACCGTTGACGGTGGCGGCGGCATCAAACACTAGGCGCAGTTTACCTGGCTTATTGACATTCATTACACCGAAGTGTGGTAGGTACCATGCTCTTGGACATGTAATTGCAGCTTCTTCCGGGCGCAACTTTCTGGCATAATTTTTATTAATGTAATCCCGAATGATAGCACGATACTCTCGGGCAAATGTTTCGTCTCGTCTCATCTTACGCTCAATTCCGACCAGTCTTCTCTCAGCCATAGAGTAGCTGTCGGGGAGCTGAACATTATCTCGTTTCCACAGGAGACCGGCTTGGAAACGTCCGTTGATCTTCGTGACCGTTGACTCGAGTATCTGGCGCGCTCTTTTATCATCGTCGGGCTCGACGAGTGGTGCTGGACGTACACCGAAGCTCTCGATACTAAAGTAATCGGTCACCACATCTTGCAGGTATTTATCTTCCGAGACGGACATATGCAAACACGATGTCCTCGCTTGATTGAAGTTATCAGTCGGCTCGAAGACGACCCAACCTCACTTAGTACGTGCGGCGTAAGGACCCTTATATTGTAGGGTTTCGATCTCACTAGGAATTCCCAGGTGACTGTGGTCTAATCCAATAAGCAACTTGGATTACGTTCGAATCGACAACCCTTTCAAGCGAGCTTCATCTACATCAGCTTTCTGTAAACTTTGTATCGGAAGTTGTAAATCCTGGATGCCGTAGACATGATGCAACTTATATTTCTGGCCTGAATTGAAACCACTAACCTCGATGTCGACGATAGTTGCATTATCAGTAGCAGCTCTTCCACCCAGCCATTGTAGGGATACCCGGCTTTGGTGACCCTTTACTCCGAGCTGCTCAATCAAAGAAGAATCGGCCATAGTTATCGACGATCCTTCATCTAGTAGGGCGAAGGTCTTAATACGAGCTTTGTGACTATGCACTGTAACTGGAACTATTCTAAACAACACTTTTTGTTTTTTCATTCCACTGTCTGTACAACTGAGTACTGCATCGGCTGCGGTTGGTCCAGATGGAATCTCAACCCGTTGCGTCTTTGACATGCTCCTCGGTGGCTCGTGTAACAGTTTGTTATGTACTCTTTGACAACCATTCGTTCTGCAGGTTTTCCGTTGGCGACAATCTCATGTGGTATGACCACCCTGAAGACAAGAGAAACATAAGCGGAGGAGCTTGGCTTTGCTCCATCTGTCACGGATGCTTAGCGAGTTGAACGTGTCACAATCGAAAATGTGGTGTCCAACATGGCACAGTGGACATAGGATTTCTCTGGCGTTGTTTGCGGTTTGAAGAAGAACGCGGCGCTTTGGTTCGCTCGAATGAGTCCGCCCACTATCTTGTACTGTACATATTAGATCGGCCACTCCACTAAGCCAAGTACTGAAATCTTTGATTGTGGGATATGGCTGTATCATCGATGAGGTTTTTGCCGAATCGAGTTTCTTGCTCATGGGTAGCTTACCCACAAGCTCCTCCAATAATGTTGGGTTACACAAGTGCTGTTGACCATTTACTGATTGTAGGAACACGGCTAGGTTTTTTACTTTGACTGAGAAAGGAATAATTTTGTCGATGGCGGATTCTGATATGTGTGGCATCTCTCGTACTTGGCGCAGCTGACTTTTGATAAGTAGTTCTGGACGGCCGAATCGAAATCGCAAAGAGTCCATAACGGCAGGAACGTTATCCGGATGGATTAAAAGTGAGTGCACTGTCTCTCTAGCCTCACCCTTTAGGCATCTCTGTAGGCGTTGATTGTTTTCGAAGTTCGAGTAATTGTATGATGCAGTTGACTGTGCAAAGGCGGCGGCGAACATAGGCCAGTCTTCTGCGCGTCCGTCGAAATCTGGCAAATCTTGAATTTTTCTCGGTAGTGTAAGCAGATATGAACTGTCTGGTGTAACGTTAGCAAATGACTGCGACTGTAACGAAGTTGAAGGCATAGTACCTATCGAAGAGGCAGTGGCTGTGAAAATTGGCGATGTAGTACCTTCATAAGGACACTGAGTATGCGTATGCGCGGCAGCTGTATACGTTGACGTAGACTGCATAGAAGTGTTCGAACTATTCTGCGAGTTCGTTGTTATCTGCGTTGAGACTGCTGTAGGTTGTATAGCGGTATCTACAGCGGGATCAACTGAGGTCGCAATGGGATTTGACCTTGATCCGTTCTCTACGCGTATCGTGGACTTCAGAAGTTCACACTGACGTTCACTTTCCTTCAACTTTACCTGAGTACCTCGCAGTTGGTTACTCAGAGCATTGATTTGCTTTTGCATGGCAACGAGCATTTGTTGCTGACTTTCCACTGTAACTTTGGTAGATACGCTAGAGTTAGTTGACGCACTACCTTGATGATTGGATCCGTTATCCACATCATCATTATCCAATCTTTGATCTTCAACTGGAACTGACTTACTAAGGCTGCCTTGTTGTTGAATTCGCATACTCCTTCTGGTTGAGTTTTCCATTGTTTTAATACGGCGGCTTGAAGGAAATGTTACACAAATATGTTCGGCAATTTGGCAATATAAGCGTTATAATGTTGGCGGAGAATTGCGGGATGGCTTCCCGTTTGGCGACGTGGCGGCTAAGATTTGGCGGCGAATAGCGGGATGGCTTCCCAGTGGCAATATAATACCTATGACGATGGCGACTAATAAGCGAGAAGGTGTCCCGATTGGCGATATAAAACGTTATGACGTTGGCGGAGAATTGCGGGATGGCTTCCCATTGGCGATGTAACGGTTACAACGTGGTGGCAAATAGTGGGATGGCTTACCGTTTGGCGACGTAACGGTTAGAACGTGGTGGCAAATAGCGGGATGGCTTCCCGTTTGGCGACGTAACGGTTAGAACGTGGTGGCAAATAGCGGGATGGCTTCCCGTTTGGCGACGTAACGGTTACAACGTGGTGGCAAATAGCGGGATGGCTCCCGTTGGGCGACGTAACGGTTACAACGTGGTAGCAAATAGCGGGATGGCTTCCTGTTTGGCGACGTAACGGCGGATAGCGGGAAGGCGTCCCGTTTGGCGATAGACACGTTAACAAGTTGTGTCACGATGGCGGCTCGTAACTAATCAGTTACCCATAAAGCTGTATAATGTAAATTATATACTCCACTGGCACGGTAGTGACGGCACGTGCGAAATAAAGATGTCTCAATTCCGTTGGCTGGCGAATTTAATTGTGTTTGTAACAAATGAGAACAACAACAACAACCAAAATTTATTTCTAGAAAGAAAAGGTTATTACAAATATTCAACGATCTACAAGATCAACTTACCTCAGTGTCTCAGCCTATCTCCTCGGCGTTCGGAAATTGAGTCAATTATAATCGGAGTTCCAACAGTATGGACACCGAGAACGAACGTCGGGAGTAAAGGACACTGCGATAATTCACAACAACGTGCTTAAACTAATAATTCACAGTGATCCTTAAACTGATTAAAACTATTAACTATAAATTCGCTACAAATAATCGCCGTTTTGTTACATCATTGATGGGAACTATCGGTTATGTAAAGAAATTGACACCGAGCGAAAAAAATTAAATATATTCTGCCAACACGTAGTAGTACAGAACAAAACCAAAGAAATTTTTACAATTTTCTCTATCATCCAAAAATGAAATTTGAAAATTAAGAGAATTGTAAGTGCGGAAACTACTTAATCGAGTGGGTAAATAAAAAATATCGTATTTGTCAACAAAGTATATTCACATATAATTTAATTTATTCGGTCCTAGCACTGAAAACCTTGCGAACCAAATTGATAATTTGAAAAACCAAAATACAACACCAATTAATAACAAAAAGAAAGTGTCGGCGGTTCCAAGAAATTAGTTCGCCAAGTTTTCAACCAATATCATGCCGCAACCACCGTATTTGGCTGATTTAGTTCCGTGTGACCTCTGGCTATTCAGCAAACTCAAACGACCTTTCCGGTTTAAGTCAATTGAATACATTACAAGTTAATCCTTACACGCATTGCAGGCTATAGAGGAAATTGACTTTAATTACTGTTTCGAAGATTGAAAATAAGTTTGCCACAAATGTCTTGGGGCCAAGGAGGATAGCTATCAGGGAGACGACATAGATTTTTAAGAATATTAATTAGCTGAACAACACAGCGGCGGGGGTCAATGGAAGGCCGACCGAGCTATTCAAACACGGCGGCGAAGAACTGATAAAGAACATGCATCACATTCTTTGTATAATATCGTCGGATGAAAGCATGGCCAACGATTGGAATTTAAGTGTGTTCTGCTCAATGAATGAAAAGGGAGACCCCAACTTCCGTGGGATAAGCCTCCTCGCGTATAAGATTCTATGGAGAGTATTCTGTGAAAGATTAAAGCCCACCGTCAACAAACTGATTGCACCTTTTCAGTGTGGCTTTAGACGTGGCAGATCAACAACTGATCAGGTATTCATCATGCGCAAAATCACGGAAAAAACCCCGTGAAAAGAGAATCGACATACACCACCTCATCGTCGACTTCAAAGCTGCCTTTGACAGCACGAAAAAGAGCTAACTTTATGCAGCGATGTCTGAATTTCTTATCCCCGCAAAAATAATATGGCTGTGTAAACTGACGTGGAGCAACAACAAAAGCTCCAGAATGGATAAAGCAGAGAAGTAAATGGGTCTGGTGGTGAACGAGTGTAAGACGAAAGATCTCCTGTAATCAAACAAACAGTCGTCGCACTCGCGACTAGGGACCCACGAAAATTTTAAGAGTCCTAACTTCGAAGTTGTAGATAATTTCGTCTATTTAAGAAACATCATCAACACCAACAACAACGTCAAATATAACGCAGTATATCTCTTGCCAAAAGGTACTAGTTCGAATTGAGTAGGAAATTGAAAAGTAAAGTCCTCTCTCGACAAACAAAAACCAAACTCTATAAGTCAATCATAATTCCCGTCCTGCTATATGGTGCGGAGGCTTGGACGATGTCAATAACGGATGAGTCGACGTTGCGAGTTTTCAAGAAAAATTCTGCGAAAGATTTATGGTCCTTTGCGCATTGATCACGGCGAATATCGCATTCGATGGAACGATGAGCTGCAGTTCAGCGAAATAAAAGACAGCGGCTTCTCTGGCTAGGTCATATTGTCCGGATGGATGAAACAATCCAGCTCTGAAAGTATTCGACGCAGTACCCGCCACGGGAAGCAGAGGAAGAGGAAGACCTCCACTTCGTTGGAAGGATCAAGTGGAGAAGGACATGGCTTCGTTGGAATATTAAATTCGCGCCACGTAGCGAAAAGAAGAAACGACTGGCGAGTTGTTGTTAACTCGGCTATAATCGCGTAAGCGGTGTCTACCCCAGTAAAGAAGAAGATTCGTGATAAGCGGAATCGCTATAAGTAGAACTGGAACGGGTCAGTAATAACCGTAAACGATCAAGTGAGCTCTTTGTCCTTAGTTAGACTAGGCTATGTCTGGTTGTGGGGCTCTGCATGAATCAGCATGAAAGGTGATGAGGTGGAATGAATGGCATATAAGTAACATTATACATTTATATATTTTCCTTTCATTTACTTTAAAGACCTCTAGTACTTTAATTACAAAACCGAAAAATGAGAGCTTATTAAAACCCTTAAAAACTTAACCCTGACAAAAGTAAGTACACTTACCGTAATATTAGTAGCATCAATAGCATAACAAAACTATATTAATTGCGGAACTGAATCCGAACGCTAAGTTTATTCGCTGTCGTAGCTATACGTATACCTCTATAAATTACAAATACAAATAACAAGCAAAATATTCGCAGTGTGAAAAACATTCAACTAATCTGCACACTTGATGAAGTTAAAACGATATTTCGACCTTATTTTGTATGAAAATATCGAACTGCGGCCGACAAGCTTTCACTACTTTTTGAATATTTTTAAATAATAAAGAAAGGTTGTGCTATTATATAACACCCCATTTTTACTAATATATAATTTTTCCCGTTTCTTTTAGATTTTTTAGACGCTTGTCATTTTCCCCATATAATGCCAGCAATTCTCAATTGTATTGAGATTTGTTCCATTTCCTGGCCATGTAAGATGCTCAGTTCCACAAAAATATATTTGGTTTGTAACCTGTAAGTGTTTGCAATAAATTATTAAGAGACATTTCCTGTTCCCTTATACCCTTAGAATTAATGTAGAAACCCACCATTGGAAGATTTCGTAAAAGGCCCAAAAATAAGAGGAAAAAAATAATATAACCGCTTGACGTTTTTTCAACGTTTATGTCCATCTTTGTATGCTTTTTCACTACCTCAAACTTTAAACGCGTTTTCCTTAAAACCCACTTTTTTAATTTGGCGTATATGATTCAAGTCGAACTATTCACCCGATTTGCTTATTTTTTTTTTAATGCTCACAAAACGCCTGGCTATATATAATAATTTATTGACAATGTTATGACAAAATTTATGTAAAAAAACATGGAGAAAAATTAAAAAAAAAAGATACTTACTTTTTATATGTCAGCATTTTTTTATGATTCTAGTAGAGGCGATAACATTCACGTACTTTTTAAGAATAATTTGGGTTTTTGGGTTTCAGGTTTGGATCCAAACATGAGAAATCGTGTCCGCCAGTGAAAAAACGCATCTCATTCAACCAGCCATTTCTCCGACAGATGTTATCAAAAAATTAATCCGATATAAACAATTTTTTCGGATATTCTGTTATTACCTCAAGCAGTAATCCATGACAATTTCACGAAATCATTCAATTTGTATGGCAACTATATGCTATAGTTAACCGATCTGAACAATTTCATCGAAGATTACATTGTTGCTTTAGAAAATAATGAATACCAAATTGCTCGAATAGATATTGTCAAGTGCTAAATTTTTCCATACAAGAACTTGATTCCGGACATTCAATTTATAAGGCAGCTATATGTTATAGTGGTCCGATATCGGCCGTTCCTAAAAATGAGCAGCTTCTTGAAGAGAAAATGATGCTTACAAAATTTCAAAATGATATCTTAAAAGCTGAGGGACTTGTTCGTTTATATACAGAGGGACGGACAAACGGACAGACAGACAGACGGACATAGCTAAATCGACTCAGCTCAACATATTGATCATTTATATATATACTTTATAGGGTCTCGGACGCTTCCTTCTGGGTGTTACAAACTTCGTGATAAACTTAATGTACCTTGTTCAGGGTATAACAAGGCAGGTGAGCAGTAATATATTCAGCTTAATAACTGTTGGAAATTATATAAGACCCTTTCTTTTACAACTGTAATCCACAGGGAATAATTTAGTGTTATTTTAAAGTAAAACTGAGGTAATGCAGAGTTGCACGGCTGTTAACAGTTATTTAAAACATTCTGTTAAATCAAGTTTGACATTAAGGGAAGAACCTTGTTCGATTCGTTGTTAACTGAAAACTATTGCAGCTTAACAGCAAAGGTTACAAACAAATCTTTCAACCGAAATAATAAGAAACCAAAAATTAAAAGAATTTACTTCGATAACCATATTGTCAAAATACATACTAATCTTTCCGCATAGCAAATAACGCATTTAAATGAACAATAAAATTGGAACAATAATTTTCCTTCCCAGAGATATCATAGTGTATTTTATATTATTTCGTTACCATATATTTTTTTATATAATTTTTAATATTAGGTATGAAATTTAGACAAAATCAGCTAAAGAAGTTCTATAAACAGATCTTCGATTCTAAAAGCACTTCTCCGTTTCATAAATGAAAAGACTAATTTCGAATTACAGTAAATTTATTTTCTTGCTTCAAATTATTTTAAAATTTAAATTTATAATATAAAAAAAAATTCTAAAATCTAAAAATAATAAAAACGTATATATCACAAAACTAATTAGTTTCTACTCATGGACCTAAAATTATTATTTTTATCCTTTACCAAACCTTACTACTTGTTGCTTTCATATCTCGAAAATTGTTTCAGTCAAAATGCCAATCAGCAAAAAGGAACTTGTATTACTTTGATTTGACTTATAAACATTTATGCAAGATACCTGACAGTTTTTGAACAGCTATGTACTTTCAAATCTGTGTCAAAATATTCCATGCAAGCATACTTTAATTCGCTTAAATGGGCAACTTCCGTTATATTTCATGACAGATGGAATGCTCAAGTGAGCGATTGAGAAGGAAGTACGAGGTAGTGCAAAAAGAATTCAGAAGTAAACAGGACTTTCTGAATCTAGCGCCTAATCTAGTGAGAATCATGACATTTCGTTGATTAGAAGTGAAGTTATTGCGTTTTAAGTGTCAGTATGTTCGTGTTATCGGTGCGAAAATGAGCTTCAAACAAAGAGCCAACAATAAATTTTGTTTTAAAATTGGTAAAACTTTTACCGAAACTATTCAATTCATGAAACAAGTGTATAGCGCTGATTGCCTATACCGTAGCAGAGTGCACGAGCGGTTTCAACTTTTTCAAAGTGGTCGTGAAGACATAAATGACGATCAACATGTGAGTCAATCAAAATCCGTGATCACCGGAAATTCCAACGAATCTGTGCGTGAATTTATCAAACATCAGCCGATATCATTATTGAAATTCATGGAAATGGCATTGAACATCTCCAAAACATCGATGTATCGCACTTTGATCGAACATTTTGGCTTACGAAAGGTGTGTGAACGGTTTGTCCCGCACAAATTGACTGACGACCAAAGATTGCTCAGAATCCAACATTTGAAGGACATCATTGTAACCGATTATTTAACCAAAAATCACATTTTAAGCATTAACCACTCCCCGTATTCACCTGACATGACACCGTGCGACTTCTTCCTTTTCGGACAAGTGCATTTTCTCATGCCCATGAAAGGAAAGCGTTATGCTGACGTAGAGGCCATTCAAAAGACTTGTATCGGCATACTAGCGGCCTACCGGCACTTCAAAGTGCTTTTTGAAACTTTAAACCCGTTTTCCTCAAAACTATGTTTTTTGAACTGGTGACAACTGTAACTCGAAAACCACTCAGTAGATTTTAATGAAATTTATACAGCTTTAAGAATACATAATAAGCTCGGGCCTGATAAAAGCATTTTTGTTTTTTAAATTTTGATTTTTAAGACCAATTAACTGTTGATATAAAAAAAAAAATTTTAATTCTTGAGGCCGCCATTTTGTTAATTTTTGAAAAAAAAAAAATCCTTCGATCAGGCCCAAGATTATTTATTTATAAAACTAATTTTTTTATCCGATTGATTTTAGATGAATCTCCAACGACTTACGGTTGTCACCGCAAGTACCTGTTTTTGGAACTGGGTCAACACAAACACCTATAACTTTGGAAATTAATTTTTTTTATTTTTGGAAATTTTCGTAACTTCAAGTCAACACTTTCTATAATAATGCCATATTACTACTTTTTTAAAATAAAGTTAAAGTTTTCATTTTTTCGTACCTCTGACTACCCCTAACCCCTTAACAAATAATGAAAACAATAATTTGAAGCTCTAAACGCCTTTTGAAAATTTTTTCACATGTATACCCATGTATGTCTATTTCATACATTTGCGTATGTTAGTTGAGATCGTATGGACGAAAACACTCTAGCTCTAAAAGATTTCGACCCAGTACCCGCCGGGGGAACCAGAAGAAGGGGATTATCTCCACTCCGTTGGAAAGACCAGGTGGAGAAAAACCTGGCTACACTCTTTGGCTCAGTGAAAAGGAAGGATGACTGGCAAACTATTTTAAATTCTGCTATAACCAAATACACGGTGTCTACGCCATTAAAGAGGAACTTGAGATTATAATATTTGGTGAAAGCAGTCTTCCGTTTATTCAATACAGCAGATTATGAAATCATGGCGTGGACAAGAATGATCTATGCATATCAAGAACTTTATGTCGTTTATTTTTTAAATTGTTTTCCATTGACATATTAGCAATTTACTTCTGAATTCGGAAATATGCTATCAGTCCATGAAGATCTAGAATATATTTTTTTTCATTCTTTTCCTATGATCGAAGGTCTTATGGGGCTGGCAATTATCTCGGACAACGTATGAAATAGATTGTAGGTATTTTGCAATAGCCGCTTTCCACTATCAGCTCTTTAGCAAATTTTGAGTTCAAAAACCTTTAGGAATCAACATGAGTTATTGCTTCAAGTAACTATTGAATTTTCTGATTTCTGAGGGCTAAAATCAAATTAAAATATAGTTAAAATTTTTCTGAACTTTTCTGTCTGCGGGATCATTGAGGATTGCAAAGTTGTTGACATAGTATGTAGGTTGCCATTTAAATTTCGGGATCCGAGAACAAAACAACTTTTAATCATCGAAAATCCCTTTATACTATGTTCGGACCGACATTGAAAACATTTTGAAAACACATTTGTATGTTGTGGAACGCAAGTCGTTCGGACCGACAATTTGTGTTTTCGCTGAGTTTTCACTGACAACTATCAATACGGGGATTCTCTTACTCTTTCAAGATGACACAAATTGCAAAAATCCTATACCGAAATATGCAAGGCCAAGACTGCACCCATTGCGAATCTAGTGATATATGACGGCACGAAAATAAACATGAGTTTTGGTCTGACATATTTTACAGCCATTGCAAATAAATTTTTGCGTGTGTTTGTTGTGCCGTTGCACCAAGAAGAAAATTCTGCAATTGGTGCACCGTGCAAGGGTTTTGCAAGAACAAGAGAATCCCCTTAACAGTGAGCAGCTGTATATGGAATGTAAACAAATATCGAGTGACAATTTAGGGCCGGCAAAATATGTCTTCCAAAAAAATCGATTAAACTAGAGCAGGCACCGATTATTATGAGTGGAATGTAAGTTTTCAAGCAGTTTTCAGCGAAAACTATGTTTTCGTTTGACAGATTTTACATGGACGAAAACACAAGTTTTCGTGCGAAAACCACTTTTTCCCACGAAAACATGTTTTCGCTGTCGGTCCGAACATAGCATTAGTGTTGTTAAAAATTTTCTCCATTAAGATCTATACACTTTTTGAGGAGCTTGAATCAAATTTCGAAACACTTTCGCCACTCTGATTGAGGTGTCTCCAAAATAAGTCCTTTGAACGCATCTACCGCGTCTTTAAATGTCCTAAAATATTGACATCTTCTTTTATCTTTTACGAACAGGAACAAAAAAAAGTCATTCGCTGCCAACTCAGAAATATATGAAGAAGGACTTATGAAATCGATGTTTTAATACTCAAAAATTCAATCGCTTCAGTCGATGTGTGAGAGATAGCATTGCCGTGGTGAAGTGTGATCCATCTTCGGTGGTTGGTTTTTCAGATTTCTTGAAAAACAACTGGCAAAAAAATGGTTGTATTTTCAGAATCTGTTATGCTTTATACCGGTGATATGGTTGCGACTTGTCTACTTTTTCCAAAAAAAACAAACAAATATTTGTTTTTAAGTTATTCGTGAGCAAACAACTTTTGTTGGATTCGGCTCATTTTGAAACACCCATACATTCGACTGCTTTTAGTTTTGCAATTATCCGCGTAAATCCACTATTTATGATTCCTGCCACTATGATATAGACGGGTTTCAAAGCACCGCTATCGCATTTTGTTAACATTTCTGTCGACAAATCAACACGAGCATTTTTTTTAATATATATATATATGGACGCTGGGCCCACTAATGCCGGTAGTTGCCTCTATCTCATTTTGGGTCACACGACGATCTTGCAATATCATTTTGCGCACAGCATCAATAGTAACAATAACAGATTTTGGTCGACCTTCACGAAACTTACGCCAAAAATTGAGTTAAGTTACTGTTGCTGAGATAATTCACTGTGAAAATTGTAAAAAAGAATCGCGCGAAAATCTTCGCGGCTTAATTCCATTTTTTGGGTAAAGAAGGATATTTTAAGTTACTTTAAACAACACAAATAGCGCTCAAATGTCAAACATTAAATCTAAAATTCAACATACGCACTGTGTTTTAATTATATACTCAACAGCATTTGTAGTTGCTACATAGCTTAAATTGGCGTAACGAGAACGAGTGCTGCTTCGTAAACTGTATGAAATGCAAGGCAAACAGCAACTTAAAATCAGTTAAAACTTTAAATATTTGAGCCAAGGCGATGTCAGCAAACATTTGAATTTACAAACTTACAGAGATATGTGCATTAGGGTGGCTGCTATTTACCAAGTTAAATTTTTGCCCTAAAAATTTTCGCATTCCCAAACATCACAGATCCTACAACGTATTACATATAAATGATCAGTTTTTGAGCTATCGAAAAGACATGTTGCAGAAGTCCTTTTATCACTAAGACGCTACACATTTGAACGGAACAGCCAATGTAGGAATACTATTGTATATAGCTGACATGCAAATCAAGTACTTGTATGGAAAATTTTTCATTTGACAAGATACTTTAAAGAAATTTGGCAATGATTGTTTTCTAAGACCAATTTGAAATCTTCGAAGAAATTGTTTAGATCGGATTCCTATAGCATCTATCTACCATATAAACTGAAAATCAAAATCAATGGTATTATAGCTGCGGTGCAGTCGAAGTTAACAATTTTTCTTGTTTTTCATATGAACCGTCCTTCAAAAGTTATATGCTAAAATGAAAACAATGTTGGTATGAAATTGTATAAACAAAAAAATGACTATTCAGACCTCCTTTATAGAGCAAAACCCTTTTTAGCAGAGAATCACTTTCTTAGACTTGAAGTTTTAATTTTTTAAGAGATAAAATCTTTATGGCAACGTGTGATATGTTTATCATATAAAATACAATATAAGGGAAAAAATTCCCTTACACTGATTCCTTTTAGTTAAGGCCAAAACTGTAACTTCATGGGTAATTTACAATAAAAACAATGAACTAGAAAATATTGGACACCCTAATACACTGATATACCCGAACCCAAACAAGTGAAACCAAGTCTGAGTGCAATAGGTGTTGCTGTTGAGGTGACTACTATAAATTTGGTGGGTTGGTTTTGATATTTAAGCATTGGCACCAATAAAATGGTTTGAAGGAGTTGGAAGCCTTGAGCCTTTGTATAGTTTTAGCTGAAACTTGCAGATGAAGCGCTTTTAGATGGATAAATTTGCAGATATATTTATATGTACAAAGCTAAATGCGTCATGAAACTGTGTATAAGCATATACAAGTAATTCAATACAGAAATGCACGGATAGTACTTAATAACCTTGTGGTTTGGTAAAGGTGCTGAATATTCAATGCCAAGGAAGTTTCCCCATCGAAAAATTAAAAAAAAAAAATGGTTGCACAAACTCACTTGCTGAAACGATGAGAGCATTTCTGTGTTTTAGTAAAATGCCTTTGACACCCGGCAGACGAATAAGCTGCAGACAAATGCAAGCATTGATAGAGCGGCGCAAATTACAGGTTAAAGAGTCAACGAAAATATTTTAGTAGTTAAATAGTGACGGTTGGAACAAAAAAATTTAGCATTTGCGCTGAAATCAATATTCATGAATTTATTGTAAGAGAGGCATACATACAAACGTCAAAGAGTTTCAAATGAAACGCTATATATTTTACACACTAATGTTTGTTTTTATGTCTAAAAAACCTTTTTACCAAAATGAGCCAAAGAGCTACCGTGATAACACTACGAGTATCGTACCGTCACTCGACCAAAGCGAGGTGAAAAGAACTCTAAGGGGGCCTAAGAGCAACAAAATCAAAGTGCCAATGGACTGCCCTAAGCTTATTATTGCTTGCCGTAAGGAGCTTCATTCACTTGGGAGTGGCCAGAAATGATTCTTTTACATATGACTCAAGCAGCTCACGACTTCCGGTGTTTGTTTGCTCTGGGTAGCCTAAGAACATCCGTTTGAAGGCGAGCTAAAGTGAGAAGGCGAAACATCCCCTCCGCAGGGTTGTGCGCTGGGTTTGGACCCGCCACGTAAAAATCGCACCCAATGGAAAGGAACAAAAAGCCTGGGATCAGTGACCCCCCATTTGATGACAACCATGGCAAACGAATTTAAACTTAATAGCTTATGTGATTTTGATCAGTGCCATCAAGGCATCTGACGAAGGCCCTCGACAGACAGACTACCTATACAATGCCATGCCTTTTTTGATATTCTCCGAGGGTTAAGCCAATCATATAGGACGATTATCAATATAATGATAAAACAAGTAATAATATAATCTACAATACTAAAAAATGAATCAAAAAAAACTATGCTACGGGAGCATTCAGATGACCAGATAGCATTTTCCAGCTCAAAAACAGAATCGAAGGAGACTAGTCTTGTGGTAAACGTAACCAACACAAAGTACTTGAAGGCAAAATATCTAACCCATCGTTATAGTTCCAAAGAATATATACAGTTGTTTTACCCAAGCCCTTCGAAAAATAAATACACCTATATAATCACATATTCAAGCAAACTGAAGTTTTTTTATTTTTTTGTTTCTTATTTTTGATAACTACTTGCAGTTTATTCAAGTTATTTGTTGATATTCTAAACTTGCCAGAATATTTGCGTTACCTTTATACTAAGACTTTCGGCTTATTTGTTTGAAATAGGTTTGCTACAGGCTATGCCTTATTAATCTTAACTCGGTATATTCAATTTTCTTACTCTTTCGAAATGTAGGCAAACAAATTACTTTGACACACCTTCATCTCTATAGACATATGGTAAACAACGGTACCCATATAAAGGTACTGTTAAAAACTGCTAAAAGTGCGATAAATCAATAAACAAATACATCAGAGACATTGAATTTTACCACCAAGATAATATGAGAGAACATTGTGGGAAGCCCCCGAAAATTGAGCGAAGGCCGTGGCACCTCGTTTTTTGTGAAATCCCGGGACCTGAATAACCTGTTTCAACTAAATTTAGTACGTATCTTCTTTGTAACATTTTTATGTTATGGTGCGAAAATAGACAAAATCGAACTACGAGCTCGCCTACTTCTTATATAACACAATTTCAATTCTTTTTTGTTCTTTCACTTTACAGGACACAATTCGAGAACTAATTAATATAACGAAATAAAATTTTGCAGTAATAATTCCTTTAAAATAGGAAACCTTTTGACTAAAAATTTTCGACATCCAACTAAAACTGTGCAACACTGGGGTCGAATCGGGCCAATACTATCCGCAGACCCCATATACCTAATATAAAGATTTTCGAATATCCAGGTGACTTTATGCTAAATAAATCAATCAATATTTGAGTTATCTCAATGAAAATGAGCAAACGTATTTTACTCATAACGGTGTATCTTTGTGTCTAAAATAGATAAATTTGAGAGAAGACTTGACCTATGTAGCTCCCTTATGATCATTATCAGGATTTTCGAACATTCGGCTGACTTTGCTCCATATAATAATTAATGAAGGATTTCGGGTCGATACCAACCCAACTCCCATATACTTCATATAATTTTTCTAACAATTCTTAATTTTAGCCGAATTTGTCGGCCTGTGGAGGATAAAGTCATGTGTAGAAGTTCACGCAATTGAAGAAAGTTCTCTGATCGCCATTCACTTGGGATTGGCCAGAAACAATTCTTTTACATATGACTCAAGCAGCTCACGACTTCCGGTCTTTGACCAAGTATCCTCTGGGTAGAATAAGAACATCCGTTGAAAAGCGAGCTAAAGTCAGAAGGCGAAACATTCCTTCCGCAGGGCTTATAACACCTCACGTAAAAAATGCACCCAATGAAAAAGAAATACAAGCCTCGGATGAGAGATCCCCTTTTGACGTCGACCATGTCAAACGAATTAAGAACTACGTTTTGAGGGCATGCACCTGGTTGATGTCCTCGTTAGAGTGAAGGCTGCCGTCACCAATAAATGCGATGGACGTGATAAGAACGGAGACGAGTAGGTCTTTGAGGTATGTACTACAGTTCCATATAAAAAAGCGCAAATTTGGTATGGAATACATGGTGGGGCCGACTCATCCGGTGGATGAACTTCTAGCCACAATCCGCATCAAAGCGAGGTTCTTCAACATATCGCTGATTTGCACCCACGCCCCGTCAGAACAGACGGATGATGTGACCAAAGATGCCTTTTATGAGTGTTTGGAGCGCACTTATGAGAGCTGCCTCCTGGGTGGGAGGGTATCTTTGGAATTACGGTCGGTAAATTAAGCCTCTGCGATCGACTACGCTGGGGCCCGAAATATGGTTATCTGTAGTACCAGATTCCAGCATAAGAAGATTCATCAAGCTACCTGGCTGTCTCCGGATTGAAAAACTACCAACCAGATCGATCATATTGTGATAGGCGGAAGACACGTCTCCTGTGTATTAGATACGCGTGCGCTCCGAGGTCCTAACATAGACTCGGACCGCTATCTTGTTGCAGCCAAGACTCGCACCCGCCTCTGTGCAGCAAAAAATGCACGCCAACAAGCACAAAGAAGGTTCGACGTCGAGAAGCTGCAATCGCAACAGACAGCCGAACGATTTTCTACTCGGCTTGCACTCTTGCTCACTGAATTTCATTTCAAACTCCTTACGTACAGCTGCAACCGAAACCATTGGTTCTCGGGAAGGGCAAAAGAACAGCTGGTACGACGAGGAGTGCCGTGTCGCAGCGGAGAGAAAACAGGCTGCTTACCTCGCAGCGTTACGACTGACCACAACACGTGCGGAATGGGATAGATAACGAGAGTTGAAGAGGGAAGCGAGACGCATTTGCAGACAGAAAAAGAAAGAGGCCGAAATGCGTGAGTACGAAGAGCTTGATAAGCTGGCCGACAGAGGTAATGCTCGAAAATTCTACGATAAGATGCGGAGACTTGCAGAAGGTTTCAAGACCGGAGCATTGTAAAACCCCCAAAGGTGATCTAGTCACCGATGCCCAGAACATACTTAAATTATGGAGGAAACACTTCTCCAGCCTGCTGAATGGCAGTGAACGTACAACACTAAGAAAAGGCGAACCCGATTCCCCAAATGATGACGATGGAGCATATGGTCGGACGAAAGCATGCCCAACGATTGGAATTTAAGTGTGCTATGCCCAATCCATAAAAAAGGATATCGCACAATCTGCGTCAACTACCATGGGAAAAGTCTCCTCAACATCGCGTACAAGGTTCTATCGAGCGCATTGAGTGAAAGATTAAAGCCCACCGTCAACAAACTGATTGGACCTTACCAGTATGGCTTTAGATCTAGAAAATTAACAACCGACCAGATATTCACCATGCGCCAAAGTTTGGAAAAGAGCCATGAAAGGAGGATCGACACATACCACCTATGCGTCGATTTCAAAGCTGCTTTCGACAGCACGAAAAGGAGCTGCCTCTATGCCGCGATGCCTGAATTCGGTATCCCCGCAAAACTAATACGGCTGTGTAAACTGACATTGAGCAGCACCAAAGTCTCCGTGAGGATCGGAAAGGACCTCTCCGAGCCGTTCTATACCGGACGAGGTTTCAGACAAGGCGATTCCCTATCGTGCGACTTTTTCAACCTGCCTCTGGAGAAAATAGTTCGAGCTGCAGAACTAAATAGAGAAGGTACCATCTTCTATAAGAGTGTACAACTGCTGGCGTATGCCGATGATATTGATATAATCGGCCTCAACACCCGCGCCGTTAGTTCTGCTTTCTCGAGACTGGACAAGGAAGCAAAACAAATGGGTCTGGCAGTGATCGAGGGCAAAACGAAATATCTCCTGTCATCAAACAAATTGTCGTCGCACTTGCGACTTGGCTCCCACGTCACTATTGACAGTCATAACTTTGAAGTTGTAGATAATTTCGTCTATCTTGGAACTTGCGTAAACACCACCGACAATATCAGCCTAAAAATCAAACGCAGGATAACTTTTGCCAACAGATGCTACTTCGGACTGAGTAGGCAACTGAGAAGCAAAGTCCTCTCTCGACAAACAAAAACCAAACTCTATAAGTCGATCATAATTCCCGTCCTGCTATGTGGTGCAGAGGCTTGGACGATATCAACAACGGATGAGTCGACGTTGCGAGTTTTCGAGAGAAAAGTTCTGCGAAAGATTTATGGTCCTTTGCGCATTGGCCACGGCGAATATCGCATTCGATGGAACGATGAGCTGTACGAGATATACGACGGCATTGACATAGTTCAGCGAATTAAAATACAGAGGCTACGCTGGCTAGGTCATGTTGTCCGGATGGACGAAAATACTCCAGTTCTGAAAGTATTCGAGGCAGCACCCGCCGAAGGAAGCAGAGAAAGAGGAAGACCTCCACTCTGTTGGAAGGACCATGTGGAGAAGGACCTGGAAAAGAAGAAACGACTGGCGCGCTGTTGTTAACTCGGCTATAATCGACGGCTATAAAGACCATAAATCTTTCGCAGAACTTTTGTCAAAAAACCCGTAACGTAGACTCATCAGATGTTGTCATCATCCATCTTATAAAGACTTTAGTTTTAAATTTTCACCTCAATCCAAAGTAGCACCTATTGTCAATAGTGATACTGCGTTAAATTTGAAAGCTGGTATTGTAATTGGTGTTGATTCTGGTATTAAGATAGACGAAAATTATTATGATGCAGGAAATTGAACTAGTGGTAGCATTAAGCTATTTCCATAGTAATCCCGTCTGAATGGCTGGCCACAGTGAAATTATCGAAAATTGTAAAGTCGACAAGCTGGCAATTAAGAGCACTTATCACCAATTCCATCAGGATGGAAATGAGGATAGATTGCCCTGCCTTCGTGCACCCAGGCGTAGAATATTATATATAGTATGTACATAAAACATCAGCATGACAAGTTGAGTCAATTTAACCATGACCGCCTTTCAGTCTTTGAGATACCGATCTAAAATTTTGCATACGTCTTTATCCCCCAAGAAGTTGCTCATTTGTCCGAACGGTCGCCAGTATACCACTATAGCATATAGCTGCCATACAATCGGAAAGCAACAATCTGTTGACTGATGCAATTATCTTTATGAAACATAAATTTATAGTATGTATATGTGCACGTAAGTTTGGATAGTTGAGTGCATAATGATATACACAAATGGTAATCTTACCCAAGAATCGAATAGCTTCGGTTGGAAGCTGGTATAATTTTATTTACTACTTCAAATGAGACGTATTTGGTATCCAAATATAGTCGTTCGAGCTAGATTTATTCCACAGTGAGTAACTAAAAGATGTCTGTGTGTACTAACATATGTATGTAAAAATTTCACTTTCTGCGTTTATATCCGATTTAGACTATCAACCAAAATTAAAAAATAACATATCTACACACTCCCATATATATAGGCTCGAACTTCGATGAATGGTAAAGCTGTCAAGCATTATAACTCACCTCCTAGCTGTTGGCAAATAAATTTCCAACAAATGTGAATTACCCAATTGTGCGCTTAAATAAACACTTCACTATAGTTTTGCCGTAATTTTGAGGTAAACTTTCTACACAGTAGTGTAGACACAGTCAAAGTGTACATAAAACGAACAATAAACTCCTCTATCAGCAACAATAGGCACACTCTCGCTACGAAGTAAGCGAAAAATATATTTCTAATATTAATATTTATTTTTTACGCTTGTAATAATAAGTTTCTTTTGATTAAAAACTAGTTAACTTGTTTTCGTTTAATGGCGGTTTGAGGTGGCTGTGGTCAGATTATGATCATTTATTACAAGTCGTACTCACTCTATTACCAAGAAGTGCTTCTACCAAGTTTCATCAATATACCGTTGATGGACGAACAGACTGAAGTACAGATTTCAACTCGCCTTGTCATCCTGCTCCTTTATATACTACATAATTTATAAGATATTATAACACTTTATCTAACTCGAGGTGAGGTGATACAAAAAACTCATTAGGTTGCGAAAAAATTCAAAACTAATTTTTTCAAGGAAATCATAAAAGAATAACAATTAAATTTGCTTAGTTTATTAAAATATAGTTAGTTTTAATTATATTAAAAAAAAATTTGTTTGGTATTTTGTCAAGTTGGTTGTGTTAGTTGGATAGTGTTTGGGTTGGTCGTGCGATTTCAAACGATTTCGCCATTTTCTTTCGGCTGTCAAACAGAGCGCGTCATATATAATAAGTAAAGGAACAACTTCCGAACTCATGTTTAAGCAACGAAGGGAATATTCAAAAATTAAGTTGGCCTCAAAATTGTGTTAAAAGTTGTGTCGTATGTAGCGACAAGGGCAATATCTAGCCCAACTTAATCAACCAACTAATTGTTGCGTGTATGCCTTCCATAACAGTCCACTAAATATCAAGTAAAACTTGCTCATAAAAATGTAAAAATCACTGCCTATTGAATAAAACTCATAAACTAGTATAAGTATACATAAAACTAATATAAATATACATATACACTCCAAATACTAATGCGCAAAAGCATTGAGTCACACAGTGATTCTAAACAGTTGTAAAATATCAATGCGTTGGTAACTGAAGTATGCAATAAAAATATAATACATATGTATATGTATAAGTATATGTACAATAATCATAAACACATATACATACATACATAGTTTAGAGATTAGAATTAAGAGATGTATTGAGGAAAGAAATTTTAGTAAAGAAAATCAGAGTCAAACGTGAACTATCACAGTACCAAAGCATTTTGAAGAGCGTTTTCTGTACACTTGGATCTATGCATATGATCCGGAACCAGACAATATCATGCCGAAGGTGAACCGAGTGATTACAGTTTTCTTCTATAATCGAGGTGTGGGACCATTTGAGTGTTATGCGTCGTTTGAGAGAAGCTTTTCGTAAAACGAGGCCGGAATTATGAGCCAACAACTGTTGGTTTTGCATAATGATAATGCACCGTCGCATTCTGCTACGATTCTTCGTGAGTTTTTCGCCAAATTTTCAACTAATATCTTGCCGTAACCACCATATTCGCCAAATTTAGCTGCGTGTAACTTATGGCTATTCAGCAAACTCAAACAACCGCTTCGGGGAGACCGATTTGATTCAGTTAAAGATATTAAGCGTGTATTAAAGGCTATCGGAAATTTGACAACTGTTTTGAGGTTTAAAAAAAAACGTTAGCAGAAGTATATTGGGACCAAAGAGGAATTCTTTGAGGGGACGAAATGGCTTTTAAAGAATAAATTAAGAATTTTTAAATTATGAACAAAGTCATTCCATTTTTGCTCGTAGTAGTTTATACATTTCTCAAATTGCTGGTCTTTACTTTAGTGGAATATTTCATTTCCTTTCTTTGTGATTGCATACTAAAGGAGCGATTTGAACATCGGGTGATTTTTTTTATTTTCCCTGTAATGATTTTCTGCTATTTAGCACATTTTCGCAGTGTCCAACTAAAAAAAACCATAACGCAATGTCGTCGACAAAATTTATTGCTAAACTTACTTAAGATACCGATGCAGTAGTACAGTAGCTCATATGCGCACTTATGCTTATAATACATATATACCCATGTGAAGACTATCTTTTATATAAGTTCATACTATACAATGTATGTATGTAATTACTATAGAAGAGTGCACATTGTGTAGACACGTACGAAATTTTTTATGCTTTCGTACGTACATTTAATGTGTTCGCAGTTGACTATTTTTACTCCTTCCATTGCTTTTCGAACGTTTTATAAGTTTTTATAGGGCTTACGTTATGTGACGTCGTTGCACCACCCATTTGTGCAACGTGCTTCTAGCGATTGAACGCATCCATGTCTACAAGTATATCTATTTCTGTGTAGGATTTAACTTAATGCACTTTTCACAAACTATTTTCATTTGTGGTAAAACTATTTAAACGGCGTTGTTTTTATACTCTTGCAACAAGTTGCTACAGAGTACAATAGTTTTGTTCAAGTAACGGGTGTATGTATCACTGGCACCCCCTGCGAATGGTATGCACCTTGTCGTGGTGCAGGGGCTTAAACCGCAGCACAGCACGGTATCTCCCAGCCACCAGGGGTGATGCTGCATAGAATCTCTCCTGGGGGCTGGCGGAGGCTGCATGTGCGCGGGGACTAAGAGCTACCACCTCCTAATCCAGGGTGTTATGCGACCCGTGCCCATTGGATGATTTGCAGTCAGGAGGTGAATTCGGCTGTATTCGTACGGAGCCTTTCCAACACCGGGCCGCCTTGGGAAGTAACGGTGGCCTTACTGCGTCAAGGGGCTCTGGCGCAGCGGATTCTCCTTCGCGAAGACTAGACCGGGAGGCCCACAACACGGGCAACGGGCAAACACAACGGCAACGACCAAGGCAACAACAACGGACAACAGCAGCAGCAGCAGTAGTACCGCAAGCAAGAGTGGCCCAGGGGCTAGACGTAAGTTTAGCTTCATGGACACCCTGACGCCGGAAGAACGGGCACTCTTTGAAGAGCACGCTCGCGACGACGACGATGTGCCCTCCTGCAGCGGAACTCAGCGTAGTGTGTCAACCGTGACCAGTGTAAATCGCACAAATGCTGCCCCCGCAACCCTCTCGAGCAGGATCGACTGCGGAGATGAGGGTGGTTTCACGAAAGTAGAATCTAGAGGTGAACCCCGGAGCCAGGACAGCCAAGAGACCATGACGACCCACGTTGGATCGGCTGCAACAAGATGCAGAAATCGAAGGCGTCGCCAAGCTCAAGCAGCCGCGTCGGAAGCACGGAGCGAGGTAAGGCCGGCAACCCAAGAAGCACCCGATCGCATGGAGAAAAGAAAGAGTAGCCAAATAACACCTCAGGAGCCACCAAGGCCTAAGAGATTACGGGAGGATAAACCACAAAAGGCCAGTGGAAAGCGCTCCAACCCCAACCAGCAGCCGGTGAAAACCGCAGGCCGCAAATATTCGGAGGCCGTGAGCAGCATCCGAATGGCAGTGTTGCCCCGCAACTACCCGGCGGAGGCCTTAGAGTCCGAACAGCTGACGGCGCTCCAGGACTGCCTTGTAAATGCCCTATCTATCGGCGTCGGCTTCTCAGGCGCCTTCAACGGCATTTTCCTTAAGGGCGGCATGCTGCTGGTCGACTGCCATGATGAAAAGTCGGCCCCCTGGCTGAAGGAGATCACGCCAAGGCTAGAGGGTTGGAAGGGTCCGGCCCTGTGTGTAAGGAGAGGCGAAGAAATACCGCAGCTGCATAGCATAGTGGCGTTCTTCCCAAGAAGTGCAGATAAGAGCTACGACTTCGCACTCAGTCTGGTGAGGAACCAGAATGAAGGTTTAAGTACCTCGGCGTGGAAGGTCGTAGCAAGCAGTGTTGAAAGTTCGGGGTGGAACCTCAACATCACGATGGACGACCAATCGTACAAGTACATCAGGCAGAAGGGATTCAGGCTGAATTTCCGCTTCGGCAAGATTATTGTGAGGCCATGGAGGCCCAAGTCTACGTCTGCAAGCCAAGAAACAACGACGGGGATGACCGCAGCACTGGCTCCATCCGTAACCCGCCCAGCAGCGCATGAGGCAACTGCAGCTGTGGTTTCGGGAGAGCAGGACGAGTCCCCCAACGAACCCATCTCGGCTGGACAGGTTGCGACCACCGCCGCCGATGTAGATGGAAGCAACGAGCCCGCTAATGAGCAGGAAGACATGCCATCCACCCACGAGCTGCTGGAAGGGCTGAAGATGCAGGTCAAAGAGGAGTTTGAGGACGATGACGTATCTCTCATCGAACTCATACTATAAGCTCCAGAACCGGCATAGAAGTGGCCCAGGTGAACCTACATCACGCATCGGCGGCCTCGGCGGCCATCGTGAAGAGGTTCATTTCGGATAACCTGGGCATCCTTCTAATCCAGGAACTTTGGGTGTTCAGGCGAGAGGTAAGAGGCCTCATCTCGAGAAGGAGCAAGGTAATCTGGGATCTCTCTAGCGCGAGACCCCGTTCTTGTGTAGTCGTTAGAGCCGATATAGACTTTTTCTGTATTTCAGAGTTTCTAACGCAAGACCTAGTGGCGGTGCAGGTAAAGGACAAGGAAGGATCGAGCTTCGTCCTCGCATCCGCATACTTTCCGGGAGAGACAGCCACAGCACCCCCTCATCGATACTCAATCTGGTGGAGTACTGCAACGTAAACAATCTTTTCCTGACTATAGGATGCGATGCAAATGCGCATCACACAGAATGGGGTAGCACGGACTGCAACGTGAGGGGTGAGTCACTTCTTGAATTTATAATTAGTAATTTATAATTACTAACAATAATAATAACCTTCGTAACTAGTGTTCGCAGGGATTTCTTAGACATTACCCTGAGCAATGACAACATGCTCGGATCACAGGATCATTCGTTTTGTTCTAAGGGTGGTAGTCCGGGACCGACCTCCGACTCATACCCCTAGGAATACAGAACTGGGGTATTTTCAGAGAGACTCTAAGTAGAAACACAAGTGAAGTAGGGCAGGCGGATGGTAGATCGACCACAGTTGGACTGGAGAGCAAACTGAGTGCCATAAACCAGTCCATTGTGGACGCCTATCATTGTGCCTGTCCACTGAAAACGACCATCAGCAAACAAGCCTGCCCCTGGTGGTCCAGTAAACTCTCAGCCCTTAGACATAGGGTGCGTAGGCTGTTCAACAAACCCAAGTGCACAGGCAGCTGGGAGGACTACAAATGGCACCTAACAGCCTACAACAAGGAGATTAGGCTTGCCGAGTCAAACAGAGAATCGCTAAAGTAATTTTCATCCCCAAGATAAGGAGAAAAGGCTATTCGCTAGCCAAATCGTTCCGGCCTATAAGTCTCACATCCTTTATGCTGAAAGGGAGGGAAAAAAAAAAAAAAAAAAAAGTAAACCAGCCCCCAACCATATCGGGATCGGGAAAGGGGCGAAGTTTCGACCCTCTGCAGCCTTCCGTAGAGGGGGTAGTCCACAAATGCTCTGTCCCAACTACGTTGATCAGGCCGCTGGATAAGGCGAGGTTGCACCCCCCGATATTGAGGGTGGTCTAAGAAACCCTTCTCGCACTAGGGATCAAGGCGTCGAGAGAAGAAACGTTAGCACCCCGAGGGGCTGAGGATAGAAACCCTTTGCGCCGGGGATAGAAACAACCCCAGTGGGAGAAGCAATTCGCTTCAACCGAGGGGCTGCTGGCGATAGGCAAATTTGAGAACGCCCTCAGTGACATTGTTCAAAGGGGCTTAAACTTGGCGAAAGGATGGTGCAACACGGTGGGGCTAAACATCAATCTAGCAAAAACCACCGTTATCCCATTCACTAAGCGGAGATCTCTTCCGGGCCTGAGGTCCCTAACAATTGGAGGCACAGAGGTAGAAATGTCTAAGGAGGTCAAATTCCTTGGCCTCACCTTAGACACAATGCTGAAATGGAGCAGGCATTTGGACTTAACGCTGTCCAAAGCAACTGGAGCGCTTATGATTTGCAGACGCCTGGCCGGCAGAGAGATTGACGCTCTAGCGGAAAGCACACCATGGCCCTCCTCCCAAGGGACGGCACAACGAAGAAAATTAATCTCAAGAAAAATTTTAAAATAACTCTAGGCGGCAATAAGGAGTGGAATGATTCCACGCTGGAAAGGCTGTTGGCAGACAGTACCATTCAGTGGTACACTGATGGCTCGAAAACACCGGAAGGTATTGGAGCAGGTATTGCGGGTCCGCGTACTAAGCTGTCCATACCTATGGGCTGCTTCCCAAGCATCTTCCAGGCTGAAGTTCTTGTCATCAATCAATGCGCTGAAATCAACCTCAGCCGCAACTATCGCAACCAGCGCATATCATTCTCAGCGATAGTCAAGCGGCACTAAAGGCGATCTTATCATACGATATCAAATCGCTTTTAGTCGAAGAATGCATAGGAAGGCTTAACCGCCTGTCCTTGTGCAACCGGGTGCACCTAATTTGGGTACAAGGACACAAGGGAGTAGAAGGGAATGAGAAGGACGACGAACTGGCCCGCACGGCGGCAGCGTCCAAGGTGTTGGGACCAGAGCCGTACATAGCAGTAGGACCCCACACAGAGAGAGGAGAGAGAGCGGCACTGGCGGCAGGCAGCAAGCATGTGCCACGCCAAGCTGCTCCTAGGAGAGTATAACCTCTCCAGGTTTAAAGAATTAATTAACCTCCCCCGTGATAAATTCCATCTCCTCGTCGCAGTCTACACAGGGCTCTGTAAGCTCAGGATGCACCTGTCCAACTTGGGCTTGGTCTCCTGTGCTAACTTCCGGTTCGGCGACCTGGAACAGGAAACACCAGCACACCTAATCCTAGAATAATCTGTGGAAAAAGGCTTAAGGCCCTGGATTCCGCTTATATCAGCAGGGATCAAATCACCTCACTAACGCCTAGACTAGACCCTAGTTCGCGGTGCAGGACCTCAATTAATATTCTATTCTATTCTATTCTATTCTATTCTATTCTATTCTATTCTATTCTATTCTATTCTATTCTATTCTATTCTATTCTATTCTATTCTATTCTATTCTATTCTATTCTATTCTATTCTATTCTATTCTATTCTATTCTATTCTATTCTATTCTATTCTATTCTATTCTATTCTATTCTATCTATTCCAAACTACCTAATTGTAATATATTCTATCCATTCTATTTAATCTTTTCTATTATTCGATTCATTCTATTCATGGCACGCCGACAAATCTTTAGGCAAACTCATATTTGGACTAATTTTGATTTAATTTAGTTTTTTATATTCCTCTCACATTCTTATATCACAGTGTGAAAATGAGTGAAATCAATTAATAGTTATAACAGAATAAAAATGCGTACTAATAATTACTGTAATTTCTGCCATTGTCAAAATGCAACCAAAACTTTTCAAGCTCCCAAATACCGGAAATGGGGACTCTAGTATCTATATTTGACTTTTGACCGAAAATATCAGTTGGTGTAAAATTCCGAGAGAATCTTTCGTTGAGCCCCCATTTACCTAATATCGACCATTATTTGAGTTATCTAATTGCAGGGCGTGTTTTACTCAAAACAGTGTATGTTTGTGTCTAAAGTACTTAAAATTAGGAGAACGCTTGACCCATAATATTAATGTCACGGTATTTTTTAAAATAAATCTTACCTACAGGTGCCCTTTGCTATTGCGATCCCCGTATCAAATTATAGTTTTGTACTTTTATTTTTATTAAGAAATGCGCATACCGAGCTTTATCAAGATATCTCAATTCTTACTCAAGTTACAGCTTGCAAGTATGGACGGATGGACAGTCACCCGGATTTTAACCATAACCTATCTCCATTTGTTTTAGGTGATACAAGCAACCAGTAGGTGAAAAAGCTATTATACTCGGAGGTAACATGTTGCAACGATGTAAAAATTAATCTACTCACTGATATCCATTATCCGTAAAATGGGAACGAAAGGCAACCTAATGGAAATGTTTTTTCATTATGTTGACTATTTTCAGCGAGATAGCTGGTCCTATCGTTATTATTAAAAGAAAATATATTTAGAGCTTTATTAAATTTTTCTAGAACCAATAAATCTTTAGTTACTAGAAAACTGGTGGAAAAAACATTACATAAATTATAATTATATTATATTATTATTATTTTCCCTTTTTGATAACAGGGAAAAAGACAAAATCAGCGCTCATCTAACTTCAGTAAGCCAAATGCTGCACCCATCCCGCCGAAACCAATATAACCTCCTCAATTGCACTAAGTAGATGTTGCTGTGGCTGTTTTGTAGATGTTCTGATAAATTTTTACAGCTTTGTTGCCTGTTGCTGCTCTGCTGCGCTGTCGTTGCATAACTTCACTTGACGAATTGTGTGGGCGCTAAAGAAGTAAAGTGTAGCTGGATCAGAATTTATTCAAAGCGGATAGTGAACACTTAGCTCCTGGGATGAAGAAATAATAACAAGAGGAATGAAAAACAACATTATGTAAATTGTGAATTTTAAAAATTCAAGCGACATGTGAAAGCACACATATTTATGTGTATGTGTGTCTATGCAAGCGAAACAAGTTTTCTGCTTGGCGGTGTAGATGGGACCCATGTGACTGTATGGAAAATTATTAAAAACTGGCAGCGTTCAAGAATAAATTAACGGGTGATTCAAGTAGAGATATCCAATAACCTTTTTTGACAGACTTCAGGTGAGTTACGTCAAGTTGTTTTTGGAATTTCATTGTGGAAAAACGTTTACAAATGGTTCAACTTTATTACGAAAATTTGCGATATCTCACGCCGAATTTGCGCTCCTTTACGTAGGCACTTTAGTAAATGCCACAATGACCTAACCGCCTCAGTCCCTGGCCCGTTCATCGCATTTCACTCTAACGTGGACATCAACCACCTGGGCAGCGGCACCTTCCCAATTAAGGGACCGGACATTCAAGGTGCATGCCCTCAAAACATAATCCTTAATTCGTTCGCCATGGCCCAGCGCACTCACTACAGCTCGCCTTCAAGCAGATGCTCTTAGGCTACACAGAGGATGCTTGGTCCAATACCGGAAGTCGTGAGCTGCTTGAGCAAGATGTAAAATAATTGTTTCTGGCCACTCCCAAGTGAATGGCGATCAGAGAACTTTCCTCACTTGCGTGAACTTCTACACATGACTCCGTCCTCCATACATACACACCCGAATATTTATACCCTCCTGTTCAGGGGGACGGAGTTTGTAACACCCTGAAGGAAACGTCGGAGACCCTATAGAGTGTATATATGTAAAAGATTAATGATCAGTATGTTGAGCTGTCTGTCTGTC
>CM050323.1:86959495-86983930 GCA_027475135.1 Bactrocera correcta
ATCTCATCCATTTTAGCCGCAAAGATACACTGTTATAAGCAAAGCTGGTTCCCTTCTTATAATTGCAATAATTGATTTACAAGTATATGCGGTATAAAGTCAGCCAGAAGTCCAAAAATTTAAAAATGCTACTATCAGGAAATAATTTTCCTTTGAATTTGAGGGCGTATTTTACTTTGCGCCTAAAATGGATAAAGTCGGGCGAAAACTCGAAGTAACCCCATTTAGCTAATATCCGGGTTTTCAAGCATCCGGTCGACTTCAATTCATTTGATTGTAGGTAGGTAGGTAGGAGTGCAGCCCTATCGGGCTCAATTAGCACTGATGTGCCATTTTGGTACACTATTCGTAGAAACCTCCTGTGTCTGCTATTACGTTTCACCTACTCTCTCAAACCATTTTGAGATTTCAATGAAACTACTTATGTCCGATATGCTTTTGGTGGAAATCCATTCAAGATTTGGTGCTTGGTGGATTCCGAGTGCTTTGTGTCGGATCTATGTTAGAGCTGGGCATTCGCAGAGAAAGTGGAAGATTGTTTCCTTGTTCCCTGCTACTCCGCAGCCACGGCAGATGTCGTTGTGGGGCATACCCATTTTGGACGCATGTTCCCCAAATGGCCAGTGCCCCGTTATGGTAGCTGTTATTCTGTAAATACTTCTTCTTGACCTATTTAATAAGTCGTTGGTTCTTTTCCTATCATATGTTGGCCATAATTGTTTATGTTGCAACTTGTTTTTGCAACTTGTTGAAACTGCCTAATGATCTCTCCTTTGATCGATCCTAGGGGGCTTGGTATTAGTTCCGCCACGGATTCATTGAGGAGAGCTCCTGCCTTTGCCAACTCATCTGCTTTTTCGTTGCCGAAAATGTTCCTGTGGCCGGGAACCCAAATCAAGTTTAGTTGGAGCTTGTCTTTTATTGAGCTTATTGCTCTCTTGCAGTTTTGAACTATACTGGAATTTGTCAAGGGTGAAGACAGTGCCAGGAGGGCCGCCTGGCTATCCGTAAATATAGTTGCTTTATGTTTATTCACGTGGTTTTCTAATAGAACTTCGCAAGCTTTTTCTATGCCTAGTACTTCTGCTTGGAAGATGCTAGCCGAGTTTGGTAGACGTATAGAGAGAGATATGCCTAGATCAGCGGAGAATACCCCCATGCCTACTCCGCACTCCATTTTGGACCCGTCGGTTTAAACTGAGATGGTATTCTCCTCTCCTATTGAACCTCTTCTCCATTCTTGTCTAGATGGTATCCTCAAATGGAAGCGTCTATTGAAGTCCAGCTTTGGGAGAATGTAGTCTGATTTATTAATAGTGAGCTTGTTTAGAATTACACTATGCCCCTAGTTCTGCTGATTCCAACCTCCCAATTCTTTTATTCTTATCGCCGCAATAGCAGCTGTTTTTTGAATAAAAATGTCCATTGGTAGTTGATGCAGGATCACATTGAGCGCATCAGTCGGACATGACCTGATTGCACCCGTAACACCCACACATGCTACTCTTTGTATTCTGGCCACCATACCAGAGCTCCATATGTAAGTATGGGTCTTATGACCGCCGTGTACATCCACATGATTATATTTGGTTTGAGGCCCCACTTCTTGTTGACGATTTTCTTACAAGTATAGTAGGCCATATATGCTTTGTTTATTATTTTTTCTATGTTTATTTTCCAGGACAGTTTGGTGTCAATCTCCATCCCCAAGTATTTAGCTGTTGGGGATAGGGTGAGTGATGTGCCGTTTAGTACCGGAAGTTGAACCTGAGGTATTTTGGTTCTGTCTGTGAATAGCATTAGTTCTGTCTTGTTCGGGTTAACTCCTAGACCATTGCTTTTAGCCCATAGGTTTAACCTACGAAGTGCTCTTTCCATAATCTCGCTGACTGTTGAAGGAAACAGACCTGATACCAACAACACCATATCGTCTGCATACGCTACTGCCTTCACTCCTCCACCGTTTAGTTGGAGTAGTATTTCGATCAGCGCTACAACCCATAGAAGCGGAGAGAGGACCCCCCCTTGAGGCGTCCCTCTACTCACATAATTTGTTTGTGTTGCAGCGACGTTTGAAGCTATAATCTTCCTATTCTCGAGCATCGATAGTATCCATCTGCACACAGTGCCATCTATGCCCCCATGCGCCAGAAATTAATTATCGTATTTACTTCTATGTTATTGAAGGCGCCCTCTATGTCTAGAAAAGCAGCCATGGTGTATTGTTTGTGGTGTAGTGATTTTTCAATCACACTTATCACCTCGTGAAGGGCGGTTTCGGTTGATCGGCCCTTTATGTACGCATGTTGGGACTTCGATAACTTCCCCGCCATTATTGTTCTTACGTATAGATCTATTTGCCTTTCTAGTACCTTCAGCATAAATGAGGTAAGACTTATAGGTCTGAAATCCTTGGCATTCTCGTGTGTTCTTCTGCCTAGTTTCGGTAGGAACACAACTTTCCTCCTTTTCCAACTTCTTGGGATGTAAGTTTGTTGAATGCTCGCTTTGTATATATTTTCAAGCCTCAGAACCATTGGTTCTATCAGTTTTTGCAGCATTATGGGCATAATCCCGTCAGGACCTGCCGCTTTAAATGGTGCAAAACTATTTATGGCATATTTGATTTTCATTTTGTCTGCTATTTGGCATCGATAGTCAGCTGCGTTCACCGGTGGTTCTAGTTGAACCCTCGTTGAAGGTGTTTGCTGACTCCGGGGGAAGTGTGTTGTGATTAGTACCTCCAGGGACTCTTTTGCCGGGGAGGTCCAATCACTTCCCTCCGCCCTAATGTAGGCAGTATTAATATGGTCTTTGGATAGCATTTTACTCAGCCTAGCGGCTTCTCTGCAGCTTTCTATTGATGTGCAGAAGGATCGCCATGAGTCATTTTTAGCTTTCCTGACTGCTTTTTTGTATACCTTCATAATGTCTTTATATGGCTGCCAAATTTTGGTTCTGAAACTCTCATTGAAAGCTTTCCTTAGTTGTGTTCTCAAATTCTTGAGTTCACTGTTCCACCAAGGAAGAGACTTTCTCTTTTTAAGAACTGTTGGCGGAGTAGTTTTGTTAAAAGTAGTGATTAAGATTTTTTTTAACTTCTCTACTTCTGAATCTAGTTCCTCGGGATTTCTGATACTCTTGTTGCCTCCCTTTTCGAGGCATTTTGTTGCTATCCTGGTAAATTTTCCCCATGCCGTTCTTCTAGGGTTCCGGTATGTGAGAGGCGCACTGTACCTCTCGCGGATGCTGAAGAGTATCCAGGAGTGATCCGACATGGAAGGCTTATCGGATACCCTCCAGTTATCCACAACGAGACTGTCTGTGTCTGTTGATAGCGTTAGGTCAAGAACTTCCTCCCACCCCGGTTACCTATCCGAGCTTGGGAAGATAAAAGTTGGCTTACCGCCCTTGTTGCATATACTTAGATTACTGTTTAAAATATACTGCAAGACTGACTCACCTCTGGTGTTTATACTGGAGCTACCCCATACGGTGTGCCTTGCATTTGCATCACATCCTATTAGGACATCATCCTTCTTGTTTTCCTCTACTAGCCTAGGCCGAGACCAAGAAGAAGGGCTTTTCCTTCTGTTCCACCTTTACCACTGTGATATCTGCTGTGCTGTAATTAGGACAAAGAAATGCATTTATACTTTTATTGATAAGAATGCATGCCCTAGGTTTACCTCTGTTCCGTGTGTAAAACAGGTTATAGTTGCTGCTGTTTAGCCCTTTTATGGTATCTTCATTGACCCAGGGCTCCTGTATTATGCTAATGTCGATGCCCCCCTCATTCACGAGGGTTGTCAGATTCGCTGTAGCACTCTTCGAGTGCTGCAGGTTAATCTGTACGCATCTAATGTTGTTGTTATTGGGCATCTCGGGGTTCTTCAATGCCCACATTCCTTAACAACTGGCTGGCGTCGTCGACATCTTCCGTGTCGTTTTCGTCAGCCGCTTTGTCGCCTTGGAAGATTTTTAGCCTTGCCTCGCGTATTCCGAAGCTGATTTTATTGTCAGTCTTCTTCAGAGCCTCAATGGACTCATCACAAATGGCCACTAGTATTGGCTTGCTTGATTTGTTTGGTTTTTCCTTAATAAGCTGCCACTCATCTATACCAGGTATAGATTTTTTTTGCAGCTTAATGCACCTCAGGAGTTTTTCGCCTGGCTCCTCTAGTGGGGGTAACCAAATGCGAGCCCGAGGCCTCTTTGGAATATCCCTGGCGGGTATTAGCCTCAATTGGAGGCCTACAAAGGCGTTGCTAATTTTAGCAACACTACCCGTCAGGAAATCTAGCGAGGCCTGGTCCGCGCACTTGATGACCCTGTAGCCCCTGAGGGTCTCAGAGGAGTCAAACTCCGGGGTTTGGAGCCGCAGGATTGTCGAGTACATAGCTTAGCACCATACTCGACAATCTAACGTCGATTTCCACCCACCTCTCCTGGATAGTGCTCGGAGAGGAGGATTTCCCATCTATAATGGGCCACCTGCAGGCTATCCCTGGCTACATCGCAGAAATGCCTTGCCGTTGTTGTGCTGCTGTGTTCACCCTCACTCCTCCTCGGTTTTTTGGGCTGAGTTCCGGGTGCTTCTGTGGTGGAGCGATTTCTCTTCTGTGAAGTGCTCTCTCGATTGCTTTCTTCTTGAGGTTGTGATTGCTTCCTTTTCAGGTAGCTTTCATATTCCTCTACAATAGATTTGAGGCGCTTTGTTTCAGCCTCATCAACTGGGGTACCGGCTGCCTGGTCTTTGGCTATCTTCCCTAGTGTGAAGACCGCCCTCTGGTACCGGTTTTTCCTCAGCTGATTCTGGGATTTTTTGCGTTTCTTTTTGCTCTCTGATTTAGCCGTCAGTGCACTTTGGTTGGTGCTCATGGCAGCCTTGGAGGTGGACGCCTCCTCCCTTAAATTTGTTGTTTTCACTGCTGTATCTACCGGTGTACTTTGGTTGGTACGTCCGGTAGTACTCTTACTTGTCTCCTGGCTGGAGGCAAGCAGTTCGTCCTCCTCGGATTCCGTAATAGGATTCCTGTAACTCATGTCCGTAGTCGTCGCTGTTGTCGTCATGGTTGTTGTTGTTGTTGTTGTTGTTGTTGTTGTTGTTGTTGTTGTGGTGGGTTTGTTGGTTTCATTCATGTTTTGGTCCCACGAGTAAGCCGGAAAGGGTTGGTCACTCGTCCGCAGAGCCGATATACGGAGAGAAGTCTATTTGTACCTCCGACCTCGCCCGGGCATCGGAGGGGACCGTTCGCGATCAGCTATTTATTACCCCCCGCTGACCATTCAGCCCTTGGCACGGGTGCCTCGACACCTTGGCTTAGGGTGGTGTTGGTTCGGGTATCCTCATAATTCCACAATAGGAGATGGGCGTAAAACCTAGGGTTTATTCATCCATATCACTATTGTGGGAAATTATGAAGTGTCCCTCTTAGTTCGTAAGATTAGAGTGCGTTTCCTTTGGGATGCACACTTTACTCTTACTAAAGCCCCTTCGCCGCGACAAGGCGACCAACTTCGAAGAGGATTTGATTGTGAGTTACCTTGATTAAATCTAAAAAGCATTTTTTAGTATGTAGCTTTGGCAAAAATAAAAAAATCGGGTCGACACTACCTACTAGTTGTACATTAAAAAGATGCCTTCGTTATTCGTTAATATTCATTTTTGATCATCCCTGAGCAACGTCTAAATTAATGTGATCAGCCCAACCAATTCTTGGCCCCCAAAATACCTCAAGGGTCGGTAGGGTAATCCTTTAAAAAAATTTTCTTTTAGTATTTTCTGTTCCCTTATATCCTTAGAATAAATGTAGAGACCCACTTTACCATTGAAAGGTTTTCAAAAAGGCCCAAAAGTAATAACTAGGGGTATGAAAATTTTTCACCGTTTATGTTCATCTTTGTATGCTTTTTCAGTACCTCATTTTTTTTTCTCAGAACAAACTGTTTTAAACTGGCGAACATGATTCCCGTCGAACTACTCAACCGACTTGCTTAAGTTTTTTTCACAAAACGCCTGGCTATCGTCCCTACTAGATTCATAATTTTTTATAATTTACTGACAATGTTATAACAAAATTTATGTAAAAAAAACATGGAAAAAATTCAAAAAAAAAACGTTAATTACTTTTTTATTTATCAACATTATTTTCATGATTCTAGTAGGGACGATAACCATTCACGTACTTTTTTAGAATACGTTGGGTTTTTGTGTTTCAGGTGATGCAAACATGAGAAATCATGTCCGCCAGTGAAAAAAGGCATCTCATTCACGCAGCCATTTCTCCGACAGATGTCATCAAAAAATTCCGACAAAAAATTGTTTTTACACTCCACAATGTACCCCATGAAACAGGTGTGAAAAAAGTTCTATTGTAGAATAAAAATTTCTATGAAAAAAAATGTAAAAAAATCATGCCAGATTACCCTAATGACCCCTTCATGATGATATCCGTTCTTCCACCTGACGTTAAACCATTAAATTTAGTCAAAATGTGATATTTTTACGAAATTAATGAACAAATTTTCTGCAATATTGTGCGATGTAAGGCTGAATTAGAATGGAATCAGTCTAACCTTCGGTCTAAGCCTCATGTCATAACAGGTGGCGCAAAAATAACCTTCCGATGTTTTTTGGAAAATGAAAAACTTTTTTAAAAAATTAAAAAATTTTATTGTGCTAGTGGATTATTTTTATTTGGTCTTTAAATTTTTTACATCAGGTCGAGAATATGATATCATGTACATGGCCGCCGCCACAGTGGATTGTCCTTTGAGCCCTTTTTATGGTATTTTCCATCACTTTGGCCAGAACTTCCGGCGATAGGTCCTCACTTTCTTGACGTTTATCTTTAAGAGCTGCCAGAGTCTGAGGCTTGTTGATATAAGCCCGCGACTTCAAAAAGCCCCAAACGGGAATGGTCAAATCAGACGATCATGCTGCCCAGTGCAAATTGCCAAAACGGGAGATTAGGTGCCCGGAAATGCATTCTTCAGTGTAGCGTACCATTGTTTATTTACGTGTATTTCGCATGTGTTCACTACACAAATGTCAAAACAGAACCGACATTAAAGGTCAATTGCAAAACTTAAAGCATCTTATGACTTTTGTGCCACCCTGTATAAAGAATTTCGGTTCTCTGGTTGACGTTTTCAACATAACTCAATATACTAAACTTAGCCGCTTCAGTCGATTTAATATCACTTACTTATCGTTCATTTGAAGATATTTTTAATATAATTATAGCGGACACGAACTATAATTTGGCAACAAAACTAAGTAAATTTTTTCAACATTTTTAATATAAAATAGTTTCCACCAGCTGAACGACTCTCCCGGGCTCTGATTCTTTCATATTGCAAGAGCATAAAATCTTCGCGTGCACCTGAAAATTGTTATCATGTATTATTATCAATGTAAATGCGCTCTGAAATCTCGACTAAGAACTTTCTATGCGGTGATTCTTCCAACGCATATGTATTTCTAACATTTTTTTTTTTTTGGAAGCAAGGTTTCTTAACTGCAATTTTTGTGCATTTAGAATTCTGATGTGCCACAATTCTAACTATAAGTATAAAATAGTCAAAAAACAAGTATTAATAATGTACAACAGCAACTTCAAATAGGTTTGAATTATGCCTTAAAATATCATTTATACCATAAAATGTTTATTTGGAATATATTGTATTTTCATATATAATAGAACTATCGGGCGTAGCTCGCTGGGTAATGGTGGTTGGGAAACTGGGAAAGACGGTTCAAAGTAAACATAGGAAAATATGATTAATGTGAAGGTATGTTAGCTACGCGCCACACTCTAAACATCTATACTGATCGGTCGAAAATGGACGATTGAGTCTGATCCACTGCCCAAAGTTAGGCATAAGGCAACCTTTTAAGTTTCCAGACCACTGCAGTCTTTGCTATTGCGTAAGCATCAGAGGTGGCCTCTGCTGCACCTGCATGCAATTCCATAGTCAACATCTATATAGATAGCCAAGCTGGATGGAATGAGCTACCTGAGTGCAAGACTGCAAGAGTCATGTACAAACAAATGTAAGCAGGAATTGAACTCCATCTGGTATCGCAAAAGATCAAAACTAGTCGTGGCTTACTGCCTACCAGTTTAACCTAACCTATTATACTATATATACTAAACAATAATTTTACCATACACTGCATTTGTCACGTTTCATTCAACAATTTCATTCGGTTATTCCTGCATTCATTTAGATATTTTCGTTTCCATTTATTCATTTATATTTAGCTCAAAACTCTGATGACAATCAATGGTTTTACTCTGTCCGTTTAATTCAATAGTCATTTGTATCTTTGGACATCCATTGCGTTTATCGAGGAGTTCCAATTGGCCGTATTGAGCCGTTTGCATGAGAACTTACGTCGTAAACTAAATGAATAATTAAATAATTTACCTTTTATTAAAATTTCCAGGTACTTTTGTCACAATGAATATACTGATTTCTCACAAATTTTACTAATTGCGCTACGAAGTGTATAAGTCGTAACCTTCGAAACGCGAATCAAGAAGGAAGTGTTGAGTTGTTTCAACCTCACCTTCTTCCATACAGCTTCTGCAGATGGCGTCTGGTAAGATTCCCATCGTATAAAGTAGCTTTTACAAAGTTTTTTGCCATATTGTTTTAGTCAGTGGTTATGCTATCTTCTTCTGTATGCAATCGGCCATCTATTTTGATTTACACAATATTGATTTTCCGTGCGTTTACGTAAAAAAATGTGTAGCGGTTATTGTGTTATAATTTATATGTACATACATAAATATGAAAAGAGTCTATGAGGTTTTAGGAAATTTTATTAGCATGTATTATTAGGGTATTCCTTGTTTTTTTTGTGGCCAGTGCCGACATGGTACGGCATGAATGCTTAGTACACTTTATCTACCGCTCATAGCAAACTGATTTAAATGTTTTTGCAGTTGTGTGATTATTTCGGCCTATTAAAAGCCAGGTATTTATCCTGTATATCTGTTGATATTAGATTGCAAAAATTTAATTGAAATGAATATTATGTTACATATATGGTGAAGTAAGCCAATTATACATTATTGTGTTAAAAAAAAGGTCTTCATAAATCAGCAACAGGGAGAATTTTGTAAAAAATATGTGAGATCTGAGAGTCCTCTGCCAGCCTAGATAGACGTTGAAGGCGAAAGAATCAATAGAAGAACAGGCATTTAGAGCTAATATATCTGAGAGACCTTTTTGAACTGCTCCAGAAATTGCTGGAGAGCTTAAAGATGCTAATCAAATTTAACTAGCTGTCAAACGTCAATTGAAAGAAAATAATTCGAATGACCGAAAAAAACTGTAAAAACTACGTGCTTTACATCTTAGCAGCAGACGCAGAAATAGTAAGGAAAGTTGTTTGTCTAACATCGAGCCATTAACTGATCATGTGGGAAAACTAAAAAATGATATTGCACCGCTCTAAGTACAAGTATTTAGAATATATAGAAATTTTCTTTCATTAAAATTTTTTTTAAGTTCCATACACGGATAATATTATAAATAAAATTTTTCTTTTCACGAATAAAAAAATATTTCGGGAATTGTGTCTCCTCTATAGCCTTGAAATAGCCCTTATCTTAACCCAATCGACGCCAAAAACCAAATAGAAATCAAAAATTGAAAAACATTATTGAATTTACTTGGTATAATCCAATTTTTCTATACTTAGATAAAAATTATACGAAACCGTGCCCGCCCAGTTTCAAGTATTATAATGGGGAAAGGCAGCCACACCCAATATTAAAAACAATGTTAATTTTTCTGCCAAAACAAAATATAAAGAAAACACTTTATTAATAAATATTTTTTTCTCCATTTTCTATAGCTTAGTATCCAGCTCTCAAGAAATGTAAAAACTTCATATAAAAAAACGCCTAAGAAACGGTCAAGAAACATTCCTGCGATAAACTTACTTGTGCTAGTATGCAGCTCTAAGGTAATCTAATTTTTAATACTTTTTCCAATAAAATGTGAATATGGCAAATCTGGTTTTGCGAAGAAACATCGAATCAACAATTGTTTCATGAAGGAAATTAAAAGTAATCGATAAATTCGTCTTATATTAGTTAAAACCATTATTATGAAGTATATTTCATTTTGAAATGTTGTATAAAACTTACGAATCAGCAACAATATTCCTTAAATCGCAAGGAACATATTTATGTTACTACACATACATACATACATGCATACATATTACGCACAAAGTTTATCTTCTTTGTTTATTCTCCCTTGCTCTTCTAATGTGAATCAAACTAATTGAAAAAATTATGTATTATTGAGAGCTGGATACGAACCTCATATTGTGCTTATGTCAAAGAAAACGTAGTTTTTACTTTTTTAATTTTAGCTAACACCATACTATTTGAAGGCATAAAATGAAATCCTTATTAAACCTCCTATTAAACCTCCTATTTTAGCGAATTTTAAAAACAATATTAGCTCAAACTGGCTTATTTTAGATTCTTTAGTAAGTAAGAAAGTAACTTAAAGCAAAGTATCACACAAAACTAATAAAGAAGAGCTAAGTTCGGGTATAACCGAATATTTCATATTCCTGCAATTTGTAAGGATTAAAACCAGAGAAGTAACTTCAGGTACATAAGGCCTGTTAGTAACAATGGGGTTAAGAATCAGTTTTCGTCTGACTTTAGACATTCTAGCACGAATACTCGTATGCACCGTTGTAAGAATAACACGCTCTCTCAATTTTATTAAGATAACTCACAATCCTGTATCTATTTCGCTTAGTTTGTAGTGAAAATAAAAAGCTTATTTACGCTGGTTTTAGATCAAAAACTGATGCATCAACAAGTCAGTAACAAAAATCTTGAAAGTAACGGATACCCTAATGTATTTTATATTCTCGTTTCCCCGAAAAACAAGCACACAGTCGGTTGTATTTATTTTCATTTCAACGAATACGTTTTCTGGTAAATTAAAATAGTTTTTACCATTTTCTTTGAATATTTCGTCATACACATATGTCACAATTCAGCACAATGAATCAATTTGTTTAATTGCATTAATATTTCCATATTTTATACCCTGAACAGGGTATATTAAGCTTGCCACGTAGTTTAAAAAAATGACCAGTATGTTGAGCTGAGTCGATTTAGTCATGTCCATCTGTCTGTCTGTCCTTCTATCCGTCCGTCCGTATATATACAAACTAGTACCTCAGTTTTTGAGACATCGTTTTGAAATTTTGCAAACGTCATTTTGTCTTTAAGAAGCTGCTCATTTGTCGGAACTGCCGATATAATAAATATATAAGTATATAACATAAAGCTGCCATACAAACTGAATGATCGGAATCAAATGATTGCATGAGAAGCTTCCTCATTTGGCGGTACATCTTTACGAAATTTTATATGAGTTATTGCTCATAGAATCAATGTAATATCGCAAGAAATTGTTTAGATCGGCTCACTATAGCATATAGCTGCCATACAAACCGAATGATCAGAATCAAGGGCTTATATGGAAAACTTTCGCATTTGACGTGGTATCTACACGAAATTTGACATGAAGTACTGCTTAAGGTAATAATATAATCTCTGAAAAAATGTTTAGATCAGATTACTATAGCATATAGCTTCCATACAAACTGAACACGTAGTTACTAATAGAAATGCACCTGTGAAGGGTATATTAGCTTCGGTGCAGCCGAAGTTAACATTTTTTCGCCTTGCCTTACAAAATAAAAATCTGGTGGACTCACAGAGTACAAATTATGGATCCATAATTAAACATGAAAAGGCTTGTTTTTTAGAAAGACATATCCTTGTTTTAATTTCTGTGTCTGTTCGATATCATTGCTATTATTGCAACTGTAGCATAGTTATTTATAAATCTGCATTGGATCTAAAAATTAAAGGCGAAAGATGAAGAAGACAGTCGGAAAAAAAATATGAAAAAGCAAAAACAAAACAAATGTACCTAATAAACAACAACACCAAATGACAGCAACACTTTGCTTTTTTTCATTTCTGTTAATTATTATAGCACAAAAAGTAATTACTATATTTAATAAAGCGCAACGTATGCATAGAGGGTGAGCAACGTAAAGACAGACAACCGGAAAAGTCTGTCAACATAAGTCACAGGGTCACAGGGGGTTTTAGCACACCTTTTTAAGAGCATCCAGTAGGCAAAATGTGCATTTTTTTATAATCGAAGGACACATCGGAAGCCGGAGTGCAAGATTATAAATCGCTAAATCTAACCTACTCCCAACTCATATTCCTCCCACAGAACAACCGAATTAAGTATTATTTCATGGTGTTTCCGTAAATGTTTTCCATTTTTTGTGTTTCTTCTTTTTTGCTTTCACTACAAACAGATGCTTATTTTACTGTGCTAACAGAGTTGTGAAGCAATTGGTAAGTTGAATAGTATAAGAGGACTGATTAGTGAATTTGAGGAGATCATTCAAGCATACTATTAGTCCAGCCATTATAGTAAGTTCACCTCGTTATTCGATTTACCCATTTATGTGTCTGTAAATACTTGTATATTGACACCCTAAATTTGTCTCAAAACCTACATGTGGTAGTTATTTACAGACATATAAATGGGTATATCGAATTCCGAGATTCCTACCTAATTTAAGCTTAAATGACTGGACTATATATTAAGTTTATCATTCAGAGAATGGTTGTATACCCAAATTTAAAACACATCTACATATGTTAGTGAGAGAGTTGAAATAAAATTTGCATAAAATACACACTTTTCGAACTTAAAAACATAATAAAACCAATGGAGAGCGAGGCAGATTATGTCAGGACAAAAATAACTCTTGCAACCATAAAAATGCCTCAAAGGTTGGCGCTTTTGCGTCTGTGTGTAGCACTATTAATTATTACACTATTACAAATATTTTATTCTCACACTGTATATACCACTTGGAAATATATATTGGTGGTTTTATTTTTCACGTAGGTACATGTGAAACATATAAATATACCGTTCCACGGGTATGAAAATTGTCAGTTATCATAACTCTTCGAGGCGATGTAAACACGAGTGTGTGGGCTATCGAAATAAGCAGTCCCACAGCTAAGCTTTGGTGAAAATATACACAGTATGTTGTATGCTGACTTATCAAAAACTATATATTTTTGTCACTAAAAACTGAGCCGCAATAAGCGATAAAAAAATTTCGCTAGATACGAACGATGGATGAATTTTTTCACCAACATTTTGAAATATGGAAATATCTTACATGTTGCGATCAAAACTATTTAGAGTTAGCCATTGAAATTCGTCCTAACTATTCAAAATGTTTTTCACATTTGGTTAACAGATAATCGACCAAATATATGCAATATTTCTCACAATAAAACCAAGGACAAAAACTGCAGCTTAAAGGTAGAATAATATTTATATAATACATTCGTGCAGGAAACAGTAAGCAAGGTTCACGAATATGGGTGCAATCTAAGAAGGTTTATGAGTAGCCATGTAAGCTCTATGAACAACACATAACTAGTAATGTATATATGTATAAATAAAAAGCACGTCTCTTATCCCATATAGAGAAAGCACAAGTCAAGAAAACAAATTAATATAATTATTATAATTAATTTATTTTTCAAACTATTCCTTACTTAATATTTCTATATTTTTCGAGTTTGAAAAATTTTACTGAATATCGGAGTTTAAATGAATACATTAAATATTACTGGTTGTTTGTGAAAAACAGTAAATTTTAGTACAATACTTCAAAAAATTAAGATTACAGAATAAGAAAATTATATAAATTTCTATAACTGTAGAGAAGATGTCTCATTGATTACTCATATATTACCAAATTTTTATGAAAATTGTTAACAGAAAAAGCAGAATGATAAAAACCTCATAAGTTCATTGGTTTGAGAACATTTATGAAGAATAAGTAGCTTTTGAATTTAGTATGTTACAGAATTTGTTTTAACCGCAAATTAATATTAATTTAAAACATAGTTAACTAGACAGAAAAAATGCAAAATATATGCTGCAAAAACAACTTTCCAACTACAACAACAGCAAAAACAGCTGAAGCACAAAACACAAAAAATAAAATATAAAAAAAAGAAGAAACGGTGAAAACTAAAAATGAAAGGCTGTGCACAAAGCTGTTACATTTTTTCTGTGCCTGTCCTCCTCCCGGACTTTGTAGTAGCAGACGAAACACCAGGCAGCCAGCAAAAAATGTGAAGCCTCGGTAACCTACCATAGCAAACCATTTGAAACTGCATAAAAGCGAAAAAATTTAATGAGCCAATGTACGAAAGTGACGTGAAAAGACGCCGATTTGACTGCCCATGCCAACACTATTAGTGACGCGGCGAACGGCAAGTGCTACGTATATATACATACTTATATTAGGGTGGGTCAAAAAAATCTAAGGTTTTTTCGCTAAGTTCCTTGAAAAACTTACTGATAGATACCTCTAAGAAAAGCATTCCAAGTATGAGATCTTATCTTGCTTCCAAATACTTTAAAAATTATTTCGTTTTGTAGACTTTGTACGAAATTGAATGCTCTTGAAAAATGTTCCATAAGGAAATCTATCTATCCAAAAATAAGCAGCAAAAATGGATAAGATCAGAAGATAACCATGTCCTTTTCCCATATAACGGTAATGTTAAAAACTATTAATAGTGCGATAAATCAATATCTAAATATAAAAAAGACATAAAATATTGCACCCGAGTTGGTATGAGAGGGATTTATAGGTGCCACATACGCCGGTGTCAAAATTGGACAACGGGCGTAGCACTGCTACGTTTCGATGAAATCACATATCGGAATTCGCGTACAAAATTCAACCAAAATGAAACGAGTACGAATAATCTCGTATACCACTTTGTATGAAAATTAAAGATCCAAATTTATATAAAGCGATTTGACATAAAACAAGCTCCAACTTTCTCAGTCCTAGTTTTTTGACTGTACTAAGAGCAATTTCAGAAGCCATATTTTTATATTTTTGTATATATTATATATGCATATATTTTGAGCTACTGAAATATTTCTGCACTTTTGTTTTTGTTAGAATTTTAATAATTCAACCACGATTTGCACTACCTTATAATTATATGACATAAAATAACTACTTGGAACTCAAAAAGTTTCTTAAATGCTTGACTTAATAACCGGCATTAAGCTCGCTTAAAAATGTCTTATTAATTGCTTCCATACGAGATAGCTGCTATTAAAACTAAAAAACCCGTAATTTTATTATAGCATCTGAGTCAAACGCCTGAAACTATGCTTCCGCAAAGTGGTTAACCTGCGGCTTACACCAGATGTTGGTTATAAACAATGAATACTAACTTTTTCCAGTGCAATTTTAGAGTTTTATGTATAAAGAAGATATAAACGGAATTGTGAAAATAAATATAAATACATACAGTGGCAAGCAAAAGTGAGTGCATGTTTGAAAATTCTATGTTTCAATATCTGTAACTTCCTCAATATTAAATCAAATTCAACCAAATTTTCAGCATTAATTACTTATTATGTACTTAAAAAAATTACATTTGTAAAAAAGTTAAACTAAAACAAAAAAATTGACTTACGGTCAAAAACGTAAAATATAAGCAATGCACTCAGTTTTTGCACATTATGAAATCTTCGAATAATGTGAGCATATACTCAATAATTCTACATAAGTAGTCTAATTAACCGTTACCTTTTGACATAGGGAGTGCTTATAAGTAAATTTAACAGTTCTGCTTATCAGTTTAGTGGGCTTTGTTTATTTGTAAAGACAAGTTTATTAAAAATGCGCAAAATTTCAGAATCTGTTGAAGATAGTGTAGTGGTAATGCTAAACAACATATTATCTTCACGCACTGTTGCAAAAAACTTAAAAATAAGTCAAAAAACTGTAATGGCTGTAAAAAAAAGAAGATTAATTTTTGTTGAATCCAATTTTGGTGGCCGCCCAAAACTGCTTACAGATGCGGATGCTCGTGCAATGGCACAAAATTTATAAAAAGATAACACCCAAAACGCGGCTGAAATGCTGGACAAGAACGTTAGTGCCTCTACTGCTCAGAGAGCATTACACAGAATTGGTTTTATTTCCGCAATAAAAAAAAGAAACCAGCACTCTCTGATAAAAATATAAAAGCGCGTGTGGCATTCTGCAGAAAGTATCAGGATTGGACAGAGGATGACTGGAAAAGGGTTATATGGTCTGATGAAAGTAAAATTAATAGATTTCAGTCCGACGGCAAACAATATAATTGGAGCAGACCACATGAACGCATTCAACAACACCACGTCAAGCAAGCCGTGAAACATTGTGGTGGAAGCTTAATCCTATGGGGGTGTTTCACGTGGTGGCATATGGGACCACTCGTAAAATTTGAAGGCATAATGAAGAAGGAAGACTACCTTCAAATATTACAAACACATTTGCCGGATTTTTTGGACGAGTGCACATATCCAGAGGAAGAAATGGTTTTTCAGCAGGATGGGGACCCGAAACACACGGCCAAGATAGTGAAAAAATGGTTGGATGAACAGAAATTCCAGAAGCTAATGTGGCCTGCACAAAGCCCAGATATAAACCCTATCGAAAATTTGTGGTCCTTGGTAAAAAAACGATTGAGTTTACACGAAAGGGCCCCAAAAAATATGACAGAACTTATGGAACGCGTTCGGGACGAATGGACAAACATTCCTCGGGAAACCATACAACATCTGGTTGAAAGTATGCCCAGACGCATCGCAAGTGTGAAAAAAACAAAGGTCTTTGGACAAAATATTAAATTTCTTTTGTATATGCTCAATTTATTCGAAGATTTCATAATGTGCAAAACTGAGTGCATTGCTCATATTTTACGTTTTTGACCGTAAGTCAATTTTTTTGCTTTAGTTTAACTTTTTTACAAATGTCATTTTTTAAGTACATAATAAGTAATTAATGCTGAAAATTTGGTTGAATTTTATTTAATATTGAGGATGTTACAGATATTGAAACATAGAATTTTCAAACATGCACTCACTTTTGCTTGCCACTGTACATATACATTTGGTCGCAAATATGCACTTTTTATATATACTGTAGTTACATTAGTAATATGCTACATCTAACCACTTCATGGCGAAATCAAACACCACACTCCGCTGTAAACAGCAAATGAAACACATCCTTGCAATGCCTTCAGCGGTTTCAATAGCAAGACAAGAGCTTCTTCAGGTCCTACTCTGAAAATGAGATTGTGAATATTCTCATACGCCGCCATAGATAGTAAAAAATTGGCCAAGATAGTTACTAAAGGTGGTACCTATGTTTATATATTTTTTAGTTTTAGTAATGAAATGAAATAGGTTACTTTTTATCGTTTTTGATTAAGCACTATACAACATGCGAACGTAGTATTAACATCAAACGATGAGCCATGCAGTCAGCTCAATGAATTTATTTTGCAGAGGACAGCATAACAACAGCACTAAGAACGAGAAAAGGGAAATCATATGCAATTGTAAAAAAAATCTAAATGATTGGCACTAATAATAATAAATGGCAATGAAATATCTAGAAAAGTTCTCTACGGTTTTTAAACTACGAATGGTTTAATGAGGTTCCATAGACAATTAAATGTATTTAAAGAAAATATATGTACGTCAAAATATAAGCTCGAAACTTAATCTGTATTAAAAGATAGAATTTAATTTAACTGAACTTTATATTAGGTGTTCTTTATACCGTAAATATGGTATATTGGAAGTATCTAAAGTATAATATATACGACTCTGAGAAAAATATAGTAATACTTTTTAATTTAAATTGTTCGCGAAAACTCATTTATCGAAATATTTTTTTTTTCTGGGTTCGTATGACTGTCACTGATATCTGCGCATAACGTCACATCAAAATAATCACTAGTGCTTAGCAGTCGCTTGTCTTTCTGAAATACATAAAACGCATTTGGTGATCTTTCTGATGATTAAAGTTATTCAACAAGAATCTGTCATTAAAATTTGCGTGCGAAATCAAATTTCTGGTGCCAAACGTTCAGAATGTAGGAGAGGAAGGAAGAGAATCGAGAACTCGCTTAAGACGAACCAAGTCCAGGACGGTCATCAGTGGTGTCCTTTTTCAATTAAAGGTATGTGTATAGAATAGCTTAACCTTATTATGCCTAGGTATCGCATTAATTGTAGACGTTGGATCAAATATGATAATGATACACGAACTTTTCGTTATTATGCTTAGTTAGTTAATTTTCAAATTCGTAGCAATTATCAATGAAGTTGTTCAAATATCATTGAACATGCTTACTTATCAGCAAATCCGAAATTCTACTAAATATAAATATCTATTTATATATTAATATATTAATATACATACATAGAAACATATGTATATATTTGGTGGTGATGCGGTACTAAGCGAGTCGTTGTTAAAACTTTGATGGTCGTTGACGAACTATATCTCAATTTTGTTCTTTTGATCTAACATTCTTACATTCGTTAAGTTTTAGGATAAATTACATAAAATGGCAAACTTTAGAAGTATAGTACGAATAACTATTATGTACATTAATGTATAATTAGTGTAGATTTATGTGAATTGACTTGCAATACATCTAGAGGGTCTGGTGTTTGGTTAAAATTAACAGCTGGTTCTTCATCTGCTATATTGTAACTTGGCTTGAGGTGGTCGATTGAAATAACGATGTTTTTGCCTTTTATTTCGATTATAAAATTTTTGACGGTTTTTAAATCACTTTGTAGGGTCCATTGTATGGTTCTATCATAGAAGGAGTTACTCGATCGTTGCGTACATATACGTGAGTTGATTGAAAAAAATTCTTATTTACGAACTGTGTACTTGGAGAATGCCATGAAGTTTCGACGGGACGAATTTTTTTGAAGATGATGTCGTAATTTTTCAACAAAAACTGAGTTCGGCTGCATATTTGATTTTGTACCAAAAAACTCGGCAGGTAATTGTGTTGCGGTTCCGAATAACATTTCGGCTGCGAAAGCTTTTAAGTCTTCCTTAACGGCATTTCGTAGTCCTAAATTATCTACCCAAGATCTTTTCCGGTGGCTAGTATGGCGTTTTTGAATGAACGACGGCACCTTCCTATCAATCCATTCGTTTGTGGATGATACGGTGATGTACGTTCACGCTGAGTACCTAATGTTAGTAACATCTCTTGAAACATTTTGGATTCGAATTGAGTTCCGTGGTCTGTGATTATCTTCTGAGGTGAGCCGTATCGTCCAACGCACTCGTTCCAGGAAGCTCTACATATTGTTTCTGCTTGAATGTCGACAAGAAGTATCGCTTCAGGCCATCTCGAAAAGCGATCGATGAGTGTGAGGCAATATTTGAATCCATGATTAAGAGGTAATGATCCAATTATGTCGACGTGAAAAACTTGAAAGCGTTGGTCTGGCATTTCTAAACGTTGTAATGGAGACTTGATATGGCGTAAAACTTTGCTGCGACTGCAACGGATGCAGGCACGAACAAATGCTTTGCGGTCCTTTCGCATATTTACATAAATAAAATGTGTAGAAATCTTCTTTAGAGTTGGGTTGGCTCCAACGTGAGCGAGGTCGTGATCATTTTGTAAAATCTGCTTACAAATTGTTTGGGTCTAACTTGGCTCATTGAGACATCGCAAAATAATGTAGCATTGCTGCCTTCTAATCTGAAATGTTTAAGTTGTAAGGAATGTTTTATCTTACCATGTTGGTGTTATGGTGTTGATACGTGACAATATATCTGCGGTTTGGTTTTTTGAACCCGGAATGTGACGGATGTCTGTTGTTAACTGACTAATATAGTCAAGTTGTCTAATCGGACGAGGTGATCCTTTGTCGTTGCGCTTATGAAATGAATAAATTAGTGGCTTGTGATCCGTATTAATACATGTTTGATTGCCTTCGATTAGGAACTGTGTAACGTGGCTTTTACCACCTTACAATAATTTAGTTCAACTTCACTCCACAGTACATCATTTACCCTCACCATACCTCAACATTGAGCTTTCCACCATACGTATTAAACTTCACCTCACCGCATTGACTACGCACACAACTTACCTCACTATGGTGACGAAAGCTGTGCTATGCTGCTATATAAGCAAGCACTTCACACCGAATGCGATCATCTGTTCCAGCTCGCCAGCGAGAACGGCCGCAAGCAGCAGCATTAGGCAGGGAGGAGCCCGGAAAACACTACTCAGCATCAACAAGCGTCAACGCCTGGCACGCTAATTTCACTCGCTTTCATCACCGTGCCAGCTTCAACCAGCGTCAACGCCTGGCTCGTCAATTTCGTTTGTTTTCAACACCGCCGTATACATCACCGTGCCAGCTTCAACAAGCGTCAACGCCTAGCACGCTAATTTCACTCGCTTTCATCACCGCCGTATACATCACCGAACCAGCTTCAACAAGTGTCAACGCCTAGCACGCCAATTTCCCTCGCTTCCATCACTGCCGTATACATCACGCTGGTCTGGCTGTCCATATAAGGGGTAATGCTTTTCTGTTTCGGTTAGACGACGTGAAAAATATCCAAGGGGTTCTGGTTCGTTATTTACTAATTGGTGTCAGTCTCCGACTGTCACTCGACGCATACGGTTGTGCTATCAGTAATTTCGTTGTGTTAATCCATTTCGCTAGTGCAAGTTACATTTTCGCATTCCTTTTCGCACCTTATTTTTCAATAAGCCTGCTCTTATTTACTGACTCCTATTAATTAAATCATAGAATCCCCTGCATAGGGTTGTGCGCTGGGTTTGGGACCCGCCACGTAAAAAAACACCCCCAATGAAAACCAACAATCAGCCTCGGATGAGAGCCCCCCCTTTTGATGACGACCATGGCAAACGAAATAAGGACTATGATTTGAGGGCATGCACCTGGAATGTCCGGTCCCTTAATTGGGAAGGTGCCGCTGCCCAGCTGGTAGATGTCCTCGTAAAGATAAAGGCTGACATCACCGCCGTCCAAGAAATGCGATGGACGGGACAAGGACAGAGACGAGTAAGTCCTTGTGACATTTACTACAGTGGCCATATAAAGGAGCGCAAGTTTGGTGTTGGATTCGTGGTGGGAGAGAGACTCCGTCGCCGAGTACTATCATTCACTCCGGAGAATGAACGTCTAGCCACAATCCGCATCAAAGCGAGGTTCTTCAACATATCGCTGATTTGCGCCCACGCCCCGACGGAAGAGAAGGACGATGTGACCAAAGATGCCTTTTATGAGTGCTTGGAGCGCACTTATGAGAGATGCCCCCGCCACGATGTCAAAATCGTGCTTGGCGACTTCAATGCCAGGAAGGGCAAAGAAGGTATCTTTGGCACTACGGTCGGTAAATTCAGCCTCCACGCGGAAACATCCCCAAATGGGCTGAGGCTGATCGACTTCGCCGGGGCCCGAAATATGGTTATCTGTAGCACTAGATTCCAGCATAAGAAGATACATCAAGCTACCTGGCTGTCTCCAGATCGAAAAACCACCAACCAGATCGATCATGTTGTGATAGACGGAAGACACGTCTCCAGTGTTTTAGATGTGCGTGCGCTCCGAGGTCCTAACATCGACTCGGACCACTATATTGTTGCAGCCAAAATACGCACCCGCCTCTGTGCAGCAAAAAACGCACGCCAACAAACACAAGGATGGTTCGACGTCGAGAAGCTGCAATCACAACAGTCAGCCGAACGTTTTTCTACTCGGCTTGCACTCCTGCTCTCTGAGAGCACTCGTCAACAACTCGGTATAAGGGAACTGTGGGACGGCATTTCAAACTCCTTACGCACAGCTGCAACCGAAACCATTGGTTTTCGGAAAGTGCAGAAGAACAGCTGGTACGACGAGGAGTGCCGTGTCGCAGCGGAGAAAAAACAGGCAGCCTACCTCGCAACGTTACGATCGACCACAACACGTGCGGGATGGGATAGATACCGAGAGTTGAAGAGGGAAGCGAGACGCATTTGTAGACAGAAAAAGAAAGAGGCCGAAATGCGTGAGTACGAAGAGCTTGATAAGCTGGCCGACAGGGGTAATGCTCGAAAATTCTACGAAAAGATGCGGCGGCTTACAGAAGGTTTCAAGCCCGGGAGCATACTCTTGTAGAACCCCCAAAGGTGATCTAGTTACCGATGCCCAGAGCATACTTAAATTAGGGAAAGGGAACACTTCTCCAGCCTGCTGAATGGCAGTGAACGCACAACACCAGGAGAAAGCGAACCCGATACCCCAATCGATGACGATGGAGCAGACGTTCCATTGCCCGACCATGAAGAAGTTCGAATAGCAATTGCCCGCCTGAAAAACAACAAAGCGGCAGGGGCCGATGGATTGCCGGCCGAGCTATTCAAACACGGCGGCGAAGAGCTGATAAGGTGCATGCATCAGCTTCTTTGCAGAATATGGTCGGACGAAAGTATGCCCAACGATTGGAATTTAAGTGTGCTATGCCCAATCCACAAAAAAGGAGACCCCACAACCTGCGCCAACTACCGTGGGATTAGCCTCCTCAATATCGCATATAAGGTTCTGTCGGGCGTATTGTGTGAAAGATTAAAGCCCACCGTCAACAAACTGATTGGACCTTATCAGTGTGGCTTTAGACCTGGTATATCAACAACCGACCAGATATTCACGATGCGCCAAATCTTGGAAAAGACCCGTGAAAGGAGAATCGACACACACCACCTTTTCGTCGATTTCAAAGCTGCTTTCGACAGCACGAAAAGGAGCTGCCTTTATGCCGCGATGTCTGAATTTGGTATCCCCGCAAAACTAATACGGCTGTGTAAACTGACGTTGAGCAACACCAAAAGCTCCGTCAGAATCGGGAAGGACCTCTCCGAGCCGTTCGATACCAAACGAGGTTTCAGACAAGGCGATTCCCTATCGTGCGTTTTTTTTAACCTGCTTCTGGAGAAAATAGTTCGAGCTGCAGAACTTAACAGAGAAGGTACCATCTTTTATAAGAGTGTACAACTGCTGGCGTATGCCGATGATATTGATATCATCGGCCTCAACACCCGCGCCGTTAGTTCTGCTTTCTCCAGACTGGAAAAGGAAGCAAAAGAAATGGGTCTGGCAGTGAACGAGGGCAAGACGAAATATCTCCTGTCATCAAACAAACAGTCGTCGCACTCGCGACTTGGCACTCACGTCACTGTTGACAGTCATAACTTTGAAGTTGTAGATAATTTCGTCTATCTTGGAACCAGCGTAAACACCACCAACAATGTCAGCCTAGAAATCCAACGCAGGATAACTCTTGCCAACAGGTGCTACTTCGGACTAAGTAGGCAATTGAGAAGCAAAGTCCTCTCTCGACAAACAAAAACCAAACTCTATAAGTCTCTCATAATTCCCGTCTCCTATATGGTGCAGAGGCTTGGACGATGACAACAACCGATGAGTTGACGTTGCGAGTTTTCGAGAGAAAGGTTCTGCGAAAGATTTATGGTCCTTTGCGCGTTGGCCACGGCGAATATCGCATTCGATGGAACGATGAGCTGTACGAGATATACGACGACATTGACATAGTTCAGCGAATTAAAAGACAGCGGCTACGCTGGCTAGGTCATGTTGTCCGGATGGATGAAAACACTCCAGCTCTGAAAGTATTCGACGCAGTACCCGCCGCGGGAAGCAGAGGAAGAGGAAGACCTCCACTCCGTTGGAAGGACCAAGTAGAGAAGGACCTGGCCTCGCTTGGAATATCCAATTGGCGCCACGTAGCGAAGAGAAGAAACGACTGGCGCGCTGTTGTTGACTCGGCTATAATCGCGTAAGCGGTGTCTACGCCAGTAAAGAAGAAGAAGAAGATTAATTAAATCAAATTGTGTAAACATGTCCCCTTGGGGGACCGCTCTAGAAAATAATAGGGTTTTTTTAGTCCTCAACCAAAAAGAAAAAAAAAAAACCAACCCTATATCGAATGAAGAATTATTTCCTACTCTACCAACAACAATTAAAGACAGTCCTAAATATATAGTGGTAAGTTCAAGTGATGCAAATAAGCCGTTGAATAAATTTTCCTGCTTCGCCGTTCACAAAGTCCTGAAACATATTAGCTCCGAAATAATAAAAATCAGTCAACTAAGGGACGATAATTTGCTACTCCTAGTTAAAAATAGCACTATCGCACAAAAATTCACTACAACAAAGCAACTCTTTGGGATATGCAGTGTAAAAATTGAGCTCCACAAAAATCTAAACTCAAGCAAAGGTACCATTTACGCTCCATGCCTTAACGATATTCCAGGAATGAAATAATGAAAACTTGCAAGAACAGGGTGTCATATCAATTTATAAATTTCCGAAATACATAAATAGCCAACCAACTCCAAGTGGTGTAGTCCTCCTAACTTTCGATCGCTACTCCCT
>CM050323.1:86984930-87005880 GCA_027475135.1 Bactrocera correcta
GTTTCGACGATTCAGAGCGGATGAAAACGACACAATGGATAAGCCAGCCGGTGGAAGACTTGTAACGACGAACACCGATCAAATCATAGAATTCACCGAGTTAGATTGGCATGTGGCATCTCGTGACTTCGCCCAAAAGATGGGAGTTAGTCTCTTAACCATTTTAAACCACCTGCAGAAGGCTGGATACACAAAAAAGCTTGATGTTTGGGTGCCGTATGATTTGACGCAAAAAACATTCTGGACCGAATCAGCAACTGCGATATGCTGCTAAGAAAGGACGAACTCGACCCACTTTTGAAGCGGATGGTGACGACGTAAAACGGATCACATACGACAATATTAGGAGAAAACGGTCGTGGTCGAAGGCCTCTGAATCGTCCTTAACAGTGGCTAAGCCGGGATTGATTGAAATACCCAGATACCTAATTCTACCATCTAAAGCGAACAACTGGATCGCTTGAAGAGGCGATCAACCAGAAGAGTCCAGAATTGGCCAACAGGAAGAGTGTAGTGTTTCACCAGGACAACGCCAGACCACACACTTCGTTGATGACTCATCAGAAGCTACAGGAGCTCGGATGGGAGGTTTTATTGCATCCACCATATAGCATCCCGGATATAGCGCCTAGTTATTACCTGCCCATGACGAACGCCTTTGTTGGTGTAAAGTTGATTTCAAAAGAGGCTTGTAAAAAGTGGCTGTCCGAGTTCTTTGCAAATAGGGAGGGAGGCTTCTACGATACGTATAGACGAAGACAGATTAGTGCACAAAACGGTGTATATTTAACTAAATTCGATCACTGTAACACTTTTCATAAAGCATTGAATAAAGAGCAAAAAAGCGGAACGGAGATATTTGAGAACCTAATATTTTATAAAATTTTTAAAATTCACTTTCCAATCAGGTCTGTTACATATGGATGCTGGATGGATGGAGCTGGCAGCTGAAGCCTCTAAGGAAACCTCAAAACATGTCAATGCATAGTAGAAGTACACAACTAACTTTGTCGAGCTATTGTAACCTCTTAACTGCCAACGCGTATGGAGTTTAGCGTATTCAGTATGTAAGATATTTCCACATTTTACCATTATAATTGCGGCTTCTAAACTTTTTTATTTTAATATATGAGTTCATAAAACTCATCCATTGTTCAATAGCTCGTTTCTTGTAAAGAAATGTTTTTATTGCTTATTGCGACTCAATTTCTAGTGACCGAAATTTATAATTGTTGATATTTCCGTCTTCAACGTGTTTGGAACTTTATCGTCAAAGCTTAGCTATGTCACTGTTTGTTATGAGAGCCCGCCATAAGTTCATGTTTAGGACGCCTCAAACAGTTATGATAACTAACAATTTTTATACTCATGTAACAGTATATTTATAAACACTCTGTGAAATGTCAGACCACCGTTATATATTTTCCAACTCAACTATGTAGTAACAATAAAAGCTCTGGGTATTATATTTGGCTTTCAACCCATGTGGGCGCATAAGCAACATCATGTGAGTAAATGTTAGTGTTACATATCCATCTGTTACTTTTATTTCATATACTCTTATTAGGTCTTCATTTTTTTTTTGTTATTATTGTAAGCTCAATGAGCATGTAATTCATGCAAATTTGATTTCCTCTCTCTCACCAACGCAATTGAACGCGTCTGTGCCTGAGGCTTTTAGTATAAATATTTTGTTGCTGTTAGCCAAAAAAGTGTGTAGTAAATTATAAATTGTCTACTCGATTTTATCTATTTTTTAACAGTCCTGCATGCAGTTGAAAAATCACAGGCTAATAAAATGCCAAAATTTTTTTTATAAGTTTATTGATTCTTTGTGATTTTTCCTTCATTCCGTGGTAGCCGTGGAAGCATTACATCACATTTTCAGTAACCAAATTAAGGTCTTTCTCCACATTGGTGGCAGGGAGCACGTATGCCTAGTTTTGCTATTAAATGATCGAAGACGTCTGTACGTTTACTGATATTGTCGAAGGCAGCATTACGCTTCCAGCAGATGGTCGTGGAACAGCTTGCGCTATTAAAGCTCCTGCAATTTCCACACGGCAGCCAAATGTACTCATAACTTTGGAATTGCCATATTGTTTGTAAATCTAATATAAAATTATAATAATGTACGATTGATCATTTTAAATTTAGGATTTATATAAGAAATTTTAACCTCCCGTTTTCTTGTTGGCTGATAATATTAACCGCCTCATTGTTAGTGTTGCTGCTTATGCTGTCGCCTGTTAGTTACTTCATTCTATTAGTTGCAATGTATCTGTCTGTTTGCGCGTAATTTTGTGCCCAAAAGCTATAACAGCGTGCAAAATTTGCGTTGGATCTGCCAGTAGTTTTAAGTGTTATGAGTGTGCGAGGCTGTTGTTACGCTTCATGGTTCGTGGTAACGGTACAGTAAGTTTGTCGCAAACTAAAGTGTAACTATAAAAGCACACATAAGTATACTATACAAACATGTGAGGTAGTATACATACAGAGTCTGAAATGCATATTTGAGCAACGCCATGGATTTGTTTTTATGGAGTTTGTGTTTTAATGAGCGCAAAATTATTTTACAATCGTTGGTAATCTATGTGTCATTACAAACGTGTTCTTTATATTACTTGGTTGTCAAACTTTTCTATGCTTAAGGAGACTACTGCATTTCTAACCCAGAAAAGTGTAAGCCACAAAAGAGTCAGCTTCTTTCTAGAGGCATACTTTTAGGCTCTTGTAAAAAAAATTTAAGTTTCTGAAATTAAGGCAACTAACAGGTACGATATGGAAATATGCAACTTTTATTAAGAAAGATGAAGTCAATATACTCAATAAGCCTCATACAACAAAATAGGCGAGCGCGGTCGTACTTCTCAATAGAGCGTTGGGTTTTTTACAATGGACAAAAATATCGGACAAAGAATTTGTCTCAAGTTTTATATTTCTAACCAAGTTTCTTGTGCGAAATCGTTGCAAAATGGACAAGAGATCGTTGAAGATATGTTGCATATTGTCCATGAAAATAGTCAGACAAGCGTTGAAGAGATGGCAAGAGAGCTCAACATCTCTCGCGTGTCCGTTCTAAAAATGTTAGTTGATATTTTGGGTACGAAACGCGTTCTTGCTCGACTCGTCCCGATAAATCCGAATATTTTTCAAAAAGTGTACCGTAAACAAGTCTCTTTGGACATGCTTGATCATATGAATTCCGATGTCACATTCATGGAAAGCGTAAGAACTGCCGATGCCAAACAAGTCAACAATCATCGGAATGGAAGGAAAAAAAAAACGAAACGAAGCCAAATAAACCACGTCAAAGCCACTCAAAATCCAAGACGATGTTCATTGTTTTATTCAATATTCATAGTTTGTGTATCACGAATTTGTCAGACAGTCAATAAGGATCCGTCGAAAACGGCCGGAATTGAGAAAGAACAATTCTTTGATTATTTAAGATGGTAATGCACTATCGCATCGAGCCACGACTGTGACTGTATTTAAAACCAAAAAGGCAATTTAAAACTTTGAAGGCGACAAGATAAATATTGGTGACATTAAATATGTTGCGTTGTTCTTCTTAGCTTTATTCAACCGGGTATGCGGTATTTTTTTAAAGGGCACTCGAAAATTACCAGCAAATATTTAGTGTTACATTTAAATATTATTAATATTTGTTCATAATTGTATCAAAAAGACAATATTAGTAGCATTAAATATAATTAAACTTTTTATGCACTCTGCCTTTAGAACTGCACATTCTTATGATATCGCTACTCAAAATATTTAAATACAGTGCATTAGTGTACCTTTTCCATTTTCCAACAATTTGCTTTCAATACCGTGATACTAATAAAGCCAAAAAACTGGAATATTTAGAAAACGGTTCGAATTCCATTTCTCCTTCCGCTTCGCATTTTCTTCTTTTTTGTTAGCAACAGTTTAACGTGTTATCTCTTTTCTACGCAGTTTGCAGAAGACAGTAATTAGGCACTCTGTTTTCTAATTTGCATCACTGAATAATTTAATTCAATATTTTGTGTGCAAATGACTTCAGACCTCAGCGTTGTATAAGTACTATTCAAAAGCAACCAGAAGTAAAAAAATAAAAGAAATAAAAATGTGACTGGTAAGCAGTGGGTTATTCATATTAATACGTGCATGAAAATTGTATAAATAGTTCGCCTGGTAATCCACAAGGAATTATTAACCTACCAGTGAAAAGTTAATTAAAATATATTATTAAATAGCTGATGGTCTTAATCGCTAATGCTTATATTTTTTGTATTGTAAACCATAACTATCTTTTTCATTAATAATAATAATAATAATAATAATAATAATAATAATAATAATAATAATAATAATAATAATATTCACTATTCACTTCTGTTATTACCTTAACATAGTTTCTAATAATCCTTACCGCTGGTGAGGGGTAATGAAAGACTTTTATTCAGGCAGAACTTATTCACTCTGATTTTATTTTGTACTTTCCTTGCTTATATACAAATTTTAAAACTATCTTGAATAACCAAATATATACATACATATGTTTGTCTGTATTGCAGCATACTGTTTATTGCTGCTTGATGGGGTTGTTTTCAAGTATACAATTTAATACATATGTGTGTATTTAGTGTTATCTCTTCTGCAGTTTTATGACTTGTGTCCCATGAATTTTTATTATTATTAGATGCACATTGCATTTAAATGCATGTGTATATATGTTTCTATGTATGTATATTAATATATTAAAAGGCATATATTAATATATAAATAGATATTTATATTTAGTAGAATTTCGGCTTTGCTGATAAGTAAGCATGTTCAATGATATTTGAACATATTGCCGAGGGAGAGAAATGATTATTTAAAATTAGTAGACTGTATTTTTTATGTTATTAATATTCTATCGGTTGGGAATATTGACAATGATTCTATCAACATGATTCGCTTTACTTTTATAACGGAAATATAGTATTAAAAGGCATTATATTACAATTACTACTAACACTCAAGATAGGTACTTGTCCGCTATGGTTTCTTAAATTTAACTCACTTATTTTTATTTCGTTGTTTCTGATCTTGTCAATGCCTTCTCGTAGCTTTCTCTGCTCTTCGTTGTCGTCTATTCCACTTATTTGAAGAGTAGTTATATGGTCCTCCGCTATTTCCTTTATAGTTGTCACAATCGGGTCCAACGTCGGATTGATGTCGCTCTGCATTTTAAATATTTGCATGCCGATTAAGGTATCACTTTCATATCTTGCAGTAAAGCCAACTTTGATTGAAAGAATTCCTTGTGCTGGAATATCCAATATCTGCGTTTTGTCTTTTTGACATGGATCGTAGAATTTTTGAACACTTTAAAGATCCAAGTGTTTTCTTCAAAGAGTTCTGACCAAAATATTGATTTAGTCACTTCCTCATTATTGCAGTTGGTGAGCTCGCTTTTTTACGACGCTGGAAGTTTGCCAACTGCTCTTTTTAGTGGTACTTCATTCCCTTTACTCCAAGATAGTAGAGTGGAATGGTGAGAATCTTTAATTATCAACGAAGTCAAATAGGATTTGGAATGAATTATAGGATGTTTTTTTGCAATACGGTAATTCTGAATTTGTTAGTTGTCCTCCAACTCTCATAATGCCATTTTTATCTAAAAATGGATTGAGGTTGACAATTTTACTCGTATTGCTTATGTGTTTCTCACTTATTAACTTATATATTTCATCTTTAAATAACTGTTTCTGAGTTTGTTGAATGATGACGTTTCTACCTGATTGGAGTTCCTCTGCAGATAAGTTTACAGTTTGATGATTTCTTTGTTTTTTCCCAAACTGTAATATGCCATAACCCTTTGTAGTTTCAACCAACTAGAGTATCTGCTAATTAAATTATACATAAATTCGTTCTGATCCTTTGATGTTAACAATATTCTTGCTGAGTCGTTTGTTTTGACTTTTGGCCATTAGGTAATTAGAGATTTTTGCCTGTATTTTTTATAATATCAGGGCTTTTTTAAATTTGGCTGAGCTCTTTTTTAGGCTGGGTGGGACCAAATGTTATTACCTCAATATAGTTTCTAACAATCCTTACCGCTGGTGAGTGGCAATGAAAGACCTTTATTCAGGGAAAACTTATTCATTCTGATTTTATTTTGTATTTTCCTTGTTTATATACAAATGTTAAAAATATTTTAAATAAATAAATATACATATGTGTTTGTTTGTATGTATGGCAGTATATTGTTTATTGCTGCTTGACATAGGGTTGTTTTCAAGAATACAATTTAATACATGTGTGTGTGTGTTTAATGTTATCTATTCTGTAATTTTATGACTTGTGTCCCATGCATTTTTATTATTATTAGATCCAAATTGCATTTAAATGCATGTGTATAAGTATGTGGAGATTACCACTCTAAACTAGTTATAATAATTACTCCTAATTTTTATTTGCACTGTACATAATAGTTATTCGTACTATACTTCTTAAGTTTGCCATTTTATGTAATTTATCCTAAAACTTAACGAATGTTAGAATGTTAGATCAAAAGCACAAAATTGAAATCAAGAAGGATAAAACACAAGATTACGACGACCGCCATTACGAAACCTCATAGTTCCGTGTTGAAAAGAACAAGAGTGAAAAACTGTCAAATGGCTTGCAAATTGTAAACAGAAAAGTAAATACTTTTGTAAATTCGCAAAATATTATTAATTCTTTCGATTTTAATGAAAAGTTAAAGTTTTAGCGAAGCGATTGAATATTGTTGAGTGAAAAGATTTGAATCATTTCTAAAGAAATATATCGGCCTATTGATAATAAAATTGTCTATTAAAATGTGATTCAAATGGGGAAGACGTTTCTTGTGTTGTATATAAATATATACATATATTATAAGTTCTGATGTATCAGATGTATCAAATTATGATAAAAGAATTGTGAAATTATATTGAAGAAATATTTGTAACATATTTTTAACCTATCGTCAACTAATTCCAAATAAAGTGAATGATTAAATCAATTATGTTTATGATATTTCAGTCTTTCTTTTATTGTACATAAACAGATATTTATATTAGTAATAATTCTAATATAAATCTGAAAGTAAATTGACTTAATCTATAAAACTAAAACTATTTTATTATTTTATTAAGTTTGCGTTTCTTTTTGTGGATTGATTCTTCCAATTCCTTGTTCAACTTTCTTATTTTAAAAAACATTCTAGCTCGGAAACACAACTTTTTGATTCTATTGCTACAATAGATTTCTGACGATTCCTCCGTGTGTGTTTGCAAGTATTTTTTAGAAATAAACAAGCCATTAATATTTTGAAATATGTGTTGTAAGGAAGCCATTCACCACCTTCGCTCAGGTGGCTGACCCAAGTATATGATGCATCTGCATCACGATCTACAGAAATGTCGTCTACTTGGTCTCGCAGCTTATGGCATATGTATCCAGTCAAATTTTCTAGACAATCGTATTCTACTCCTTCTAGCTCTGCCATTTCGTCTGGTATTTCTTCACCTTCGGAATCAAAAGTAACAGCCTTGAGTATTATTCCTATAATAAGAAAATCAGTTGTTATAACTATTTTTTTTTTAATTTATTTCCAAATTTCCAGTGAAAGGCGGCTATGAGATTTCCAAGTCTGGCGTGTCATCAACTTTCACATTCGCTGCATTAGATATTACGCCTTCATTTTTTCCTAGTACATACGACCTAAGACGGTATTTAAACTCTTGTTGGTCAGGGTGATCGCGCCAGCCAACCTTTGCTCGAATAACTCCAAAAAAGTTTTCCAGGACATCCTGATTCAGGCGGTAATGCTTCTGAACATGTTCAAATAAACCCTTCAAAGAATTATTTGTTTGTATAATTCCTAAAAATTAAAATTTTGTTTATAAATTTTTGATATTTTATTTTTTTTTTAGGCAATTACCTCGTTGAAATGGCAGTAGACTATTTTTTCCGATGACTCTCGAATTTATTATCATTTCCATCATTTTGTCAAGAATGGAGCTTTGGATATCAATGGCGAGTCCACAGGCATGACAACGCTCTCGGGAATCTGAATGTGGTACTCTCACATTCATGACTTCGAACCAATCGTTAACCTGAAAATATTTTTATTAGAATAATTGGATTAGTTATATTTAAAGCAGTAATGTACCAGTTTGAAGAGTTTATAGCATTCTTCCCATTTCTTTCCATCTAGGTATCCCAAGCTTGCTGTTCTCGTTATAGCCTGTGACACAGTATGAGAAAAAAGTTTTGTGGCCATTTTAACGATTTGCCTTTGAGCCCCTGTAATGCACAAGTAGTTGGCTGAAATTTTATGGGTAATTGACAAATCTGCCGATGTACATGATAGGAGCTCCTATATGATATCCTTCATAACTTCCTTCCCATTTAATAAAAATCCTCTACCAAAAAATGATTTCAAAGAAGTTTTATTAAATGGGGAACATCTGCAAAAACGAATATTTCCCTTTCTTCGAATATAAAACTGAAAAGAAAATAAGTATAAATATGTTATATTGGCACATGTCAACAAATTGAATGTTACTCACCTCATTAATTTTCAGCTCCGCATAAAGTGATCTATTTGTTTTGCTACAATAGATCGCTGACCATCCCAACCACAATGTATCCACATCGTTTTGTTATTTCTTCTTCTTCTTCTTTACTGGCGTAGACACCGCTTACGCGATTATAGCCGAGTCAACAACAGCGCGCCAGTCGTTTCTTCTCTTCGCTACGTGGCGCCAATTGGATATTCCAAGCGAGGCCAGGTCCTTCTCCACTTGGTCCTTCCAACGGAGTGGAGGTCTTCCTCTTCCTCTGCTTCCCGCGGCGGGTACTGCGTCAAATACTTTCAAAGCTGGAGTGTTTTCATCCATCCGGACAACATGACCTAGCCAGCGTAGCCGCTGTCTTTTAATGCGCTGAACTATGTCAATGTCGTCGTATATCTCGTACAGCTCATCGTTCCATCGAATGCGATATTCACCGTGGCCAACGCGCAAAGGACCATAAATCCTTCGCAGAACCTTTCTCTCGAAAACTCGCAACGTCGACTCATCCGTTGTTGAAATCGTCCAAGCCTCTGCACCATATAGCAGGACGGGAATTATGAGTGACTTATAGAGTTTGGTTTTTGTTTGTCGAGAGAGAACTTTGCTTCTCATTTGCCTACTTAGTCCGAAGTAGCACCTGTTGGCAAGAGTTATCCTGCGTTGGATTTCTAGGCTGACATTGTTGGTGGTGTTTACGCTGGTTCCAAGATAGACGAAATTATCTACAACTTCAAAGCTATGACTGTCAACAGTGACGTGTGTGCCAAGTCGCGAGTGCTACGACTGTTTGTTTGATGACAGGAGATATTTCGTCTTGCCCTCGTTCACCGCCAGACCCATTTCTTTTGCTTCCTTTTCCAGTCTGGAGAAAGCAGAACTAACGGCGCGGGTGTTGAGGCCGATGATATCAATATCATCGGCATATGCCAGCAGTTGTACACTTTTATAGAAGATGGTACCTTCTCTGTTGAGTTCTGCAGATCGAACTATTTTCTCCAGAAGCAGGTTGAAAAAGTCGCACGACAGGGAATCGCCTTGTCTGAAACCTCGTTTGGTATCGAACGGCTCGGAGAGGTCCTTCTCGATTCTGACGGAGGTTTTCGTGTTGCTCAACGTCAGCTTACACAGCCGTATTAATTTTGCGGGGATACCAAATTCAGACATCGCGGCATAAAGGCAGCTCCTTTTCGTGCTGTTGAAAGCAGCTTTGAAATCGACGAAGAGGTAGTGTGTGGCGATTCTCCTTTCACGGGTCTTTTCCAAGATTTGGCGCATCGTGAATATCTGGTCGGTTGTTGATTTACCATGTCTAAAGCCACACTGATAAGGTCCAATCAGTTTGTTGACGGTGGGCTTTAATCTTTCACACAATACGCTCGACAGAACCTTATATGCGATGTTGAGGAGGCTAATCCCACGGTAGTTGGCGCAGATTGTGGGGTCTCCTTTTTTGTGGATTGGGCATAGCACATTTAAATTCCAATCGTTGGGCATGCTTTCGTCCGACCATATTTTGCAAAGAAGCTGATGCATGCACCTTATCAGCTCTTCGCCGCCGTGTTTGAATAGCTCGGCCGGCAATCCATCGGCCCCTGCCGCTTTGTTGTTTTTCAGGCGGGCAATTGCTATTTGAACTTCTTCATGGTCGGGCAATGGAACGTTTGCTCCATCGTCATCGATTGGGGTATCGGGTTCGCTTTCTCCTGGTGTTGTGCGTTCACTGCCATTCAGCAGGCTGGGGAAGTTTTCCCTCCATAATTTAAGTATGCTCTGGGCATCGGTGGCTAGATCACCTTGGGGGGTTCTACAAGAGTATGCTCCGGTCTTGAAACCTTCTGTAAGCCGCCGCATCTTTTCGTAGAATTTTCGAGCATTACCCCTGTCGGCCAGCTTATCAAGCTCTTCGTACTCACGCATTTCGGCCTCTTTCTTTTTCTGTCTGCAAATGCGTCTAGCTTCCCTCTTCAACTCTCGGTATCTATCCCATCCCGCACGTGTTGTGGTCGATCGTAACGTTGCGAGGTAGGCAGCCTGTTTTCTCTCCGCTGCGACATGGCACTCCTCGTCGTACTAGCTGTTCTTTTGCACTTTCCAAAAACCAATGGTTTCGGTTGCAGCTGTACGTATGGAGTTTGAAATGCCATCCCATAGTTCCCTTATACCGAGTTGTTGACGAGTGCTCTCAGAGAGCAGGAGTGCAAGCCGAGTAGAAAAACGTTCGGCTGTCTGTTGTGATTGCAGCTTCTCGACGTCGAACCATCCTTGTGATTGTTGGCGTGCGTTTTTTGCTGCACAGAAGCGGGTGCGAATTTTGGCTGCAACAATATAGTGGTCCGAGTTGATGTTAGGACCTCGGAGCGCACGCACATCTAAAACACTGGAGACGTGTCTTCCGTCTATCACAACATGATCGATCTGGTTGGTGGTTTTTCGATCCGGAGACAGCCAGGTAGCTTGATGTATCTTCTTATGCTGGAATCTAGTACTACAGATAACCATATTTCGGGCCCCGGCGAAGTCGATCAGCCTCAGCCCATTTGGGGATGTTTCCTCGTGGAGGCTGAATTTACCGACCGTAGTGCCAAAGATACCTTCTATGCCCACCCTGGCATTGAAGTCGCCAAGCACGATTTTGACATCGTGGCGGGGGCATCTCTCATAAGTGCGCTCCAAGCACTCATAAAAGGCATCTTTGGTCACATCGTCCTTCTCTTTCGTCGGGGCGTGGGCGCAAATCAGCGATATGTTGAAGAACCTCGCTTTGATGCGGATTGTGGCTAGACGTTCATTCTCCGGAGTAAATGATAGTACTCGGCGACGGAGTCTCTCTCCCACCACGAATCCAACACCAAACTTGCGCTCCTTTATATGGCCACTGTAGTAAATGTCACAAGGACCTACTCGTCTCTGTCCTTGTCCCGTCCATCGCATTTCTTGGACGGCGGTGATGTCAGCCTTTATCTTTACGAGCTGGGCAGCGGCACCTTCCCAATTAAGGGACCGGACATTCCAGGTGCATGCCCTCAAATCATAGTCCTTATTTCCTTTGCCATGGTCGTCATCAAAAGGGGGGGCTCTCATCCAAGGCTGTTTATGCTTTTTCATTGGGGGTGTTTTTTTACGTGGCGGGTCCCAAACCCAGCGCACAACCCTATGCAGGGGTGTTTCGCCTTCTCACTTTAGCTCGCCTTCAAACGGATGTTCTTATTCTACCCAGAGGATACTTGGTCAAAGACCGGAAGTCGTGAGCTGATTGAGTCATATGGAAAAGAATCGTTTCTGGCCACTCCCAAGTGAATGGCGATCGGAGGACTTTCCTCACTTGCGTGAGCTTCTACACATGACTCCATCCTTTTGTTATTTATTCTTATATATTTCTTCCAAAATATTCGTCGTCATTTTACAATCAAAATCGTAAAATGTAGGCTGCTTCCAACGAGACATTAAACCTGTGTTGTAAAATATGTATGTATATAAGATAACTACATGATTATTTAATTACACATAACAAAACGTACCCCTTAGCATTGCTACATGGACATAGCTAACCGGTCCTATTGTTGAGTCCGATGGTTTATCGTAACAGTAGGTTTTCTTCACCTTCATTTCGTCGAAACTCAATATGCATAATTTTTGAATATTATCCGTATGAGTAGAAGCAGCCAATATTTTAAAAACAGGTTTTATTAACCCTCTGCTTATGTCGATTTTGCTGCTCCATCTCTGCAATGTTCGTACTGAAGGCAAAGGAAAGCTATTGCGGTATAACAATTTATACGCTGCTAGTGCGGCGTATAGGGTCACTGATTGGGGTATATCCTTTACATCCCACTTATGTACCTTCGAAGTTGTCTTCGTTTTATTAATTTGCCCACTTGTGAATATCACTTTTAATTTCTTTTCGATATTTTCACACTCTTGTGTCTTCTCCTTTAATTTTTTTAAAATAAGTTAATATTAAAGTTGTCCCTTTGGTTATTATTGTCCTTCAACATTTTAATTTTCCTTAAAAGTTTTCCATTCTTTTTCCGCAACTAATGTTCTCCTTACTCAATTTTTCGCTGAGATAAAATAAAAAGGAAGTTAATAAGGTTTATAAACGACTAACCATAGATTTACTTACATCTGAAGACTATGCTCCCTATTCAATGTTTTTCTGTGGAAATATAATGAAAATCATGTATGTATGTATGTATGAATATATTTCTGTGGAAATATAATGAAAATCGTGTATGTATGTATGTATGTTTAATAAATGTCCAGAAAGAGATTTACTTACATTTGATTGCGTAATTCTTCTACCTCTTCAAAATAATACATCGATGTATCCAGAGTGTTTTCTTTGGATGTTGAAGCTTCTTCTGTCTCCTTTGGGATGGCCACATTTTCTTTATTTTCTTCAACTGAGCTTGAACCAGTAGTAATTTCACACGCTTTTTCGTCTGCTTGAGATACAAATTCTACAAATGAGTTTAAATTAAATACATAAATATTTGTAATAATTAATGACAACTACCAAGATCTTCCTTATTATGTTCAGACAAAGGGTTATCCCTTTTTCTTTGTTCCTGAAGGTCTTTATTATAATCTCGTAATAAAGATTTAACTGTTTTTTTTTTGTTCCCTTTGTTGAAGGCGGTTTTCCCGCGCCGATGGTATAGCAGGTACTTATATTGAGGGAACCATTCCACGCTTTCGTTTAAGTCTACTCGCAAAACCTTATATATTCAGAAAATTTTAATGAATATAATTAATCTCAATAATTAAAAGACTCACCCATTTCAAATTGCCCGAGGTTCATAATACCTTCATCTCTAAAGTGATCTCTGCACATTAAAGAGGATTTAATCATTTCTTTTGCAAAATAACACCCATTTTTTGGCAACTTTTAAATCGGCCGGAAAACTGAAAAAACTCGTTTTCGATCCTTTAATTGCATAATAATTATTACAACAAGCCACTGCACATTTCATTTTAAAAAATTAATATATTTATGCTTAGAAATTTAAATAAATACAACACTACAATTTCACTGGTTTTCTTCATTTGAACAATTTCCACACATGCTACTCTATTTATTGTGGATGTGCCTAAAACTACTTATATCTTTTCTCGCAACAATATTCTAAAATTCCACTGAAATTTTTCCTGCAAAGGCGAATGAATTAATATTATTTTGGGAATTTTCAAAAGTGTTTACTTTTCTGTTTACAATTTGTATGCATTTCTATGCTTGTTCTTCTCAACGCAAAACTGTTACGTCACGAAATTGTTGCACAATGTATTTGTTTTTGTAAGAATTGTCACGAGCTAAACCGAAAAAAACTAACGGCAAACTATTGTCGTAATCTTATATTCTATCATTCTTGATTGAAATATAGTTCGTCAATGACCATCAAAGTATTAACAACGACTCGCTTAGTACCGCATCACCTTCAAATTGGTGGCAGAAGACTAAAATTTTGAATATTTTTTTTCTAAACCCCGCTCTTACTCAAAATGGACGAACATCTTCAACCTGTGGAAAGCGAAACCATATCTGGCAGCGATGGAATTCCAGTACGGAAGCAGTTGGAGCGCCAATGACATTCAACCTGAAAATCAAAGTCATACGATCATACATTTAGAGGCAGCGAGTGAAGGTGCGCGTCATACGAAGCCAGCGCAGACAGAGGGCAGCGAAGTAACGTTTAGGAATTCACATCAGCCGAATAGAGTACCGTTTTCACAACAACGAACAAATGATGCGATCCCGTTTCCAGATCATCAATGTGTACAGTTTGGACCGCTTCAACGGTATACTGCACTTGAAGCACATGTACGTATTCCGATGCCTCGCATAACAATAAACGATATGGATGCATGGTTCACATCGGTGGTCTACTGGTTTAAGGCATGCAACATGAACAGCGACGCTCAACGTTATTACCATGTGATGGCTACTTTATCCTCTGATCCTCTTACGCTACCAACCATTAGCCAAATCAGTAAAAACGCAGAAAATACGCAACGTATTACTAACTCAGGCATGGACATGTATGAGTTTCTCAAAACTGAACTTCTCAAATATTTTGGAGAAAGTTATCAACGCAAAATTCAGCGATTATTGGAGGAGATGGTACTAGGCGATCAACGACCGAGTCAACTATTTAATGCCATGAGACGAGTGGCAGGAATTTCCTTTTCGGAAGAAACTCTTCGAACCATGTGGATCCAACGCTTACCGGAATTAATAAGAGCATATGTAATCGCACGCGAAGGTACGATAGATGTCCAAATTGCAGTTGCCGACGATAACCCAGCGTCAAATTTGTTCATCATCGGTTCACGCCGCCAGTACATCAGCTCAGACTCAACAAGACACGATTTCTCAACAATCGAATACGATTCACGAATTTGATAATATGCGTACACGAGAACACGATAACGCAGTCGCTCACGCACTAGTCGCAGATTTCATCGAGTGAGCGAAGATCTTTCTCACGCAATACGAAAGAATGTTGGTACCATCAAACTTTCGGAGGCTCCGCCAACCGATGCCGTAGTTCATGTCTACGTCGACAAAGTACCAACACCCAGCATGAATGACTAAAAGTTTCAGTCAACGATGCTGATGCCAATCACCCCAATGCAGCAGTAAATCAATTTTTCATCAAAGACCAGTCATCAAACGTAAAATATCTCATAGACACTGGTGTCGATTACAGTGTTCTTCCAAACAAAAACCACTTTAATTCTCTTCGCCCAACAAACGTCACGTATTCGCAGCAAACGATACTCCAATAAAAGCTTACGGTTTAGTACGCCAACATGAGGATCTTGGTCTTCGTCGCAAATTCATGTGAAACTTCATTTTCTCAGATGTTAATACATCCATTATTGGCAGTGAATTTATTCGTCACTACGACTTGATCATCTATCTGAAACGCAACAAATTAATCGACAATAAGACAAATCTGGAAGCGCTGGGCACTGTTCACAAAGAGTTGAATATGCAGATAAAGGCTTTTGACGTACAGTATCCATTCGCAAAGCTATACAAGGAATTTAAGGACCTCACAGAGATGAATCTTGATCGAAAACCAGTAAACACTGAGGTATGCCACGTAATTGAAACTCAAGGTCAACCAGTTACGGCTCGTGCTGGAGCTCGACCACAAAAAACTTAAAGCTGCATTCACTGAATTCGAATATCTGATGCAAATTGGTGTGTGTCGCCCTTCAAAGAGCAACTGGGCTAGTCCGCTTCACATGGTCCGCAAAGCAGACGGCAATTGGCGACCATGTGGAGATTACCGTGCGCTGAATAAAATAACCGTTCCAGACGTTATCCTATTCCGTTTATTCATGACTGCTTAACAATCCTACGAGGAAAAACAAGTTTTTGGCAAGACCGATCTACAAAGAGCATTCCGTCAAATACTCGTTCGACCGGAAGATATAAAGAAAGCAGCCATAATAACACCATTCGGTCTATATGAGTTTACTCATATGACGTTTGGTCTACGAAATGCAGTACAAACTTTCCAACGCCTCATGCATGAAGCCTTACGAAGACTTGACTTCGCATTTCCTTATATTGATGACATATGCATAGCTTCAGCAAACATGGAGGAACATGCGAAACATATACGCATGATATTCCAACGACTCCACGCAACTGGTCTAACAATTAATCCGTCGAAATGTGAATTTTGTAAAAAAGAAATAAAATTCTTAGGTTACATCATTACGCATAAAGGTATTCGCCTGCTACCAGAAAAAGTTGAGGCTATTTTAAAAGTTAAACAACCTACAGTAGCCAACAAATTAAAAAGTTTCTTAGCATCTATCAATTTCTATCACAGATTTTTATCTAACGCCGCAAAACGTCAAGCCGTTCTACAAATACTAATCAACGGAAACAAACGCAACGATAAAAATCATATCGATTGGACAGATGCAGCAATCAACGATTTTGAAGATTGTAAACAAAATATGGCCGATGCAGCAACTTTAGCATACCCTCATGTTGGTGCTCAACTCCGTTTATTCACAGACGCATCCGATGTTGCAGTAGGAGCTGTACTTCACCAATTAGTAAATAACGAACCAGAACCCCTTGGATATTTTTCACGTCGTCTAACCGAAACAGAAAAGCATTACCCCTTATATGGACAGCCAGACCAGCGTGATGTATACGGCAGTGATGGAAGCGAGGGAAATTGGCGTGCTAGGCGTTGACACTTGTTGAAGCTGGCACGGTGATGTATACGGCGGTGATGAAAGCGAGTGAAATTAGCGTGCCAGGCGTTGACGCTTGTTGATGCTGGGTAGTGTTTTCCGCGCTCCTCCCTGCCTATTGCTTCTGCTTGCGGCCATTCTCGCTGGCGAGCTGGAACAGATGATCGCATTCGGTGTGAAGTGCTTGCTTATATAGCAGCATAGCGCAGCTTTCGTCACCATAGTGAGGTAAGTTGTGTGCGTAGTCAATGCGGTGACGTGAAGTTTAATACGTATGGTGGAAAGCTCAATGTTGAGGTAAGGTGAGGGTAAATGTTTTACTCTGGAGTGAAGTTGAAGTAAATTATTGTAAGGTGGTAAAAGCCACGTTACACAGTTCCTAATCGAAGGCAATCAAACATGTATTTATACGGATCACAAGCCACTAATTTATTCTTTTCATAAGCGCAACGACAAAGGATCACCTCGTCAGATTAGACAACTTGACTATATTAGTCAGTTAACAACAGACATCCGTCACATTCCGGGTTCAAAAAACCAAACCGCAGATATATTGTCGCGTTTCAACACCATAACATCAATCAATTACACTGATATGGCCAACGACCAAAAATCTGACTTAAACATTCAGGCAATTGTTAATGGTAAGATAAAACATTCCTTACAGCTTAAACATTTCAGATTAGAAGGCAGCAATGCTACATTATTTTGCGATGTCTCAATGAGCCAAGTTAGACCCATCGTACCGCAAACGATTTGTAAGCAGATTTTACACAATGTTCACGACCTCGCTCACGTTGGAGCCAACCCAACTCTAAAGAAGATTTCTACACATTTTATTTGCGTAAATATGAGAAAGGACTGCAAAGCATTTGTTCGTGCCTGCATCCGTTGCAGTCGCAGCAAATTTTTACGCCACATCAAGTCTCCATTACAACGTTTAGAAATGCCAGACCAACGCTTTCAAGTTTTTCACGTCGATATAATTGGATCATTACCTCTTAATCATGGATTCAAATATTGTCTCACACTCATCGATCGCTTTTCGAGATGGCCCGAAGCGATACCTCTTGTCGACATTCAAGCACAAACAATATGTAGAGCTTCCTTGAACGAGTGGGTTGGACGATACGGCTCACCTCAGAAGATAATCACAGACCACGGAACTCAATTCGAATCCAAAATGTTTCAAGAGATGTTACTAACATTAGGTACTCAGCGTGAACGTACATCCCCGTATCATCCACAAATGAATGGATTGATAGAAAGGTGGCGTCGTTCATTCAAAAACGCCATACTAGCCACCGGAAAAGAATCGTGGGTAGATAATTTAGGACTACGAAATGCACTTAAGGAAGACTTAAAACCTTCCGCAGCCGAAATGTTATTCGGAACCGCAACACGATTACCTGGCGAGTTTTTTGCTACAAAATCAAATATACAGCCGAACTCAGTTTTTGTTGAAAAATTACGACATCATCTTCAAAAAATTCGTCCCGTCGAAACTTCATGGCATTCTCCAAGTACACAGTTCGTAAATAAGAATTTTTTTTCAATCAACTCACGTGTATGTACGCAACGATCGAGTAACTTTTTCTATGATAGAACCATACAATGGACCCTACAAAGTGATTTAAAAAACGACAAAAATTTTACAATAAAAATAAAAGGCAAAAACATCGTTTTTTCAATTGACCACCTCAAGCCAAGTTACAATATAACAGATGAAAAACCAGCTGTTAATTTTAACCAAACACCAGACCCTCTAGATGTATTGCAAGTCAATTCACAAAAATCTAGAAGGGGGTTAATGTGGAGATCACCACTCTACACTAATTATAATAATTACTCCTAATTTTTATTTGTACTGTACATAATAGTTATTCGTACTATACTTCTAAAGTTTGCCATTTTATGTAATTTATCCTAAAACTTAACGAATGTAAGAATGTTAGATCAAAAGAACAAAATTGAAATATAGTTCGTCAACGACCATCAAAATATTAACAACGACTCGCTTACCACCAAATATATATGTTTCCATGTATGTATATTAATATATTAATATATAAATATATATTTATATTTAGTAGAATTTCGGATTTACTGATAAGTAAGCATGTTCAATGATAATTGAACAACTTCATTGATAATGGCTACGAATTTAAAAATTAACTAACTTAGCATAATAACGAAAAGTTCGTGTATCATTATCATATTTGATCCAACGTCTACAATTAATGCGATACCTAGGCATAATAAGGTTAAGCTATTCTATAAACATACCTTTAATTGAAAAAGGACACCATTGATGACCGTCCTGGACTTAATTCGTCTTAAGCGAGTTCTCGATTCTCTTTCTTTCCTCTCCTACATTCTGAACGTTTGGCACCAGAAATTTGATTTCGCACGCAAATTTTAATGACAGATTCTTGTTGAATAATTTTAATCATCAGAAAGATCACCAAATGCGTTTTATGTATTTCGGAAAGACAAGCGACTGCTAAGCACTAGTGATTATTTTGATGTGACACTATGCGCAGATATCAGTGACAGTCATACGAACCCAGAAAAAAAAAATATTTCGACAAATGAGTTTTCGCGAACAATTTAAATTAAAAAGTATTACTATATTGTTCTCAGAGTCGTATATATTATACTTCAGATACTTCCAAGATACCATATTTACGGTATAAAGAACACTTAATATAAAGGTCAGTTAAATTAAATTCTATCTTTTAATACAGATTAAGTTTCGAGCTTATATTTTGACGTACATATATTTTCTTTAAATACATTTAATTGTCTATGGAACCTCATTAAACCATTCGTAGTTTAAAAACCGTAGAGAACTTTTCTAGATATTTCATTGCCACACCCTACATTCTTCTTTATTATTATTGCCAATCATTTAGATTTTTTTTACAATTGCATATGATTTCCCTTTTCTCGTTCTTAGTGCTGTTGTTATGCTGTCGTCTGCAAAATAAATTCAATGAGCTGACTGCAAGGCTCATCGTTTGATGTTAATACTACGTTCGCATGTTGAATAGTGCTTAATCAAAAACGATAAAAAGTAACCTATTTCATTTCATTACTAAAACTAAAAAATATATAAACATAGGTACCACTTTTAGTAACTATCTTGGCCGATTTTTCGCTATCTATGGCGGCGTATGAGAATATTCACAATCTCATTTTCAGAGTAGGACTAGAAGAAGCGCTTGTCTAGCTATTGAAACCGCTGAAGGCATTGCAAGGGTGTGTTTCATTTGCTGTTTACAGCGGAGTGTGGTGTTTGATTTCGCCATGAAGTGGCTAGATGTAGCATATTACTAATGTAACTACAGTATATAAAAAGTGCATATTTGCGACCAAATGTATATGTACAGTGGCAAGCAAAAGTGCGTGCATGTTTGAAAATTCTATGTTTCAATATCTGTAACTTCCTCAATATTAAATCAAATTCAACCAAATTTTCAGCATTAATTACTTATTATGTACTTAAAAAAATGAAATTTGTAAAAAAGTTAAACTAAAACAAAAAAACTGACTTACGGTCAAAAACGTAAAATATGAGCAATGCACTCAGTTTTGCACACTATGAAATCTTCGAATAAATTGAGCATATACAAAAGAAATTTAATATATTGTCCAAAGACCTTTGTTTTTTTCACACTTGCGATGCGTCTGGGCATACTTTTAACCAGATGTTGTTTGGTTTCCTGAGGAATGTTTGTCCATTCGTCCCGAACGCGTTCCATAAGTTCTGCCATATTTTTTGGGGCCCTTTCGTGTAAACCCAATCGTCTTTTTACCAAGGACCACAAATTTTCGATTGGGTTTAAATCTGGGCTTTGTGCAGGCCACATTAGCCTCTGGAATTTCTGTTCATCCAACCATTTTTTCACTATCTTGGCCGTGTGTTTCGGGTCCCCATCCTGCTGAAAAACCATTTCTTCCTCTGGATATGTGCACTCGTCCAAAAAATCCGGCAAATGTGTTTGTAATATTTGAAGATAGTCTTCCTTCTTTATGATGCCTTCAAATTTTACGAGTGGTCCCATATGCCACCACGTGAAACACCCCCATATCATTAAGCTTCCACAACCATGTTTCACGGTTTGCTTGACGTGGTGTTTTTG